>VDFB02000003.1:727098675-727153889 GCA_007258455.2 Sequoia sempervirens
GGTGGGAGAGGGTGGGCGAGTGTGGGAGAGAGTTAGAGAGTTTTTGGGAGGGTGGGTGAGGGTTGAGAGAATGGGAGAGGGTTGGAGAGGGTTGGATAGAGTGGGGGAGGATGGGAGAGGGTGGGAGAGAGTTAGTGAGCATGGGAGAGGGTGGGAGAGGGTACGAGAGAGTGGGAGAGGGTGGGAGAGGGTGGGAGAGAGTTGAAGAGAGTTAGAGAGCATCAGATAGGATGGGAGAGGGTGTGAGAGGGTGGGAGAGAGTCGAAGAGAGTTAGAGAGCGTCAAATAGGATGGGAGAGGGTGGGAGAGTGTGGGAGAGAGTCTGAGAGAGTCATAGAGCATCAGATAGGATGGGAGAGGGAGACAGGAGAGAGAGAGTGGGAGAGGGTGGGAGGGTGGGAGAGAGGGTGGGAGAGGGTTGGATAGAGGTGGGAGAGAGGGTAGGAGAGCATGGGAGAGGGTGGGAGAGAGTCGGAGAGAGTCAGAGATTCAGAGTGTCGTATATGATGGGTGTGTTGGAGAGAGTGGGAGAGAGGGTCAGATAGTCGGAGAGCATGGGAGAGAAGGTAGGGGAGTCAGAGAGCATGGGAGAGAGTTTCAAAGACTAGGAGAGTGGGAGAGGGGGTGGGAGAGAGTGGGAAAGGGTGAAAGTGTGTGGGAGATAGGGTGGGAGTGGCTATACGATATAAATCTTAAAAAAAACTAAATTTATTATAATGCGAGCGCGTTATTGATAAATAGAGAGATGACCATTTAGTGAGAAATAACGCAAGTGCGTTATAACGCGGGCATGTTATTTCTTTCATTAAAAATGCTTAAAACACATAACCTTCTCGTGATGTCGGCCCACATTTTGCATATTCTCCTGCTTCTATGTGTGCTTCGACAAAAAGTAGCTTTTTCGTGATTGAGTGAAGTGTGCATGCATGATATTTAGATTCCACCACCTTTTTCATGATATTTCCATCACCTTTGCATGAAATAGTAGAGTTTTCATGTTGGAAGATGTGTAATATGAATTCAAGTTTGAATTGCAGTGATAATTGATATACAATTGAAGTTTGGAGGGGAACAAGCTTTTGAAAAAGTCAATTTTTTGAGGAATTTGAGGAAAGAAGAAGCAAAGGCTACATAATTGGGTAGAACTGCTCCATTTGAAACTTTGGTTTTTTAGGTATGTGAATTCTTTGTACATTTTCTTTCATTCTATTATGGCTTGCTTTCATTTTTGTTGTTTTACTTATTCCATGTTGATCAAATTGTTTGTTTGTCATGTTACAACCTTAGGTTGTCAATAGACATTTTAAATTACACAATTCTATACACTTTCCTATTACATTTTTAAACCACGTCTCTTTGAGGAATTTTGTTAAATTTAACAATTGACTTTAAGCATTTGATTGTCATGGCATTCCATCACCATGAGACCTCATTTCTTTGAGGCATTTTTTCAAATATTTCACTGAATTGTCTATGATATTGCTTACTATTATTCTTTTGATAGATTTTTTTGAAGCATCCATAGCTTGTTCGAAAGCACTTGTTTTAGGCTTTCAGCCATAGCAACAAGGCAGTGAACTATTTGAAAAAATTCTTTGGTAGACATGTATCAAAAATGTGGTAGTATAGACAAGGCAGTGAATTGTCTGAAAAAATGCCTCAAAGAAATGTGGTCTCATAGAATGCCATGACAAGCAAATGCAATTGGGAGCTACTCCTAGTTATTAGTTATGCAATGTGAAGTAATTGCATAACTGCTTAGGTAGAATTTGTAAAAACTATATTGTAATTGAAATTTTTTCATCTTTCAACATCTAGTTATTAGTTATGCAATGTGAAACAATGCTTTGAGTTTGAAATATGTGCAATGCAATGTAATCAACGATATGAATAGAAACTATAAAAATCTATTTTTTACAAGTTATTAGTTAAACTCTTTATTTTATTTGCTCTCTATATCTCTATGCTATGGAAATTCCTTTAAATTTTTTTAAAATTTTTTTTATCTCTTGTTCTACTTTTTTTTACCTTTTTTTTTAAATCTGATTTTTTCTAGACTTTTTCCCGATTTTTTCAAAAAATCTTATACTTTTGGTTTCCCAATTTTTTCCCCAAAATATTTTTTCTGCTATGGTATAAACACATATCTTTTTGTAATATCAAGGATACTTTTTGAAACTTCCATGCATTGCTAATCTAAACGGAAAATTCTTTTGCCTAATATGTATGCAACCATGCTTTTGACATTGTCAAAAAGAGAAAATATGGACACCATCGATAAAAAAGATTTGTATTAACCAAATAGCCATGTACACATACATCAATATATGTCGATATAAGTATAAAATATAGTTACAAAATAGCCATATAGGCATACAATGTCAAATATATCCAATACAAGATATGTACAAAATTGCCATGTCTAGGCATACAACAAAGGGATTTGGAATCAAAATTCATTTCTCTCCATGCTTTGGAAATAAATTCTTCCCCTTTTTTGGTGATCTGATGGCGATATTTCTATCACTCATTTCTGCTATGCTCGAGGAGTTCTCCTACTACTCCTCCTATAGTTTAGCTCCTGGTAAAGTATTAACTATTACAATAAGAAGTAAAGACATTAATATATAGAAATTGCATTATAAGAAATGATATATTTAACAAAATAATGACTCTCCACGATGGAATTATTTGCATGTCAATGCTCAGGCATGCTCAAACCCTGTATAAACCATCCAAATAGGAATTAAACTGCGAATCAATAATGGTTTGATTTTTCACTAGAACTAACATCTATAACAACAAATGTAAATTGAAATTTAGTAATTTGCCACATACCTCCTCTATCAGAGCCATGGAGGAATGTATAGCAGATGGAAAACTGATATCCATTGCCCTTGTAACATTTGGAGGTGTTCCCAAAACCAACATCTGAAAATAAAACAACAAATTATTCAATCACAAAAAGGTTACAATAGCGAGATCCACGTCATTACTTATAATGTATGAGATCTAATGAACAAAATTTTGAGTACAAGTATTAAGCTATATATTTCTAGTAGGCCTTGGCAATTTGATAGGAAGACCAAGCATGATGGGGAGAAGAACACATACTCCATTGTGAAGGATGGGAGGACTTACAACCTTTCACCTCTCTTAGAAGAATACAAGGCAAAGCATGAAGGGCCTAGTGTTTTGATGGTGGGTGAGAAGGAGTTCATGAAGGCTTTGAACAAAGGAGGAGGAAGAGAATTCTTCCTGATTATGAAGCCAAAAAGTGAAGTAGATCTACCCCCAAAGAAGAAGGAAGATGCACCAAACGAAGTCCAAGAGTTGTTGGAAAGGTACAAGGACATAACGGTGAATGAATTACCTATTTCCCTACCTCCTATTAGGGATATAAGCCACCATATTGATCTGATTCTAGGGGCTACATTTCCCAATATGGCTGCATACAAGATGACACCTTCTCAAAATGAGGAGATTGCAAGAAAAGTGCAAGAGTTGATGGATAAAGGGCTAGTGAGGAAGAGTTTGATCCAATGTGTTGTTCCTACTATCCTAGCACCAAGGAAGGATGGGAATTGGATGCTTTGCACTAATTCAAGAGCCATTAATAGGATCGTGCAATCAGATATAAGTTCTTGATGCCAAGAATGGAGGACCTCATGGATTGTCTATCAGGATAATCTAACTTTTCCAAGATTGATCTAAAGAGTGGGTACCATCAGATAAGGATCAGAGAGGGGGATAAATGGAAGACAACTTTTAAGACTAATGAAGGGCTCTATGATTGGTTGGTGATGCCCTTTGGGTTATCAAATGCCCCTAGTACATTTATGTGCCTTATGAATGAGGTATTGAGACCTTTCATTAGGAAGATTTTTGTAGTTTATTTAGATGACATCCTTGTGTTTAGTAGGTCTAAAGAAGAACATTTGAAGCACCTTGACATGGTACTAAGGATGTTACAAGAGGAGAAGTTTTTGATCAACATGGAAAAGTGTGAATTCATGAAGGAACAACTAGTCTACCTTGGTTTTTCATCTCCAAGGGAAGTTTGAAGATGGATCCTTAAAGGTGCATGCTATTCTTACTCAAGGCCAACACCAAAATCCATGGGATATGTGAGAATCTTCCATGGACTTGCAAGCTTTTATAGAAAGTTCATCAAGAACTTCAGCCAAATTTGTGCACCTATCTTGGACACAATCAAAGGAGGTAACAAAGGTAAGTTTTCTTGGACCAATGAGGCTAATAAAGGGTTTGAATATCTAAAAAATGAGAGTAGCACAATAGCCTATAATTGTGCTCCTTGATTTTGATGAAGTTTTTACCATTGAGTGTGATGCTAGCAATCAAGCAATAGGGGCTATTTTGAGCCAAGAAGGAAGACCAGTTGCATTTTAGTGAGAGGCTGAATGAAGCAAAGAAGAAGTATTATTCCTATGATTTGGAATTGTATGCTATGGTCCAAGCCCTCAAAAAGTGGAGGCACTACTTGTTACCTAAAGAATTTGTTGTTTATACTGATAATCATGCCTTGAATTTTTTGAATGCACAAGACAAACTTAGTCATAGGCACATGAAGTGGGTAGAGTCTTTGCAAGCATATACTTTCACAATAAAGCATAAGAAGGGCCAAGCAAATAAGGTGGCAAATACTCTCAGTAGAAGGGAACTTTTAGTGCAAGAGATCCAACTCCAAAGCATGGGGGTTGAAGCATTGAAGGATATGTATCATGAAGATTCATATTTCAAGGAGGTATACAATGTTTGTGAGCAACATTTGAATTCTTTTCATGGTGAATTCTCTAAATTTTTATTGCATAATGGTTTTCTCTTCAAAGGAAGCCAATTGTGTGTGCATAAATGCTCAATGAGGGAGAATATCATAAAGGAGAAACATAGTGGGAGTCTTGGAGGTCACTTTGGCCTTGACAAGACCTTAGAACAAGTTAGGAGATTTTACTATTGGCCAAAGTTGCAGGTGGATGTGAGAAGGTATGTGGAAGGCTGCACAATATGTCAGAGGGAAAAGGGAACTTCATCAAATGCAAGACTCTATCAACCACTACCCATTCCCAATAGGCCTTGGGAGTGTGTAAGTATCGAATTTGTCCTGGGGTTTCCTAGAAACCAAAAAGGTTTTGATAGTATCTTTGTGGTAGTTGATAGATTTAGTAAGATGCACATTTTCTTCCTTGCAAATGCACCAATGATGCATCTCATATAGCAAGTATCTTCTTTAAGTAGGTTGTTAGGATACATGGATTGCCTTTAAGCATTGTTTCTAACATGGATTCTAAATTCATTGGTCACTTTTGGAGGACCTTGTGGAAAAAACTCAAAGAAAAAATTTGTCCTTTAGTTCAACATACCATCCACAAACAGATGGAAAAACTAAAGTGGTGAATAGATCATTGGGAAACCTCTTAAGATGCCTTACCAAGGAGCATGGACAAGCTTGGGATTTGATTTTACCTCAGGCTGAATTTGTATATAATGACTCCATGAATAGGAGCATTGGTAGAATCCCTTTTGAGGTAGTCTATGGCATGCACCCTAGATGGGTCTATGAACTAAGATATCTACAAGGATTTTCTAGGAGAAGTGCTCAAGGTGAGGAATTTTCTATCACAATCAGGGATATTCATCAACAAGTGAAGGAAACCCTTCAAAAGAATGTTGAGAAGTATAAGGAAAAGGCAGATTTAAAGAAGAGGAATGTCCAATTCAAGGTTGGAGACTTGGTGATGGCACACTTGAAGAAGGAGAGACTTCCAAAAGGAAATTATACCAAACTCATGATGAAGAAGATATGACCTTGCAAGGTGGTCTACAAGTTTGGCCAAAATGCTTATGAAATAGAGCTACCCCCTGGGGTGGCAATCTCTCCTATCTTCAAGATTTCTGACTTGTATCCTTTCAAATCTTTTGTGATATGATTGAGTGCTTGGTTACTATCAAACTAATGATATGATTGATGTTACTAAATTTTGTTAAGGTGTATAAGATAGGTTTGGTGACTTTGATGGTTGGATGGGTGACTATTATGAATCCTTTTGAGCAAATTGGTGATTAACTACAAGATGATAATCAAGATTTTGTTGTAGCAGGAGTTTGTAACCTATAAATAGTCTGTTATAGTCAAAATATGGTGATTAAAGTGCTTGATAATGGACTGATAACAGTGAGGTATGGTTTAATTAATTTCTTGCCTTGGTGAATAAATGAAAGGATGAATTGTTCAAGTGTCAATAATCAGGTTTATGTTTTTTTATGGTGGTTGAGAATGATGTGAATCTAATTGATTAAGTCAAAGTTTTCTTTAATATGGTTTTTGATTTGAATGAATCAATTGGAATACTAATTAGTGGAATGATGAATGATGGCCTATGGAATGGCTAAGAGAATTTGAGTGGATTTTGGTTGAATGAAAATTAGATTTCTGATGAAATTATATTTGATTTTCTCCTAATTCTATTTGGGATTGAAATCCCTAGAAGAAATGATGTTGATGATGTTTGTTGGATGCTCTACATCAAATGTACCCTGATGATTGAGTGTTTTGATATGATGCTCTGCATCACTAACTGCCTTGTCTATGCTATTGCTTACTATTATGGTTTCATAGATTTTTTCAAGCATCCATAGTTTGTTGTGGTGGTGCACCTTTGCAAGCACATGCCTCCATGTGAAGTAATTGCATTGTGTTGCTTATGTTGACTTTCTAAACAACTATATTGTATAGTTGAAATTTTGTCATCTATCAACATCTAGTTATTAGTTATGGAATTTGAAGTAATTCTTTGAGTTTGAATGATGTGTAATACAACGTAACCAACAATATGAATATAAGCTACACAAATCTATTAAGTATAATTCATTAGTTAAGTTATCTTTATTCTATTACCTCTGTGTACATTTGAGTGAATCCACTGGCACTAGGAGGTGTTTGCTTGAAACCACCAATATTAGCCTATTCAACATCCAAAATCACATGTATTAAAATACCATTCATAAAACAATGCTATTAACATGTAATAAATTTATAACTGTTTACTAGTTACATACCCCACTATAGGTGTACTACAAAAATAAGTAGGTGGAGGACCGGTGTATCCAGTCTCAACACTGTGACCCTGCAATTTTATTAAAATAATGAAACTAAATTAGTTAATCATGCATTTCAGAATCAAAATTTAATAAATTAAATTCAATGAACATGTTGACTTTTACCTGACTATCAATGCCATATGCATGATGCAAAATTTTAGTCATCCTCTCCATCCCCGTAGTAGCATACGGATCCTGTGTAGTGGCATATGGATCCTGCATAGCAGCATACAGATCCTGCATAGCAGCCTCCTAAGTGCTGGTGGGGTCATATGAACAAGTTGCCCCACAAGATTGACACACATGGGTTCGAAGGCCACCACCTAAAGACTCCCCTGGATGGTGTTGTACAATAGAGCTAGTATGATGGATGACACTCTAGGTCAAAGTGTTGATTGCCTGTAATGTCTCTACGTCAACACTCTCATCCGCAATGATAGGCATAACAATGTGCTCATGAGGCGGCCTAATGAGAGGTTGTCTCCCTTGCCACACAGGATACGGCTATGCATTGGGCCTATCCTAAGTCGACCCCCCACCTCTCCCCTAGAACTCCCTCATATCAAAATAATTTGGGATTTGGTTCAATACAAAATCACTGTATAGTTTCCTAAGAAAATATTGGGGGACTTCACAATTATTGCACGGTGGGTAATCAAAGACCAAATACCACCTATCATAAAAACAGGTGCTAATCTCTTGGTGGTGGCACCAATGAATGGGAAACCTCTTCGCATTGAGGCTAAGATTTTGATTTGTTATAGGGTTAGTGAATAGAGAGCACAAATCACCTTTAGTAATTTTTAAATATTTTACTTGTTTATATGATAGTTTATCTGCATATTATGCCTTAGTGTTGTAAAATGAGGTGTTTTCTTAGCTTAATACTCTATAAAATTTAATATTGATCATCTAAGTAAGCTCTTTCTTTGTTGCATATATTATTTGTGGGTGATTATCTTGATTAATTCATTTTACTATTGTATAATGAAGAGAGAAGTTGATAGAAGAACTAGACAGGATATTAGAAAGATCACACAAGATATAAAGTGGAGAAACCCTTTCAAGAAAAAACTCCACCAAGAATTATTCTATTATTCAATCTCTGAATTACAATAGCTCCAATTCTTTCTTGAGATTTCTCCTTCTATCTTCACCAATCTTCTTCACAACCTGCAATAAAAAACTCTCCCAACTCTATTTAACTTGCTTGAGATATATAGGCTTTAATCAACTTTGTAAACTCAACATGAGTTACAATTACAATGAACAAGCCCTATCCCTAAAAGGTACACCATATCTCATGAAAATAGGGTTATCTTATGAAGAACAATACTAAAATATGTGCTTCATCCATTTGGGCATCCCAAACTGAAGCTACAACTCATCCTTCACTTTGGTGATAAATACAAAGCTCTTCCTCAAAGTTGGCAACCTTAAGTAATCCTACTTAACTGAGCCTTCAAAAATATCTTATCATGCATGAGAGGTAAATCCAAGAAATCATCTTGGGCACCCAAGTTGGCTCCAAGTGATTTCTAGTTAACTGAAACATTTACTCAACACCATTCATGCAAGAATGGTCATCCCCTATTAACTGGAGGTAGTCCCTGTTATCTATCATACAACTCAATGTTACTAGCCATGGATTCCAAGTTAACTGAAGCTAACTACATGCAACTCAAAATAACCAACATGCATGCAACATGCACTTGCATGCAATTGAAGATAACTAAACCATAACTGAACTGAACTGAACTAAACCAAACTAAACTGATTCTGAACTGAATTGACTGAACTTCAAGCATGCAAACATCAAATCCTAACTCCTAGGATCTTTACATGCATTCAAAAGTGTTAACTATTACTCCGTATAGTTAACTGAACACAAGGTGAGTGTCACTGTACCATGCGTGCACCCACATGCTCCTATTATTTAGGAATAACTACAAATTCCAATTTCATGATTTATTTCATCCAAATAATTAATCTCATCCTAATCTCAATGTTGTTGAATACATTCCAAGAACTTAGGAGATACATGAAATAATTAATGTTTAGGATTTGCAATTAAATGGCATCCTTTTTCCAACACTTAGCTACCTGCCTCCTATCTTTCCATCCCGTTATTTTTTGGGTTATTAAATCTAAATTTTTTAACATCTCTTTCATTGAATTTGCTAGTGTCATTCTTTCTACGATTGAAGCATTTGGATCACTCAATCTACTAATAAGATCCTCAATTTGTTTTTTGTTGTTTTCAATTTCACTCCTCAAATTTTGTTGAGTGCCAGGAGGGTGTTGGGTGATTGGTGGGCGAGGTTCATTTTGTTGAGGAGGATTTTCCTATTCTTCTTGTTGAGGATTTTTAGGATTGTTTGCATCTCCTACAAATTAAAAAAAATTCAAATCTAACCTAAAACAAACAAAATCAACTTGAAACTAAGAAATTCAAAAAAAAAAGAAAACAATACTTAGTTCTACACCTCTTCGTCATCATGGCGCCATATTTGTGAACAAAAAGAAATTATTGTTGATGAACTTTGAAGAATTCCTCCTCCTAGAATGCGAGCGTGAAAATAAGGGTTTTTGGCTGTGAGTAGAGTAGAAAAATAGAAAAGAGAAGATGAATAACTTTCACTTTTTTTTTGCTTTTAAAATGAAATAATGTGAGCACGTTATGTCATTTCCAATTTTTTTTTGAAGTTGGCCACAAAAGTGTAACCCAACTTCATGCACCCACCCAACTAGTTTTATATCTATTTCACATTTACATGCAAGTGTGGAATAGATTGTCTAAGTTAAAGAGTATACACAACCTCTGAGGTTCATAATTTTCTTAATAATCAAGGTATACCCAACTAGGTCTAGAAAAAGCTGAAGAGTAGGGAGTCAACCATATTGGTTGAATTTTTTCATTGGCAAAAGCATTGTTAATGTGACCATAGAGACTGGCATACTCGTAGGGTTTGCAATTTGCAATTTTGGGAACCAACAGATGTTGGAGTCAAGGAACACTAAGAGGGGGGGTGAATCCGTGTTCTACAATTTTTAACTTTATTAATCTTATCTCTAAAGTACTGATAACATTCAATCAAAATAAATATGCATGAACATAAGAGAAATAACCATAACACAAGTATTTTTATGTGGAAAACCTATTAGGGGAAAAACCATAGTTGAGGTCAATCCACAAGATTATCTGAATATACTCAAAATGAAAGTTTACAAAATGGGAATGCACTTGCATTTAGGCACACTGCCTAGAGCTCACTGCTCAAAAATAGAAAGGCTCACTACCTTACAAAAGATTTGGATTACATCCAAAAATTTGAAATAATAAAGTAGCATCTACAATTGCTTGATTATGGTTTCAGTTAAGCTCATAGATCGAATTCTTGACCTTTTGTTTGATTATGCTCTTCTGCTTTGTTTTTCTCTAACTCACATCACAAAATCCTTATTGCACAAGTGAAACTATGCATAATCACTCTATAATCCTTTTGACATTTGCAACACACATCAACATACATCAAACATCTATCAAAATGATATAATATATTTACTTATATATATATCTGCCAACAAGGATTTAATCGCTACATGTCGGCTTTAATAAAACATAAAAATATTTAGAGACTATCGGCTCAAATCATAATTAATTTTTAATGCACATCCACCAAAGTTGGCCAAAACATAGTGAGGACCCAAAATAAAATGCTCAAGCACAAAAACACTTAAACAATTACTCCTCGAGTATCCGCAATGACTATATTCACTTAGTTGACCTTCATGCATTGATGAATAAGAAATTAAACAACCAGATCTTCTAACTTGCACACAGATCGATATGAGGCACTAAGATTCATAGATAACATAGATCATATACCAAAAAACCTTCCATGAGATCCACAACTCAAAAAGATAACAAGAAATTCATATATGAATCGATGAACATAAATCTGTTGGATGCTTTGTTTTAGCTTGACTATCTTCAAATTGTCTACCGGTACGATCAAATGATGACGTTTGGATTGAATCACAGACAAGGGTTTCCATCAATGACAACACAGAAAAACATTTGTACTGTCTCTTGCCAACAATATCCCCCTTTGGCATTGATGGCAACACTTAGTGAAAAACAACTGTTGGATCAGTACCAACATAAATTACATTGCCAACTTCAAAATTTCAAAAACGTAGTTCAAAACTACAAATCCCTCTAAGATGAATATACATATTTCACTGTTCTACTCTCCCCCTTTGAAATAAATGGTAAATATGGGGAATCCATATAAAAACTTCAAACTGCATATGTACAAAATTATTTCTACAACTTACACAAACTTGAAAATATATGCAAAATTGGTCTTTAACAAGTTCAAACTTGTGTCCCAACCCTTATTGAGATTCTCCAATATGGTCATGTGACCATATAATAGATAATATTGCATCTCTATAGACTCAAGATTTACTAGATCACTGACTGCCAAAGCTTCTTGTGCTTCCATCAACACACTCAACATTGTTTCCATCTTCAGACCAATTAGGCCTCTAAGCTCACATGTTCTTCCCACAATTCTATCATTATCATGCTTCAAACTCTTTATCTTGTCAAGTTGGGATATAACCTAACCTTCTTGCTTTCCAATAGAAACAATTAAAGGATCAAAGCCATCAGAAATAGCGACTAACTATTTTTCATGACCCTTAATATTTTTCTCATTGTCCTCAGTAAATTTAGACAAAGACAAACATGAATTATAGATCTTTCCTCCTTCAAATAGTGCACTTTGAACATTCTTCACACATGTGGCTAATAGTGATTTTTCATTAGCAATAATGCACTTTAGCCTATTTAACCTTTTATCGTCAAATTCCTTTTGTACCTTGACCATAGCTGACTTCTCAAGGGACTCAAAATGAGTTCTTACAGAATTAATAAGCTTCTTGAATTCACTAGAGTGAGAATTGGATGGATCCTTAACATGAGTAGGAATGATTATCTCTAGAATACCAAATGCAAGACTCAAAAGCTCACTATCCTCAATGTGAGACTTCAACAATTCTTCCCTAGCTTTTGCCTATGCAAATGATGCAACTTTCAATTTCTGAATTGGAGACAAAGTAGAAAAATTAATAGGATGTTCTCCCAATTCAAGGTCAAACTCTTCCTATTGCACTTCCAGAAACTTCTTCACTACCTCTACAGTGTCTCTTGCTTCCACAAGAACTTCCTTTGGTTCAACCTTCTTTTCTTTGATCACTATTTCCTCTGCTACAAATTCTTGATTGTCTTTTGGAATCTCAACTTCTTCAGCTATCACAACTTTATGAGCTCCAGTCTCCATAGGTAATTTTGTATCATGCACACCAAGAGGAATCTGAGTGTCCTCAACTATATCTTCATTTACCTCTTCATCTACCAGACCAAATGAAATAACTTCAACATGCACTTCTTCAGAGACAACATTGATTATGTTCTTTAACAAACCTTCCTTTAGATTCTTTCAATTTCTTTTCCTACCTCTTCAGTCCAACCAATCATAAGATTGTTTACTCTTTTTTTTCTCTTGAAATCCCTTTTATCTTCATTCAAAATTGTCTTCATTTCCTCAATAGACATCATTGGACATAAATTTGCAAGAATCTGTTCTCTCATTTTCTCTTCTTCAATTCTTGCACTCACTCTCCTCATTTCCAAAATTTCATACAATTCCTTAGGTAACTAAGATATGATCTCAACGAGAGCCATATTGAAATTGCTCAAATACTTTATTGTAGCCTCCTCAAGAACTCTCTGACCAACACTATCAAAGGTATCATACCATTCACTTAGTGGCTTAAGATTACCATCCTTAATTATGCCTTTCTCAACTTCCTTTACAAACATACCTGGTTTGTCATTTTTTACCTTCATCTTTACTTTCTCTTCTTCATCGGAGGGCTTGTCCTTAGAGACTATTGTTGCCTAGGTGCCCATATGCTTTATTTCCCTCACTTCTTCATCAGATTTAGTCTCTTCATCTTATGAGACAACAACATAAACTCTTGTACTCTTATCCTTCTTCTCTTACCAGATGCCTTGGCTTGAGCTTTCATAGGGGTTGACTTCTTTGTAGGCTCGGATAGGGGTGCAGAGCTCCTTATGGATCTAGTTTGGGTAGAGGATGTTGTCAGACTAGCAAATTCAGTTTTTGAAGGATTTTTTTCAACTTCTTCTCTCTTCCTTTTGGCTTTTCTTACAACTTTTGTAGATAAATCCATACTCTCTACAAAGGCTTCCACTTCCTTCCTTACTCTCTGGACTATCATAAGTTTCTTCAATTTCTCATGTACTTGCATATCTTTTTCTATATAGGTTCCAAACCTCTCTTTAGTCGGATCCAGAGGCTTACTCAACAAATGTTGTGCACATAGCTCCAAGATGTTCTCCTCAACTTTATATCCCATTGGCATAATCTAGACCGTTCTAGGATCTACAACTTCCATCAAGCATTGATCAATGTCAACCATAAAATAGATAGTCTCCTTGTATTTCTCCACAATAGAAGTAGAGATTCTTTCCCTAGCTTGCATTTCATTCTAAAAGTTCTTGAAATAACTCTAGATTGCAATTTTCTTTTCTTTACTATCACCAATGTTGTGTAACATGTCTCTAATCTGAACAGCTACATGCTTATCACCTTGCCAAAGCACTTTCCAAACTCTCAAAACTTCATTCATGAAATAAAAGAACACACACAACAACAAATTACCATACTTAAAGGTATTCTTCTTATCTTTCTTGATCTTACCAAGATTCTTCATAAGCTAACTTAGAAGTAACTCACACAAGTCATAATTTGCATTCTCCTTCACCATTTGATATATTGCATAAATAGTTTGTACCAGATACAAAATTATCTTGGCTAGAATGATGTATCTTGTAACCAATGACCATCAAGGAAAATTTCACATCCACATCAATAATATTATCAATTTTCATAGCTCTTTTATCAAACACCGAAATGGTTACATCAATAACTGTTTGATTCTTCATGGACTTCAAGATCAACAAACCACCAGAGGAATTTAAACCAGTAACAACACTTATATCTTCTTTTGTTATCTTAAGGGTTGAATCAACCACATAAATTCAGCTTGAAATCGGCTCAAAATATATTAGACCCACTTTCTTTCATCAAACATGGGAAATTTTACAATCTGCATGAATTTCTTCTCATCTACGGTTTTGAATTCAAGCTTTACCTTGAAATCTTCTCTAGCTATATCATTTGTATACAAATTCAATAGCTACAAGCTCCCCAACTCCTTAATATTTGTATGAATGTATACCCTAATGTATTCAATATTGAAGATGTCATACAGAACAAACAAAAATGCACCTAAGGGATTAGTCTCAATAAACTTGAAAGGATTCCACTTGAATTTCGTATGGGGTCTATCGTTGACATCAACTACCAACAGAGTAGCCATTTTCACAAATTCACAAGTTTTCCTGATAAATACCTTTTCACCAGAATAGGGTTATTGAATTGCCTTTACACTTGAATCTTTGCCAAAATTTTCCAAATTTCTCTTCAGAGCTCTCCAAACTTCTTCTTAAAGTGAAAAGTGAAAAATGAAGAATACAAATGACCTTTTATCATTTGCTCACCTAACCTTTTTGTCGCAATAAATTTTTTTTCCTAACTCATCTAAATACCCTGTTTCCATTTCCATACATTGTGAAAGATAAATCTTCTCCAGACCTTCAACTCTACATAAACACTCTCTCCAATTGTTACAACATCTATGAAAATTAATGCAATCATTGCACTCATCCACATCCCGATACCAACTAATGACAGGGGGTTTGAAGGATTTCCTTGACAACTCCCCCTAGGCCATAGGCCTTAATCTAATTCCCAGAGGAATTACCAAAAGAATTTCTAGACCCTAATTCTAGTGCTGACTCATTTCCTACAATAGAGGGACTCTTTTTCACCAATGTTTTCTTCATTTGCTTCCTGATCTCATCTGTAGTGACTTTTCCTTTTCCCTTTTCATCCTTTTGCATGTTTCTCCTTTGATTTACCAAACCTCTTATGCGATTTCTAGCAATGTGACCGAATTTGTTGCAATTGTAGCACACCACATTTCTTTGTCCAAACCAGTTGTTCCATTGATTTTCTCTTGATCTGCACTGGCTAGCAATATGGCCAAATCTATTGCATGTATAACATTTGACACCTCTATAAAATTTGTTCATCATATTTTTGCATTCATTTGACTTATGACCATACTTATTGCAATTAAAGAATTGACTTGAGAATGATGGACCACTTGGATTCATTCTACTCCTACATTGTGAAGCCATATGACCAAATTTATTGCAAATAAAATAGTTACCATTGAACCTTTGAGCATTAGGTTGTCTCACCAGATACCTTCTATCTTTGTTCATCTAATTTCCTTGTCTAAATCTCCTTTGTCCAAATCTGAAACTTTCTCCTTTCTCATATCCAGGACCTTTTTTGTCACCTTCAGTTCTCTCAATTTTAATAAGTTCATCAAGCTTGGCTGAACTAATCTTTAACTTCTCCTTAAATTCATTTGCAGTAGCAAGTTCATCTCTTAGATCATCAATATGCTTTTCAAGCTCTTCATTATTTCTGGATTGTTCCAATTCAAGCTCCAACTAATTAAATCCATCAGTAATTTAGTTGCTTTCTTCAAATTTCTCTTTCAAGGATTGTGCAATATTCTCTTCATTCTTCTCTCTATCTTCAATATTCTTGGTCATCCTCATCATAATAGATTCCATCTCATGCTTTAGGACTACATTCTCTGGAAAAATTTTCACATTCTTCAATATTTTCCTTTAGGGCTTTCCTCAATTGTTCATCTTCAATGCGTTTACTATCTTCCTACTTGATTTGATCATAGATTTCCCTTCTCTTCTCTCTAGACTTATTGATTTTATCTTTCAATGACTTAATGAATTTCTCAACATTCATGAGATTTTCTTGTAATTTCTGGACTTCAAATTTTGACTGATCAAGATCATCTAGGGCCACCAAATTTTTTTGATGAAGACTACTTGAATTCATTGAAATTTCCAAGATATTCTCCAAGCTATTAAACTTCTTGTGAGGAACTAGGCTCTAATACCAATTGTTGGAGTCAAGGAACACTGAGAGGGGGGGTGAATTAGTGTTCTACAATTTTTAACTTTGTTAATATGATCTTTAAAGTACTGATAACATTCAACCAAAAGAAAGATGCATGAACATAATACAAATAACCACAACACCATAACAAAAGGATTTTATGTGGAAACCTTGTTAGGGGAAAAACCACAGTGGAGGTCAATCCACACGATTATCTGAGTATACTCAAAATGAAAGTTTACAAAATGGGAATGCACTTGCATTCAGGCACATTTCCTAGAGCTCACTGCTCAAAAATAGAAAGGCTCACTACCTTACAAAATACTTGGATTAAATCTAAAGATTTGAACTGATAAAGTAGCATCTACAAATTCTTGACTATAGTTTCTGTTAAGCTCATTCATAGATTGAATTCTTGACCTTCTGTCTGATTCTGCTCTTTTTCTCTGTTCTACTCTAACTCACATCACAAAATCCTTATTGCACAAGTGTAACTATGCATAATCGCTCTATAATCCTTCTGAAATTTGCAACACACATCAACATACATCGAACATCTATTAAAATGATATAATAGATCGCTTATATATATTTTCTACTAAGGATTTAATGGCTACATGTCGACTTCAATAAAACATAAAAATATTTACAAATTATCGGCTCAAATCATAATTAATTTTCAATGTGCATCCACCAAAGTCAGCCAAAACATAGTGAGGACCCAGAAAAAAATGGTCGAGCATGAAAACACTTAGAAAATTACTCCTCGAATATCTGCAACAGCTATATTCACTTAGTCAACCTTCATGCACTAATGAACATGAAATTAAACAATCAGATCTTCTAACTTGCACATAGATTGATACGAGGCATTGAGATTCACATATAATTTATATCATATACCAAACAACCTTCCCTAAGATCCACAACTCAAAAAGATAACAAAAAATTTGCATATGAATCGATGAACATAAATTTGTCAGATGCTTTGTTTTAGCTTGACTTTCTTCAAACTGTTTGTCAGTATGATCAAATGATGACATGTGGATCGAATCACAGATAAGGGTTGCCATCAATGAAAACACCAAAAAAAAAATTACAGTGTCTCTTTCCAACAACAGATTGGAAACTCCACTAGGGAGTGATTCAGAATCTTGGTTGAAGACCATTTAATTATAGAGTCATTGAAGTTTTGAATTGTGTAAATTGCACTCTATCCAAAATACACAACAAATTGGTAACTTTGCTAGCAAGAAGGACTCGAAAAGATAAAATTCATTCCTTTTGAAAAGAGGTGGCAACTCTGTTAAAAAGAAATTGATAAAAAATGCATAGAAATCTTGTAATAGCAACATTTTTAGTCAAAAATAAAGGTTGAAGGATACTACGAATCTCTTGTTGAAGTATGTATTGCGATTCTTCCTTTCCTATACAAATTATGATACAATAAGAGAATTAAATGAGCTAAGGGAAAGGGTCAAATGAATGTTGGAACAAACATAGAAAGGCCTAAATCGACATGGGAAAATGAAGAATTAGCTCAAAGGTTGTTACAATTGAGAGCTCAAGTTGCCTCAAAAATATCACAATATATATCAATCTCTAATCAGGATGGATATGTGAATACAAGTGGTACTTTAACCCCACAAGTGCCTCATGATACAATTGAGAATCTTGGAAATATAAGTGTTGCACATCATACACAATAGGACTTTTTTACACCACAAGCCTCAAATCAAATAAATACTTATCCTATTCCTCCTAGTCAAAGACTAGTGAGCTACCAAGATCTTTAATATAATCAGTATATTGAGCAGTATCAATACCAAGCTCCTCATCATAATGTGTAAATAAATACCAGCCCTCTTGGAGATATCAATCAAAATTTGCAACAAGAAGTACATCAACAACAATTATACTCTCAAAGGAGGTTATTTAATGGTCCTAAAATATACAATCCATTTGATTTTAGGAACATTCAAGGTTACCCACATTCCATCCCTTTGGATGTAAGAAATAGTTTACCAAAATTTGATGGATATGGATCAACAAGCATGCACTTACAACAATTCATTAATTTAATGGTGAATTGTCAAATCAGTGAAGAGGATGTTATCATGAAACTCTTTGTGCGAACATTTGAAGATATTGCTAAATATTGGTTTTCCAACTTTCCTATGCATTCCATAACTTCATGGAATGAACTTGCAAGTGAATTCATGCAACATTTTTATGACAAAGATGATGAGTATTTACACATTCAAGAAAGAAGTCAAAGTTCATCCCTTTTAGATGCATTTTTTGGCCTAAGGAGACATGGAGGAGAATCTAAACGTTCTCTATTCAATAGAATGGTGGATATTTATATGCAAATACCTTTTAATTTTAGGCCTGATGAATCTGTATGCACTATGTTCATGAAAATATATGACCCTAATTCACCTCATTGGCTTGATTCATTGAATCCAACTACTATTGGGTAGGTGTGTGAATTGATTGATGATATAGACTGAATCAGGTATGAGGATGCTATCAATTTTGAATCTAATGGTGATAAATATGAAAAAATCTAATCAAGCAATACAACCAATAGAGGAAACATGTGCAAGAAAAATTTTCAATGATAATATTTCAGATTTTAATGACTATGAAACTGTGGAAAGACAACTTTCACCTTGGAGAAGGATTGCAATATTGAAGAGATTGTTGACGACACACTTCCTAAAGAGTGCATCAACAATTAGGTAAGTAAAGAAGCAAGTCCACTTGGCAGTGAACAAGTGACACATCCATTTACAGCTGAGTGCCATGATGACATAATTGGTGAGGAAGAAGTGTGCACACCTGAAAATGATTTTTAGATTTGTTCAAGACCTTTAGTACACATATTTTCCAAGGAAACTAATGGTATCTTCCTCTTATCATCCAAATTTCCTTTCCACGTAAATTCTTTTATGAGTTTCTCTATTTGATGAATAACACACTTTGGGGCTCGCAAAAAAACCAAGAAATAATTTGGAATGGAGGTTAGAACAGATTTGATCAGCAATATTCTACCTGACAATGTAAGCTAGCTTGATTTCCAAGCAAGTATTCTTGCTCTTATTCTTTCTAACACCTTGTTCCAAAATAAAGATTTTTTTGAGCCCATGAAAAAAGGAATGCCTAGATATGAATGAGGAAGTTCTAATTTTTGAAATCCTAACAATGTAACCAACTTCCTTGATATGGATGCTTTTGTGTGAAAAACATACACCTTTGATTTAGCTACATTAATTTTCTACCCTAATGCATAAGAGTACTTTTCCAGCAAGGACTTAACCTGAGTTGCTTCTTTTACCAATGACTTTCCAAACAATAATGTGTCATCTACAAAAAGAGAGTGAGTGACTGATATGCTTGTGTTAGGAATTGAAACCCCTTGCCATAAACCTTGTGAATGAACCCTTTAGATTGATCTACTTAAGGCTTATGCCATCAGAATAAATAACACATGAGATAATGGGTCCCCTTGTCTCACTCCTTGAGAAGATAAAAAAAAAACAATTTAGGGAAACCATTAATAAGCACCAAAAAAATTCTCCTGAAAGACACAAAAGAATCCACTTACACCATTTATTGCTAAAGCCAAAAATTTTAAGCACCTAAATCAAAAATTCCCAACACACTCTATCATACGCTTTCATCATGTCCAATTTAATGATGAAAGAAGGGATGCTACACATTTTAATAGAATGCAATACTTTGTGAGCTACTATAGTGCCTTTTGTTGTTTCCCTCCTAGGTACAAAGCCACCTTGCTCTGAAGACACTAATTTGGATATGATTGGTTGGATTCTTAAATAGATGGCTTTAGTGAAAATTTTATACACTATATTGCATAAGGAAATCGTCCTAAACTCAACAAAAGATTTTGTCTCTTTAACTTTTGGGATTAATGCTATATGTGTTGCATTAAACTACTTTAAAATTGTCCTCATCCTCCTTGATTCCTCTAGTTCAAAGAAAACATCAAAGCCAACAAAATCCCAACATTTTTGGAAAAAACAATGTTGTAAACCCATCCAGACCCAGAGCTTTATCTAGTTGCATAGAAAACACTACACTCTTAACTTCCTCCAAAGTAAAACGTTTCAAGAGGTTCAGATTGTCCTCTCTAGTGATCAAAGTTGGTATAGAATCCAATAAGTCATTTTGATCAATAGAAGACGATGAAGAGTTATTATCTAGAGCTATCAAAAGAGATGAAAAAAACCTTATAGCTTCCTCCTGAATTTATTCCTCCTTTACTAACTCCTTTCCTAATAAAGCATCTTGAATTTTAAAGATGGAATTATGTGACCTCTTAATCTACACAGATGCATGGAAGAACTTCATATTTATATCACCGTCCTTCAGCCACAACTCTCGAGATTTCTACTTCCAATATATTTCCTCCCTTGCCACTAACTCTACCCATTTCTCTTGCAATTTCTTTTGAGTCTCATAAAAATTAGCATTTAACCCTTGACTGATTATTGTATCATTTATGTCTGATAATCCTTTAAAAACTCTTTATTTTTGTTAAAAAATATTTTTGAAAACACTAACATTCCAAATATTGATCTGTTGCTTAATATATTTTAGTTTATGAGCTAATTGAAACATTCTTGAACCCTTAACAAAAGGAGCAACAATCCACCATTGATTTAATAGAGCTAAGAAGAGAGGATGACAAAACAACATCTAAAATTTAAAAGATGAGCCATACTTTTTTCCTTGATTGCTTGTTTCAATGGACAAAGAGATTACAAAGTGATTAGAATGTGATAGAGGCAAGATTTCTGACACCAAACTTTTCCCAACTCCATACCAATTGTTCAGACAAGAAATCTATCTAATCTCTCTGCTATTTGCAAAAAAGCTTTTCTTTTCTTTGTCCAAGTGAATTGGACCTTAACAGGTATAATATCCAACAAGGCATTATCTAAAATAAATGCTACAAGATTACCTATAAATTTTTGAGGTGGGATACTCCCCCCTTTCTTCTCCTGCATGCTAGTTATAGCATTAAAATCTCCTACAACAATTATTTTGTCCATCCTTAGCCCATCCAATATTTTTGTTAGAGAATCCCAAAGGAGTTTTTTTTATCTATTGTGGTTGTTGGAGTATAAACATTTAATAACCAAAAATGAATATCAAATTGGGATAGTTTGAGTAGTTTCCATTGTTGATTACTATTTGATACCTCAATTTAAAGTGATTTGGCATCCCATAAGGCAATCATGCCTCTTGAGGCTCCCTGAGCCAGAGTATGAAAAAAATTCTATTTCCTCCATTTTTGAATTGATAATTGAAAAGTTTTGTTTGAAGTTTTGGTCTCTTGTAGGATCATAATATCAACTCCACAAGTCTCTATTTGTTGCTTGACCAGAACTCTCTTGTTAGGGGCATTAATGCCCCTGAAATTCCATGAAAAAATCTTCATTGATAGTGAGGAGAGTAGCATGCTCTCCTTAGACGTTTGTTTATAGAGAAATCACCACATTATCTAAAGTAGATTGGACTCCTGTTGCTATTTCTTCTTTGAGGTTTGTCATATAGTATTTTCTACCTCTTTTCCCTGGATTCTTAGCAATAACTTGCTAAGTACTTGGATTTTGTGAAATTCCTAGTGTTTGGGAATAATCACAATCTCCTTCTATTTTATCTTGAACTTCCAAGGTTTTTATCCTCCTTTTCAGATATATGTTGTATTAGTAGAGGAACATCAGAGGGGATGACAAGAGAAATATGAACTAGTAGGTCACTTGAAAATCCTGTAATGAAACCTTATTAAGAAGATATGTAGAAGACAATCCATCCATTTCATCAATTTCTTCCAAGACAAAATTGCTATCTACACCGTTTATAAGAGCCATAGAACTGAATTTAAGAGATTTAATACCAACATCATGTTCTTCTTTAAGAGCTTCATATGCAATCCATTCAATCATTTTGGAACCTTCAAAAACTAAAATTTTATCTATCAACTCCTCTAGTCGACCTTTAGTAATTAGACTGTCAAAGGAATCTAGATTAAAAACCTCATCCTCTTCAATTTCCAAAGACCTAGGTCCCTTTCCACCTCCAATCAGAGACTAAGAATACAATTTACAAAGATGATCCTTTTGATCACAAGTTACCAAAATTTTATCAAAGATAAGTATGTTAACTATACTATCAAGCTACTAAACAGAAACGAAAGAAAATGCAGAATTGTACCAAAATAAAGATTGATGTCGCTATAAAAATTCTAGTAGAATTAGTGACAACTTATTTTTGTTTGAACACCACTTTGGTAACAACATAGAAGCAACCTCCTTAATAACCCTATGTATTTGGGTCTTAGCTGCCGAGTGTTCTAAGGATTTAATATTCATCTGATATGGCACTATGGAAAAACTCTTCTTCTTTGAAGCCTCATCAGACAAAGAGTGTTTTAGGTTAGTTTCAACCTATTTTCCTTGAGAGTAACCAAAGAAAACATCCTTTTCTAAAAAAATATTTCCTGAATGGCCCATCTTATGGCACCTAAAACACACAGTCTCTAGTCTTTCAAGGAGTATATCTTGACACCATATTCCATATTTAGATTTTATTAGGATTTTCTCTAGGAAATTCTTTGTAGCATCCATCAAAGCACAAAATCTAACCAGCTTGGAAGGGTTTTTAAAAGAAGTCATATAATGCTTAAGGAAAATGCCTACTTGATTTGCAAAATAATTCAATCAATTTTAGCTCCCTATATTCTAGAGGTAGACAAGACAATTAAATCTGGAATGGGGTAAACCTTACTACAAAATCTTCAGACCTAAAATTAGGATACCGGGGCTGCATGAATAAACCTGATCCTTGAAAAACCCAAGATTTTACTTTAAAAATTGCCTCTCTTTGTTTTTTGGATTCAAAAAGTACTAAAAAAATTCCTTTCTCTTAATCTAAATAAAACACCTTGATGGCCCTGAAATATTCCCCATTAATTTTTTCCCAAAATTAACATTCAAATCAGCAACCAAACACTGATTAGCGTTAGCTCCAAAATGTAAACCAGTAAAGAAGATAACTCTAACCAAGAATGTTCACCAAGATCCCAATGTGGGCGAGGTGATAGCATATGGTCAGAGGATCATTAGGCATAAACAGAGCTGAAAGTACAATTCATCTGCTGGTGCAGGCATCCATAAGCGGTGGGAATACTCCACTTATTCAGTGGGTGAGTTTACAACAATTATTAGGCGGCAAGCCAGCCTTTAAATCCACTCTTCCACTTATTAACGTGGGGGATTACTGTCCACACAACCACTTATAATGTGGGGGGAAATTACAAACAAGATATATGTTTATTCTAAAACTCAACCACTCAATTGTGGGAGTGTAAAACAGATATAAAATTGCAGCAAGTAAAGGAAGAGTTGTTAGTACTACTAACTAGCTTTACAAAGAATAAGAACAGCTGCAAATAGAATAGATAAGCTTTTAGAATGTTCTTTATCCACACTGGCGGTAAACCATCCAGGGGTACTTAATGTGAGAAATAGAAAATAATTGCAGCAATAAAGGACTGGAACAGTACTACTGTTTACAGTCTTACAATATAGAAAGAGAGCTGCAAATTACATCAATATTACAATGTTTTCAAAGCACCAAGATGAATGATGATTATTAGTAGCAATTATTGATGAAGAAAGGACTGGAAATTCAAACTGAAACAAGTCTGATATAAATCTGCAATTCTGGAAATGAATAACCAGCAACTATAAGAATTAATTAAATGCTCATAACTTCACCAAAATACCTCCGAATGGCGTGAAACGAAGTGCAATGAACCTCTGGAGGATAGGCGCCCATGACAAGATGAAGAAACAGCCTCAAAAGTCATCCATTAATTTATGGCACAATTCTCAATTCTCTACAGATGGTACGACTCTTGAAAAGGGCGATTTAGCAATAAAAAATCAAAGACTTGGAAATAAATTCCAATCTCTTGTGGAAGGGGTCGCCTTGGGTCTAGAACCACTTTGCAAACATACCCAGAATGATATTTAATTTGCTCAAAAAGCTGTCAACAAAAAACACTTTCAGCCATGATAAACCAGCAACATAAAAATTGGAAATATCTCACCAAAACTCCACAATAATGCTCAATATGTACTTCTGGATGAAGCACACTCTCAGTCCACCACCTAGGGAACCATAGTTTCAGGCCCGAAGAGTGGAGTAGATTTGCTAAGCTAACCCTTAGCCGGATTCTGGATTTCAAACCAGCAGCATAACGTTATATTTTTCCCCAAAGATAATCAGCTCTTCGAACAGCAGCAATATATAAGCTTCAATTGGCAAATGAAGCAACAAGAGACTCTTCAAATTCCAAGAAGTTGAATCACTTCAACTCCCAAAAGGAATGCCACTTTAAGCATTTCACTTTTTGAAATAATAAAATATTAATCAACCTCTTTTAGGCATCCAACTTCACTTTGCAACAATAAAGCATTTAATAATTCATTAAATGCACCATTGACCCCTTAATGACCCCCTTTTAAAAACAACATGAAGTGATCATTCCTAGGTGGGGGTACAACTGAGAAACATAAAAATGACTAAGTATAAAACTTAATCCATGGAGATAACCAAAGCCAAACTGAAACTGAAGGATAGCAAAATGACTTGAGTTGAATTGCTGATGATGCTACTACCAAAATTAGACTTACTAAAAATAGCCAATTGCTATAAATAGTAAGTTCACATCAAAACAACAGAAAGCCAAACTGAACATTGAACTGCAAAGGATTGAACTGCGTAGACAGATACTGCTAAAAGATAGACTTGCTAAAAATAGTGAACTGCTATAAATAGTAAGTCTGCACAACAACCTCAGAATGCCAACTGAACAGTATCTGAAAGAGGAAACCCTAATTTTCCACCTCAGCTTAGCCTACGGATTTTCAGAAATAGGCTAAATCCAAATGAAGAGTGTAGGGCCAAAATGGGAACATTACAGTCCGCCCTTCCCAAAATTGCTTGTCCTCAAGCAATGCCATCACACTCCAAAGAAACAATTTGATTTTTACCATGCCAAATAGGATCCCAGGGTCCCAAATCATCCTAGGAGAAGGATAGCACCAACTGATGTAAGCACTGCACTGTTGGATGCCAACACAAGAAATCACTAGATTAAAATTAAAGTGAAACATCATGGGAATAAATTCTAGAAGACCATCATTGGCTTCATCATCTTCAACTGTGGAATAGAAAACCCAAGTGATACCAGGATTCCAAATCTTTCTCAGGAACACCGTTCCTCTAATCCGTTGTGCTACTCTGATTAAAACAATTGAATACTCAAAGTGGATCAACATGTCACAATCCACAAAAGACAATGCACCAAACATGTTAGTGCCCGGGTCCCATATCAGTCTGTAGGACCTCCAAATCTTGTTGTCATAATTCTGATCAGCAACAAAAATATTTTCAAACATGCTTCTAAACCAATGCCAAAACAAGAGCAACACTCCACACTCCATCCCTATCCAAGAGGATGCACAATGCTTCCTTTGAAGCAAACTAATTTCACTGAAAGAACTCCAAGAAATATTCACATGTCTCACATCAAGAGTCTCAATTTGACAAATCAAATCAGCTAATAACTCGCTGTCCCAAAAAGTAATTAATGACTTGGTACCACAAAATTCATTGTCAACCATCAATGAACAACCCATACTTGAACTTTGACCATACTGAAACATTCCCTTGCTCATTTGTGACAGAAATTCAATCCAAATAGGAGGTGGAGAGGCCTGGAAATGAAATAACCAGCTTTCTAAGAGGTCTGAAATAATCATCTTGAGATCTAATTTTTGGAAAATCAGCATCCAAGAAGAAAAACAGTAGCTGCAACACAAGAATTTTTTATCAAAATGAGCATAACTGCTCATGAACCACACTGGTGGCACCTTTAGCAAGAGACCCCATGCCACCACAAACCAACTTCTGATCATATTTTCTTCCCAAAACACCAATGTATGATCAGAAATAAAGAGGCAATGACATAGAAAGAAGGGAGCAGCAAACATAAAACAGAATTTTTGACACTTATCTCTCCATCCAACCTTCTTTTTATGCATTCCATTCTTCAAAAGAAAATGCTTGAGATCCCAAACACTGATTTTCAATTGAAGACATTTTCCAACACATAAGCAAATGGTCACAACTACACTCTGAATATTATATGCTGGTCTATCTATTTTGAAATTACCTTCTTCCCAAGTAATGCCAGGATCCCAAACTAACAACCATGAAGAACCACTTCTCAAACTGATAATTGCTCTCACACGAATCCTTTGATTCACTCGTTCCATCTGCAATGCCACTTCTTGAAATTCCAAGAAGTATTCAACCAACCTTTGTTCATTGAAGAAATCAAATCTAGAATCTTGTGATATGACTTGCCGGAAAGATTCGATGAATCCTTCATCAAATACAATTCTGAAATCTATCACTCTAAGAGAAGATGGTGATGAACTAAAATCTGATATGAGTCTCACAAGCATCCTCATCAAAAAATAAATTAAACCTTCATCAACAAACCCATCAACTCTTTGTTGATGAACAATAAGAATGCCTTCATTTCTTTGTGTTTCAAGAGTTACCAATTCTTGCTGAATGGTTGCACTAGGAGCAGCAGTAGATTCAACTTCGTGCAACTCACGTATTAACTCTCCAATGCTGGAAGACAAACTCAAATCCCCTTCTTCAGTAATCTCTGAAGCAATTTCTTCGTCATTTTCAAAAAGAGGATTTACATAAACCTTACTAGAACCTTCTTCATACAAGAGATTGTCAAAAGCTTGATAAGCTTGAGAATTTGAATGCTTTGGTCTCTTAGGACAGCATTCCAAATCATATGTTTCTTGTATGAGATCAAACTCATCAAGAATTTCTTGAAGCTCCTCTGCTCTTCTTCTATTTTCTTGCTCCCATGAATATTGAACAGCAGAAATCTGATTCTCTGCTTCAATTAGAGTCTCATGCACTTCTTGCAACTTTGTTTTGGTAAGCTCATGCCACTCCAATGCCTTGTCAGCAATATTGGCCACTAAGTCTTTGTCACGAATGATGTGCAAAAGACTAGATTTAATTTCCTCCAAGGCAAATTTAATGGACTTCATGTCATCAATAGAAATGCAACATACAACTTCTCCCCTAGGCACATCATAAATCATCTGTTCTACATGTCTATGAATTCTATCAAGATTTGACAAAATTTGAATTCCATTATCAGCAATGTGTGAACTTGAGCTGCAATCATTGTATACTGGCTGAGATGATGTAGAACAACTTTGATGGATAAAGATTTCAAAAATGGTTTGAGTTGTACTCCTCAACTTGTCTCGCATGTGGTGAACACTCTTCATCATTCCATCCATAGTGCCTTCCAATTCCTTAGCTTTTTTCCTTAGCTTGATTTCCGGTGAAGAAAAATCTGCCTTATAACTACTAGAAACTTCACCTTCCATGTTGTCTCCTACACATGATTCAAAAGAATTGATCAAATCAACTTTGAAGTGGGAAGAGACTTCATCTTCCTCTTTCTTCTTCTCCTCCTTGACTTGACTTTCAAACCAACATTCTCTAGAATTGTGAAGAAGCAAATTGCTGATTGAACACATATCTTCTACTAATCGAACTTCTCTTTCATTTGGATCTACACTTATGGCCTCTTCATGCATCTTTGTTTCAACTTTTGTTTCCAAAAGTTTTTTCTTTGAATCTTCAACATGAGGCTTCTTAACACAAGTCAACTCACTGTTCTCCTCTGTAGAAAACAAGAGTACCTCACTAGTCTTCAAGGCTTCCACTGACACATTACATTCTTTTACAGAATGCTTGGATGAGTGCAAATCCGTAGATACCCCTTGAACTTTTGCAATGTCTTCAAAGGGATTCCAACTTTCATCCTCCTCTTCAACTTCGGAAATCTCCTCTTTGTTCACAAGAGTCTTCTTCAAAAATGGTTTCAACTTATCTTCACATTGACTGAAAATTTCTTTAACTAACAAATCAGCAGTGGGAGAAATCTGCTCTTCACGTTTATAAGCATCCAAGAGAAGAGTTTGGACACTTTCAGGAAGACTATCAGCTTCTTTAATTGTAGAGATTAGAACATTCATGACAGCTGCAAGCATACTCTCTTCTTGCTCACTCCAGGTCGAGCTGAAAAGATAATTAAACAAGTGATAAATCTGATTCTCCATCTCAAATTCTATCAATAAGATGCAAGCACCAACTTCAGAAAATGTTTTTAAAACAGCAGCTCTTCTTGAAAACAAGCTACTACAAGTTTCATCCAAATCTTGAAAACATTCCACTATCATATTTAATATGATCTTTGTGGTTTCAACATCATAAGGCAAATGGGGATTTACAATTCTTATTATCTCCATGAAACAAGAAGAAATCAGCAACTTGGTCTCTTCATCAGGATGCCCCAACCAATAGGGCTGATTCAAAGAATTCACTGCAGGAGCTAGTGCCAACTCCATTATCTCTGAAGGTGATGGCTTTACTTGTCTCAAACATTGTTCTAACAAATGAAGAATATTCTTTTCATTTTCTCTTGACTGAAATTCTTTACCAAGTCTCTTTCCAACCATATACAATGCCTCTGCCAATTTCATCTCTTCTTCATTAGCCATGCCTAATTTCCAACTTTTGGATACCACAAGGAGCTGAACTAGAATCTGCTCTAACTTTCGATGTAGTACCGGAGATATCTGTCACTCAACTGCCTAAACATGAAGCACTGATCCACAGGATGGCAGGATCTTCTGCTCTGATACCACTGAAATATTCCCCATTAATTTTTTCCCAAAATTAACATTCAAATCAGCAACCAAACACTGATTAGCGTTAGCTCCAAAATGTAAACCAGCAAAGAAGATAACTCTAACCAAGAATGTTCACCAAGATCCCAATGTGGGCGAGGTGATAGCATATGGTCAGAGGATCATTAGGCATAAACAGAGCTGAAAGTACAATTCATCTGCTGGTGCAGGCATCCACAAGCGGTGGGAATACTCCACTTATTCAGTGGGTGAGTTTACAACAATTATTAGGCGGCAAGCCAGCCTTTAAATCCACTCTTCCACTTATTAACGTGGGGGGAATACTGTCCACACAACCACTTATAACGTGGGGGGAAATTACAAACAAGATATATGTTTATTCTAAAACTCAACCACTCAATTGTGGGAGTGTAAAACAGATATAAAATTGCAGCAAGTAAAGGAAGAGCTGTTAGTACTACTAACTAGCTTTACAAAGAATAAGAACAGCTGCAAATAGAATAGATAAGCTTTTAGAATGTTCTTTATCCACACTGGCGGTAAACCATCCAGGGGTACTTAATGTGAGAAATAGAAAATAATTGCAGCAATAAAGGACTGGAACAGTACTACTGTTTACAGTCTTACAATATAGAAAGAGAGCTGCAAATTACATCAATATTACAATGTTTTCAAAGCACCAAGATTCTGAATGATTCCATGATTATTAGTAGCAATTATTGATGAAGAAAGGACTGGAAATTCAAACTGAAACAAGTCTGATATAAATCTGCAATTCTGGAAATGAATAACCAGCAACTATAAGAATTAATTAAATGCTCATAACTTCACCAAAATACCTCCGAATGGCGTGAAACGAAGTGCAATGAACCTCTGGAGGATAGGCGCCCATGACAAGATGAAGAAACAGCCTCAAAAGTCATCCATTAATTTATGGCACAATTCTCAATTCTCTACAGATGGTACGACTCTTGAAAAGGGCGATTTAGCAATAAAAAATCAAAGACTTGGAAATAAATTCCAATCTCTTGTGGAAGGGGTCGCCTTGGGTCTAGAACCACTTTGCAAACATACCCAGAATGATATTTAATTTGCTCAAAAAGCTGTCAACAAAAAACACTTTCAGCCATGATAAACCAGCAACATAAAAATTGGAAATATCTCACCAAAACTCCACAATAATGCTCAATATGTACTTCTGGATGAAGCACACTCTCAGTCCACCACCTAGGGAACCATAGTTTCAGGCCCGAAGAGTGGAGTAGATTTGCTAAGCTAACCCTTAGCCGGATTCTGGATTTCAAACCAGCAGCATAACGTTATATTTTTCCCCAAAGATAATCAGCTCTTCAAAGCAGCAATATATAAGCTTCAATTGGCAAATGAAGCAACAAGAGACTCTTCAAATTCCAAGAAGTTGAATCACTTCAACTCCCAAAAGGAATGCCACTTTAAGCATTTCACTTTTTGAAATAATAAAATATTAATCAACCTCTTTTAGGCATCCAACTTCACTTTGCAACAATAAAGCATTTAATAATTCATTAAATGCACCATTGACCCCTTAATGACCCCCTTTTAAAAACAACATGAAGTGATCATTCCTAGGCGTGGGGGTACAACTGAGAAACATAAAAATGACTAAGTATAAAACTTAATCCATGGAGATAACCAAAGCCAAACTGAAACTGAAGGATAGCAAAATGACTTGAGCTGAATTGCTGATGATGCTACTGCCAAAATTAGACTTACTAAAAATAGCCAATTGCTATAAATAGTAAGTTCACATCAAAACAACAGAAAGCCAAACTGAACATTGAACTGCAAAGGATTGAACTGCTGCTAGACATATACTGCTAAAAGATAGACTTGCTAAAAATAGTGAACTGCTATAAATAGTAAGTATGCACAACAACCTCAGAACGCCAACTGAGCAGTATCTAAAAGAGGAAACCCTAATTTTCCACCTCAGCTTAGCCTACGGATTTCCGAAAATAGGCTAAATCCAAATGAAGAGTGTAGGGCCAAAATGGGAACATTACAGGCCCCTTCCCATTCTTCAAAAATCAAATCTTTAAGAACAATTATAGAAGAATGTGACAAAGAGGACCTTTTGAATTAAATAATGATTTAATTCAAAATTCAAGAGAGTGGAATAAATTAAATAAATTAAATTTATTTAATTTTAGAAAGAAGGAGACTTAATTAGTGACGTAATTAAATAAGTAAAATCTATTTAATTATTCAAGGAGGAATAAAGATAGAAATTAATTAATTAATTAATTAAGTAGTTAAAACTATTTAACTAATAGAGCACTTATGACATTAGGAAATAATTAAATAATTAAAATCATTTAATTATGATGATGAAAAGGGAAATGACGAAGAATTTAGGAATTGTAGACCTAGGACAATTTTTGGTGTCTACAATACGAGTGTGTTCCACCTTCATGGTAGTGGTCACAATAAAACATAATGTCAAAAAGGAATGCAAGAGTATTGCCAAAAGATCACCTTATCTATCATCCACAATATTTCTAATCATCAATTCAAGAAAAGTATATAACCAATTAGGGTTGCACTAAATACATACAAAGAGGGGTCTTACAGAAGGTTCCTAATTAAGGAAGGAAGATATTTGGCATGAGTTGACAAGAGCAAAGGAAGCCATATTGAAGGTATTTAAATGCAAAGAAGGAATGTTGCAATCTGAAAGCATATGATTAAGGTGCAACTTACTTCAACATAGGCAATAAAGGTGGCTTGCATGAATGGAAATTAATGTGAGGCCTTTATTAATCAAATGGGAAGGTGGAGAGGAACATTTGCAAAATGGAGGCCACTTTCAGCCTAAGAGCTGTAAGGAAAGCTAGATGTGGAAGCAACTCTCCTAACGTCAAAACCTCAGGGAAGAACGCAGAGAAACTTTAAAATTTTTACAATTACAATCCAATTAAGATGCACATGAAAGAGATAACAGAAACAGAGAATTAGGCATACGCATATGAACACCATATTTACGTGGGAAAACCCTTACGGGAGAAAAAACCCACCACACCAAGAGAAGTCACTTTGTATTACAATAATAAAGATTACATACAGAGATCTGACTTATCTTTATGATGTCAGTTTACAGCAACATTCACCATGAACAACCTTGTTACAGAACATTCACAATATAGTCTTCACAGAATAGAATTCATCCACTGATCATACAATCACAGAGCAATCCGACGATCCATCAAACCAGACATCATCTACTACTCCAGACTATATTCATGTCACCCCTTTATGTCGAGCTTCCTCTCAGTGTAGTACCCCTCCATTTATGCTTATGGTTTCTGTTAGCATGCTTTCACATATGATAGAATTTGGTACTTTGTTTTGGATATTTTGATTGTTGACTTTAGAGTGACAGTGGATTCATTTTGTGATATGATGATACATTGTATGGTGATAATTAATTTCTGACATGCTTTGTATTAGCGTAGATGTTTCCTTCAGATGTTATTGCTATATATATGTTTATGATAGATTAACTGTTATTTAATTTTGTCAGTCTGATGTGACGTGTATTGGTGTGGAGAATGGAGTTGCATCACTCGCTTGTGAGTGCCCTGTGATTTCTGTGATTTTCTCCGCACAGTGTGCTTGTATAATGTATTATATATATATGTATGTTATTTGTTTGGTTGTAGGATTGCAGGTACATGACACCGACTCCACCTGGTTACTCAGGTCTGAGCGTGTCAAGACTCAATGGAAATGTTGATTGGGAGGTAGTAACATGGTTTATCCTAGTCTAGTCTTAAACCCAGTCACAGTACATTGTCAGTTTAGTTTGAAGTCTTTGATGGTCTTGTTTGTGCCTGATTGGATTAATTGTTTTGAAAGGAAAATTTTGTTAATTTTATGATAGTTTATTATTCTTTAATTTACTGTTATTTTAATTAAATAAATTAAATAATTAAATTAAAGTTACCTTCATTGTGTGAATAGATTTAAATTTAAAATTAATTGCTATGTGGGAAATAGTATTTTAATTGTTAAATAAATAAATAAAATAAAGAAAAGAGAAATTTGTATTTTGAAATTTGAAAATTTTAAATTCTTTAAAATGCATGAATTTTTGATAATTAAAAAAAAAGAGAGAAAAGATTTATCCAAGAGGTGGTTAGAAGATATTTCTTCTTCTCGACATGTGTGGCAGTGGAATTAATTGTTTTCTATTGAGGATTTTCTCGGATGTTATCTGGGATTTGGGGAAAATAGAAGATTGCTTCTTCACGGGAAATGAAAAGAATAGGGTTCTATTAAAAATTGCTTTTGAGAAAAATTTGTGATTTCCTTTGTGAATTGTTGTATATTTTTGGAAGATCTCTAGTTGAATTTTTGGCATATTTTGGGATTTCGTGTTCGGGAAAGGCTTTGGAAGCTACAAGCAAAGCTACTCTTCACCAGTCAAGTTTTACAAGCTACAGAGAAATAGGTATTTTTCTATTTAAATTAACTTATCTCACTTTGAAAGATAGCTTGTTTAAGAGTTAGATTTGTGCAAATTTGTTAAATTATGAATTTAGAAGTTTGCAGAGTAAACTATTGTGTTTTTGTGACTTCTATATTCTTCTCGGCAAATTAGTCTATAGAGGATTTATTATTTCTTTGTTAAAATCTTCCTGTAGGAAATAAGTTTGAGTAAAATTTGTGAAGGGAATTCATTTGTTTAGGAAAATGACAATTGAAACTTCTAGAAAGATTTCCCATTGAAAAACCCTATTGAAAATTTATCCATTGTAAAACCCTGTTGATTTAATGGCTTGATTTTAATATTTTATTTATTATTTTATTGTGAATGTATGTATAAAATATATATATATATTTATATATATATAAACATTCATATATAAATTGAACTGTGTAAATCATATAAATAAAACAAGAATTATTTTTGACATACGCCATACAAGCGAGATTGTTTTATTAAAATTAAAACGAAATGAAATCACCGTAATTTTTTATTATTTAAATTTTAATTTTGAAAATATATTTTTATCTGTAGCGCTTTGGGCGGGCTACCCATAGCCGACCTCGCAGGGGGACGGCAGTGAGGGCCAAGCCCAGTGCTACCCTCACAGGCAATGCTTGGCTCTGCATCCCATAGCCGGGCCCTGTGGGGAGGGCTGCAGTGGCAGCCCCACCCACGGCCAAGCCCTGTGGGGTGGGCTGCGAAGGCAACCCTACCCATAGTGCGGCCTGCGCATGGATAAGGTTAAAAGCCCTAACTATTATTCTAAAGCCATGCGAATTTATATTAATATGTGTTTTATCTTAAATGATTTTGTATTAATATTTATATATATTATAATTATTATGTATATATGCTATATGTAATATATATTAATAATATAATATATATTATATATAAAATATATATATATATAATACTTATAATTATATATTTATTTAATGTTAAGAAAATTTGGAAATATATTTGTGTTATTAATGAGATATTTAAAAATAGTTTATTACATATTTAGATATAGATACTTAATGGTTAATTTACTATGACAAGTTATTTGTGCTTAAATTAAACTGATATTCTTGAGTTTATATTGATTTCATTATAATATGTGGTTATGAAATTGAACAAATTATAGATTTGATTTTCGTGTTGAATAGAAGATAAATTAAATCCTAGATGATTAATTTTGTACTTCATACTTTGATTAACTGGATTTAGTAAATCCTAATGCAGACTCCTTATGTTTCGGTTTGCTTTAAATTGTGTTTCTTTTATTGGGCAAATTGGGAATGTTTTAGATGAACAAGTCTTCCAGATTAGTTTGTATAGTAAGGGTGTTGTTATTGTTGAAATACAATCCTTGAGTTGACTAGGGTAGTGCACATGTTATAGTATGGTGTTTTGACACCTAGATTTATGAACAAATATTTAATGACCATTGTGTGTCGTTTGGTATTATATGTTGTATTCTGGTGCACTTTGTTTACCTTAGTCAGGGAAACTTAGATTCCTTTGTTATTTTTAGGGGAGTGGCTCTGTGTGAGGGTCGGTACAAAAAGTGGTGCCAGGGTAACTTACAAGGAGTTAGTAAGTCAGTGAAAACTAAATCAACACAATGGGTATTCTAAAATATTGAACTGGATTAATAAGCCTCGCTTATAGACTCGAGAGCTATTTTAGTCTTGAGAATAAGTTGAGAGGCCTAGAATGGCATATCGATATCTTATTATTTTAAAAGATATTTGATACTGCAACAGTTTGCATGAGAGGCTGGGTTTCATAAGAGGTTGCCAGGTTAACCCAAGTTTGGGGGCCGAAACCTAGGAAGAAACATCAAGGTAACCTATGCAACATTGTGATGACACTCCACCTAAACTAACAGTAACCTTGTGATCTTAGCATATTTGATTATCTCGATTCTCAAAGCAATGTAACCAAAAGTTAAGTATGTACCTATATAGAATTTCTATGTTTTTACTTGTGTCTAGGGTTTATAGGTTATTTCTAGGGAACCTTATTACTATCTCCTAGCACGGGGGGTGGACCTACGGGTACCACATGGTTGGGTGGAACGTGCACCTTACTCCGTTGGGTCCCCAGTTTATGATTGTGGCAACGAGAGCTTCATGGATGGAGAGCTCGTATTTGGATATTTATGTACTTCCTTTATTGCATCTTTAGAAATCTTGCATTTGTAACATCCCTCAATTGTTTATGAGGTGAACATATGAAATATGTAATTGTAAACTATTATTTGATCTACCTCATCTGAAGAATGAGTATTGTAATGTTATTTCAAATGTAATGTAAGGATCTTATTTGTACTTTATACTTTCATGAATGAAATTCAAATGTTATGCAATGTTTACTTTTAAGTTTGTGTTAACTATATATATGCAATGCTAAATACTAAAGTCATCTATGGATTCTCAAGTAGTGTGATGTCGCATAACTTAGAGAATGTATGCAACTAATAAAGTTAATAATAATACTTTTAAAAAAAAAATATTTCACCTTTGTAGACAATTGCTACATTCCTTAGGTTACAAGACGGGGCATTACACTCAAAACTGCCACAACGAACTATCTTCCAACGGTTCCCATTCAACTCTTTTGATTGGCCATTGATTCACCATGTAGGATGGTCTTCTCTCAGTCAAAGTGATCAACTTGTGTTGGCATGTCGGTGAGACACAAGAAGTGTTTCCCCGATGCCCAAAGGTTCCACCATTGATGTTGCTAAGAGTCATCCTTATCGCCAAGATGTTACATCGAGTCTAGAGAGCTATTGCTAAGACTTCACCATGTCACCAAGACCTCATAGCGAGCCTTTATGTTATACTGAGATGTTCAATAGTTGGAAAGACTTACTACTATCTCCAAGACATCACAACAAATACTTCATGTTATTCCGAAGTGCCCAAATGATCAGTAAGACCTACCGCTTTTGACTAGAGGTCATACTGATGCCTCCAAGTTACACCAAAACATTCCACTAACAGAAAGAGAATCAGCCTTCGACAAGACTTCTTACCAAGGCTTCCATGTTACCCTGAGACCCTAAGTGTATACCATCGGTGAGACATATTACTGTGACCAGGAGTTCTTAGCGAAGCCTCCGTGTTACACAGAAGACTCCAAGTGTAACACCGTCGGTGAGACTTCCGATATTTGATGTGACATCATATCGAAACAAGCCTTCCAGCGAGAGTTTCCTCGATGACTTCAAACTAAACATTGTTGGTGAGACATCCATATCGGTAAGACTTCTTACCGAGCCACCATATGTTACTCCAACGACTCCATGTGAAACATCCTATCGGCGAGACTTTGGCTATCGCTGGGACTTCACACCGAAGCAAGCCTTTCGGCCAAGGGTCTTCCCGATATATGATATGAATGGCATGTCGGCCAGAGATCTCTACTCGGCATAGGTTTACAATGACTATCACAAATCACAGCAATAAACTCCTTCGGCATGACTTAAACATTGTCTCGGCAATCTGTACAAACCACAAGATCCAAAGCTGCTAGTCGGCCAGACCCAAAGCATGTCACACCGACTTGCCTCTCTTAGAGGTTTCAGCTTGTGAGATTGAGGCATATATTCCAACAAGAGCTCAACAGTGGCAAGTGGCATTTATAGGGTGAGTTACATATAGGAGAGTGAAATATATTCAAATGTCACTCACTAATGGTGATGCAAGTGGTGAAGATCTAGTGTTGGGGGAGGAGTATATTGAATTGATATGAAAATACTAGATGAATGTAGATGTGGCATCGTTCCTCATGGCATGGTTGTTAGAATTGGAAGAAAAGGAGACTATTCAAAGTATAATGGAATGCTACATGAGGATGAAATGGAGAGTAGGTATGACCCATATACTAGATTGGGTGATAGTAGGAGGGGGTTTATGACCAAAATAAGGGTTTTGGTTGTGCATGTATTACAACTTCAGCAAAAGTGAGGTAAGGACAAGTTGTATCAGACATATGCTTTTTTTAGAATGGATGAGAGTTTCTAGAGAAAATATGGCTACAAGGATTGTGGCAGATGATGCTTTAATGAATGGCGAGGACAAGGATGTATGAAGCATTTTTGGGATAAGTAGAATTTTTTAAAATTTTGTGCACATGTAATTCAAGAAAGAAACACATGTCTTGGTAGGAGAAATTTACAAGGGTTGAGATAGGATAGGTAGGTTGTTGACCCACTCCAACAAGAAATAGAATGGAACCCCCTAGATTGTAGTATGAGTATAGCTCCCTTAAGCATTTTCATATATAAAAAAGGAGTTATTTTGTTTTATTTACTTAAAAGAGTTATTTCACAATTTTAATTAAGAGATTTTATTTTATATACTTCAAAATATTCTATAGTTTTAATATTTTCATGGGGGAGCATAAAATCTTACCATTCACATCTAAAGAATCAAATGAAGTCATAGTGGCATCTACACAATATTCCATAGAACCTCCTCACACATCTAATTTTACAACTTATAGTAATAAATATGATACCAACTTTATATGTTTGCATATGATGTGAACAATTACGAAAAACCACCTTCTTTGAAAGAAATGGAATCTATTTGTGGAAGAGGATATAAAAAAATCTTAGTTTAGGTATAAAGGCAATGGTTGTGGTATAAAGGAACAAGGTATCAAGGTCTCATAAAATTGGCTACACAAGATACAACAAATGGTCTTGGTTGATGTCCTTGGAAACCCACCAAAGCTTCTTGAAAACCTTCTTTCAATGTGAACACAACAATGCAAGATCCTCCTAAGAAATTACTCAATTTACTTCATCCTAAAATGATAAGTGTAAACAAAAATCTTTCATTGGGCATATTTCTAACTAATGAATCCTTAGCAGAATTTTTGGGAGTGTATGACGATTTACCTACTTATCATCATGATACTGGATTTCCTTATTGTCTAGAATTCAATGCATACTTTGGGAAAGATGTTTGTATATCAGATGATATGACTTAGATCATCAATATATACCCCAAACTTTCCCTAATATTCCAAACCACATTACACTACTAGTGGGAGATATTGTTCATGTCTCGATGGATCCATCTAACACAAATAAGGTAATTTTAATTGGAAAATGTCTTGAATCTAATAAAAAACAAGAGCATATTACATTATTACATGACTTTCCTAAAAAATTTGCTTGTTATTATTTAGAAACGCTCGGTATAGACCCTAAGGTAATTATGCATAACATTGTGTTTGAATATGATTCTAAACTTGTAAGACAATATATTCATAAAATAAATCCCAAAGTGGCTTTGTTAGCTAAGGGTGAGATTGAAAATATTTTACAAGCAAGTTTCATCTACCCCATTGACTATCACCTTGGATATCAAACATAGTGGTTGTCACTAAAATAGATAATCATATTTGAATGTGTACAATTTTTTGTGATCTTAATAAAGCATATTTGAAAGATAATTTCTCTCTCCCTAACATAGACATGATTGTTGATTCAACCATAGGACATGCTTTGTTGTCATTTATGGATAGATTTTTGGATACAATCAAATCTTTATAAATCCTCAAGGCTAGTACAAAACTTCTTTTATTACACCTTAGGGAACATTTTGTTGGGTCATCATGCCTTTTGGATTGAAAAATGCTAGAGAAATGTATCAAAGAGCTATGACATTAATATTTCATGATTTTATCCATAATATCTTAGAGGACAATGTCAATGATATCTTGGCTAAATCTATATCACGTCAAGATCATGTCAAAATACTTTGTCAAATATTTGAACAAATTTGTAAGTATAACATGCGATTGAATCCAAGAAAATTTGTCTTCTATGTGGATAATGGAAAACTATTAGACTTTATTATGTCACATCGAGGTATTGAGGTAGAAATAAATAAAATTGATGTTATAATAAACATGCCACCTCCTAAAAAAATTTCTCAACTTTGTAGAATATAAGGAAAGATTCAAGCTATTCGTCATTTTGTTTCATCATTAGTGGATTGAACTCTTCCCTTCACTCAATTGATTAAGAAAGATTCTCATTTTAAATGGAATGTGGATTGCCAAAAATCCTTCAAGAATTTAAAAAAATATTTAGTTAATCCTCTTATTTTACAACCAACTACCTCAGGATGTCCTTTTATTCTTTATACTTATGCTTCATGTAATGCTCTTGTTGTGTTATTAGCACATCATGATGTAAATGGTAAAGAAAGTCTTGTCTACTATATTAGTTGAACATTGATTGACTATGAAACATGATATACAAATGTAGAGAAACAATGTTTGTCACTTGTGTTTATCGCAAGTAATTCAAGACATTATTTGTTAAATGTTGAGGTGCATGTTGCTTCTAAATTTGATCCATTAAAAAACCTATTCTCCAAAATTGACTTATCAGGACACCTAGCCAAATGGGTAATGTTAATAGATTTGATCTTAAATTTTTCTCTCAAAAGGTAATTAAGGGTCAAGTGTTAACCAACCATTTAGTTGAAGCTCCTTCACCATTAGCTCTACCAAACCAAGTATCATTTCTTGATGATCATCTCTTTACATTAGAAGAAGTGTAACGTGCCCATTGTTCTACCGATTGATTTTACTATGTTTTACCTACATGTGAATAGTTTATGCTACTAACATTTAGGAAATAATTTTTTTCTTGTCTGATTGAATAGAAAGATGCACATTTGAAACATTTCTATTTCAAACTTTCTCATTGCATTACTGATGCAATGCTAGAGGAAGAAAATCACTCTCACAATCTCATCTTAACAAAACTCAATCAAATATTTCATGTCCATTCAATATGGACTCTTTTCCCTTCACAAAAATCATGATTTCAAGACCCCAAACTGAGTTCAAAGCACAAAAACACTTGTGGATTCCTTATACACCTTCAAAAACTTCAAAATGATTAATTCAAATTCAATCTTCAACACAAAACATAAAGACTTTCAAAGTAATCTATCCCAAAACAACATTTAGGCCCTTTAGAAACATTATGTCTAATACTATGGGATCATGTAGGGCCCCTCCACAATAACCTATCTCATTTTTTGATAGCTCCAAGTTGTTTGCTCATGGCGAAGAGTTTTCAGTTGATGGAAAAAGCATCAATTGCATATAGTGCAAAGTTGCAAAGTGGTGTAACTTTCGTTCTATTCATCGTCCGACCAAACTGATAGCTCCAATACATTTGGATGGGTAGTTTTACACTACGCAAAGTCCTGTTTTACACCCAAACATGTTGGAACAGTCTGAGCTATATTGTACTAGTGAAGTCTCTTAAGAGACCAAATTGTAAAAGGGCAACAAACTTTGATGAGCGATTACTCGGAAACCCTGTCACTTAGAAAAATTTTATCTAATGCTACAAGATCATGTAGGGCCCCTCTATAATAACCTATCTTAATTTTTGATAGATTCGAATCATTTTCCTGTGGTGAAGAGTTTTCAGTTGATGGAAAAAATGGCGGTTGCATGTAGTGTAAAGTTACAAGGTGTTGTAGCTTTCATTCTATTTGTTTTCCGACCAAACTAACTGTTCCAACACATCTAGATGGGTGGGTTTATGCTAGGAAAGGTCTTGTTTTGCACCCAAAAATGTCGAAACAATCCAAGCTACATTGTATAACTAGTGAAGTCTCTTAAGAGACCAAAGTGCAAAAGGGTAGAAAACTTTGATGAGCTATAACTCAAAAACCATGTCACTTAGAAACACTTTTTCTGAGGCTACGAGATCATGTAGGGCCCATCTACAATAACCTCTCTCTGTTTTTCATATCTCAAAGGTGTTTCCCATGGTGAAAGTTTTTTTGATGCTCCAAAAATCGTCAAATGCATGTAGTGTAAATTTGCAAAATAGGCTAATTTTTGTTTTCTTCTTCATGGGGCCAAACCGTTAGCACCAACACATCCAGTTGGACACATTTATATTAGGCATGGTCACCAACCTTCATTATAAAAGGGTCATAGTCTTTCCTACTTGAAGGGTCACAACTTTTCAGCTAAGGTTATATTCTTAATTGAAATCTTCAAGGATGTTATGGATGTCTTTCTCAATGATATATTGCTCTCCCTTTTATGGTAGTGCTTATCAACCTAGAAAACATTTCAAAAAAAAACATTTTTAATACACATGGAGTAATCTTGTTGAAGATACATCTAGTCATGAAGCAAAAAAATAGATATATGTAATACACGAAGTATGATGCATACATGTGAATACACGTAATATGTGAAGTATACATAGGAAGCATGAATCATACAAGTGAATACGTGTAATACATGAAGTCTACACAAGAAGCATGAAGCATACATGTGAAAACATGAAGGAATCACATGAAGCATGAATCATACATGTGAACACATGAAGTATACATAAGAAACATGAAGCATATAAGTGAATGGTAGCATGAAGCATACACGTAGAATGGTAGATGTCTTCCAAGAATTTATGACAAACTTCTAGAGGTATGAGATCACATGTAATAATGTTTTGCTCATTTTTAGTTGCATACTTCAAAGTCCATTGTATAATTATATGAATTTCCTTACCATGCTACAATGATCATAAAGAGTATGGGATTAGATGTGTAGTGGTAGAAATACCTAGGTGTTAGATTACTTGGTGCATTTTTATATTCATATGATTGATATAATGTTCAATAATCATATAGGAGAATAATGTTCAGACTTTATATATTTATAATTATATAAAACAAGAGTGCATGGAAAATACTTGGATTTTAAATATTTGAAGTAAATCATCTCCAAATATCTATTGAAGCATGGATTTATAATGAAAATATGGACACCATCAATAAAAAAGATGTGTATTAACCAAATAGCCATATAGGCTTACAAGAATTCCATATAGGCATACAATTTCAAGTGTATGCAATACAAAATATTTCAAAAAATGTCATATAGCCATACAACAAAGGACCCCAATCAAAAGCCATTACTCTCCAGGTGAAGAAAATAGACGGGTGACCTTTTTTCGTTAGGGGAATGGAGATGCGTATGAAACTGGTCTATTTTGAACTCAAGGGCTCCTCCTCCTATTTAGTTCTTGATCTAGCTACAACTGTTACAATAAAAAGTAAAGACAATATATATAAATTACATTATAAAAAATGATATATTTAATAAAATAATCACTTACTACAACCAAATGATCTCTCTCCACATTTTCCATAGTAGCAAGCTTGAGTTGTGGTGTTCAAATGTCCTATAGAAACCATCTAAATAGAAATTAAACTACAAAAAAATAATCATTTGATTTTTCAATAATTGGAAAGTATAACAAAGAATGTAATTTGAAATTTACTAATCTGCCTTATACTCTCATCAAAGGCATCAAGCTATCAATTGCAAAAGACACACCATGCTCCATTGTCATATGAACATTAGGAGGTGTCTCTGCCATCATCTAAAAATAAAACAGTATTCAATTATGAAAACTAGAATAGTGATGCAGGTCATGGCTTATAATGTATGAGATAGTCAATAAAATTTTGAGTACTTTGGTAGACATGTATGGAAAATGTGGTAGTATATACAAGACAATGAATTGTTTGAAACTTTTTTTAGTGTACTTTGATAAAATTCTTTGGTAGACATGTATGGAAAATATGGTGGCATAGACAAGGCAATGAGTTGACTGGAAAAATGCCTCAAAGAAATGTGGTCTCATGGTGATGTCCATCACCATGAGACCACATTTATTCAAGGTATTTTTCCAACCAACTCATTTTTTTTTCTATGCTATCGCTTACTATTATGCTTTGATATTTTTCCAAGAACCCATAGTTTGTTTGAAAGCACCTGTTTTAGGCTTTTAGCCATACTAGCAAAGAAGTGAACTATTTGATAAAATGCTTTGGTAGACATGTATGTAAAATGTGATAGCATAGAAAAGGCAGTGAGTTGTTTGAAAAATGTCTCAAAAAAATGTGGTCTCATGGTGATGGACATCACCATGAGACCACATTTCTTTGATGCATATTTTCAAACAACTCCCTTTGTTATATTTTTTCCAAGCATTCATAGTTTTTTCAAAAGCATATATTTTAGGCTTTTAGCCATAGCAGCAAGGAAATGAAGTGTTTGATAAAATGCTTTGGTAGATATGTATGGAAAATGTGGTAGCATAGACAAGGCAATGGGATGTTTCAAAAAATGCATCAAAGAACTCATTGCCTTGTCTATGCTATTGTTTACTATTATGCTTTGATAGATTTTTTCCAAGCATCCATAGTTTGTTTGAAAGCACATGTTTTATGCTTTTAGCCATAACAACAAAGAAGTGAACTATTTGATAAAATGCTTTGGTAGAAATGTATGGAAAATGTGGTAGCATAGACAAGGCAGTGAGATCACCATGAGACCACATTTCTTCAATGCATTTTTTCAAACAACTCACTGCCTTGTCCATGTTATTGCTTACTATTATACTTTGATAGATTATTTCCAAGCATCCATAGTTTGTTCAAAAGCACATGTTTTAGGATTTTAGCCATAGCAAAAAGGAGGTGAACTATTTGATAAAATGCTTTGGTAGATATGTATGGAAAATGTGGTAGCACAGACAAGGCGGTGAGTTGATTACATCCAAGAAATGTGGTCTCGTGGTGATGTCCATAACAATGAGACCACATTAGACCACATTTCTTTGATGCATTTTTTCAAACAACTCATTTCCTTGTCTATGGTATTGCTTACTATTTGTAGTACCCCTCCGTTTATGCTTATGCTTTCTGTTGTTGTGTTTTCATACTGTTAGGTTATGATACCTTGTTTGGATATTTTGATCGCTGGTTTTGAGCGATAGTGGATTTATTCTATGACATGATGATACATTGTATGGTGATTTTTTTTTCAGACATGATTTGATATAGTTTAGATGTTTACTATTAGTTGATCATTGCTATGTACATGTTTATGATGGACTAACAGCTATTTATTTCATCAGTTTGCTGTGAAGTGTATTGGTGTGGAGAACGAAATCACATCACTTGCTTGCGAGTGCCTTGTGATATTCGTGATTTTCTCTGCACTGTGTGTCTATTTAATGCTTTATATATATATATATATTTGTGTGCTCGTTATTTGCTTGGTTGCAGGAATTGTAGGTACCTGACACCGACTCCACCTGGGTACTCAGGTCTGAGCATGTCAAGACTCAACGGATACGTTGATCGGGAGATAGTTTAGTTCACCCTAGATTAATCTATAACCCTGGTCTTAGTACATCGTCTATTTTAGTTTAGAGTCATAGGATTGTTTTGTCATTTTCTGTTTGGATAAATTGCTTGGAAGGTAAATTTGGTTAATTTTTAATGATAGTTTATTGTGTTTTTAATTATTGTTATTTAAATTAATTTTAAATGTTAAAGAAATTAGTTGCTTGATAATTTAATTCATTAATTAGCTTATTTGGTTAAATGGTTTGATTTTAAAAGATCAAACTTATTTAATTAAATAAATTAATTAATTAAATTAAAATATTAAGTGTGTAAATAGTTATATTTAAAAATTAAATAATTATTTAAAAAAAAAATGTATTTTTAGTTATTAAATAAATTATTGTATGTGGAAATTGTAATTTGCAAATAAATTAATTAAGGCATGCAAATTAAATATTAAAAATTTTAAATTTTAAAATAATTATTAGCATGAAAATTTGAAATGGCAAGATTGCCGAGAAATGGAGAAGATATTTTTGTAACCACCTCTCGACAAGTGTGCCAGTGCTTTAATGATGTTTGTTGAGGAATTTCTTCACGAAGGTTATTGTGGATCTAAAAAAATGAATAGGGGTTATTCTATCATTCACGGGAAATAATTTTGATGCTCTGTGAAATTTTCGGTGTAAGCTTTTGATATTTTGTTGCAATTTGGTGGAAAACTTCTGGTTGTTGTTTGGGATTTGGATTTTTGTTTCTCAGGAAAGCTTGTTTTTGGATTGGGATTTGCTGTACGGGAAAAGATTTGGAGGCTACAGGCAACAGAGGCAACAAAGGTTTTCTTCACCAATAGCGAAGGAAATCAGGTAATCCTCTTGTAAAAAATTATTTTATTTGTTTTGGAAAGGAAAGCTTCTGTAGATATTTTGCTATGTGAATTCTTGATGGCTTCAGGAAAGCTTTTGTAAAAAAAAATTCTTTGTTGAAAGTATTTTAAATTTGTAAAGGGAAATATTTGTTTAAAAAGAGAAATAATTTTACAGGGAATGATTTGGATATGAAAAAAATGTTTGTGCGTGATTTCATTTGAAAACCCCGAGGAAATTTGATTATTTTTCCAATTTCCCCAGTATAGTTTAGTATTATTTTCTTCTCTGTTAAAACCCCATTGAAATTTTAATATATATATATATAATCATATATATATATATATTTATTTATGTATATATAATTTATATATAAATTGGATTGGGAATGGAGCTTAAATTTTTTGTGAATATACAACTTAAAATCGCCGTACAGGCATGAGATTTTAAAAAAAAAATGGAGTTAAATTTTCGTAAAAATGCGAATTGAAATTCATAGAGATAAATTTTCGTTTAAATTTTATTAGTATAAGCATTTTTTTTACAATAGGCGGTGGAGGAGGAGGCGTTGGGGCCTCCCCACGACCAACCATAAGGGGAGGTAGCGGCTGCGAAGGCAGCCCAGCGCTGCCCTCACAGGCAATGCATAGGCAGCCGAAACCCTAACATAAAACTTATGTTATGTTTTATTTTGAAATCTATGAAATTTAATTCGCATCTGTTTTTAATTCAATTTTTATATTTTATAATATATGTTTAATATATATACTATATATAATATATTTATAATATATTATATATATTATATAATATTACATATATTATATATAAATATATATATATATATATATTTGTTAGTTATAATAATTAAGTATTTTGTTGAGTTTAAAATAAAAAATATATGTATATGTTTTAACATGATAAAATAATTATTTAAATAAAAACATTTAAATGGATATTTTAATTAATTAATTAATTTATTTTTTTTAGAAAAATAATATCAGTAAGGTTACAATTTGATTTATATAAATGTGATATTGACATTTAGTAAATTGAAGTTATTTTTCTAATTGTGAAGGCTATTAATTAAAATATTTAAATATGCCAATCAATTATAATGATTAGTTTGAATGAAATTTTTAATTGAGTGATTGGATTTAGTAGATTCAAACGGTAGGTGTCTATTTTTCCTGATTTGCATTAAATTGTGTTATTTATTTTGGGAAAATGGGAAATGCTTTAATTGTACAAGTCTTCCAGACCTACTGTTAAATGGGGATTGTGTTTGTTAAGTTATATTCTTGAAATAGCCAAGGTTGTGTACATGGTATTTGTGAGGTGATTGAACACTTGATCATCTTTATTGTTGTTTATTTGAAAAGTGTAGAATTTTGTGTTATATTTATATACACCTTGCATACCTTAGTCAAGAAAACTTAGAAATCTATGTTATGTTTAGGGGAGTGGCTATTTGTAAGGGCCAACACACAAAGTGGTGTCAGGGTAACTTACAAATAGTTAGTAAGTCAGTGAAAACTAAAGAACACAGTAGTTAGATTAAAACACTTAACAAGATACTTTGCCTCTCTTATGACTCTTGAGCTTCTATATTCATGAGTATAAGATGAGAAGGCCTGGAATGGCAAATCAGTTTCTTGTTTCTTCAAAAGACATTCGATTCCACAATAGTATGCAATAGGGGCCGGGTTTCATAAGAGGTTACCAGGGTAACCCAAGGAATGGGGGCCAGAACCTTGGAAGAAACACCAAGGTAACCTTTGCAACGTTGTGATGACACTCCACCTAAAATAACAGTTAACCTTGTATTTTTATTACAATCAATTGTCTAAAATCTGGAAACAATGTAACCAATAGTCTGTTATGTACTAGTGTCTAGGGTTAGTAGATTAGGTCTAGGTAACCTTATTACTATCTTCTAGCACGGGGGGTGGACCTACGAGTACCACATGGTTGGGTGGAACGTGCACCTTACTCCATTGGGTCCCCATTTTAGATCATAGCATCGAGAGCTTCATGGATGGAAAGCTCACACATGGAAATTTATATGTACTTTCTTCATTGTTATTTGTAAATCTTGTATTTTGAAAACATCCCTCAAATGTTGTGAGGTGAACTCTTGTAATTGTAATCATTATTGAACTACCCCATCAGATGAATGAGTATTGTATATATTATCAAATGCAATGTATGAAACAAATTTGTACTATATGTTATCTTGTATGGAAATTTCAATGTTATACAATGATTATTTTTATGTTATAAATTAATATGTGCAATGCGAAATACTTAAGTCACTTATGGAAACTCAAAGTAGTGTAACGTCTAGTATCTTAACGAATGTATGCAATTAATTAACTTAATAATTAAACTTTAAAAAAAAAAATTATTACACCTTTATATACAATTGTAACATTCTTAGGTTATTAAGACGGGGCATTATAGATTGGTATCAGAGCCAAGGTTACAAACACTAGACACTCTGGGTAATCACAAGCCCATTAGGTTGACCTAGTACGTAGTGTCGCAACTATTAGCCTTGGTTGAATAGTATCTAAGACTCGTTATTGTTGTGTGTAGGAACATGCCTAGGCGAGGAGGAAGAGGTCATGGTAGAGGTCGAGGTGGAGGCCGAGGGCCAATCCCTCAGGTTACTTCCCCTCCTAGTCCTCACCACAGTGATCAGGCAGAACAGTTGGGTCAGAGAAATGAGGGACAAAATCCCGAACAGTCAGGAGTAGAGGGTTCTCAGATACGTCCACTATTAGAGGAGGTCCTAGCTCATCTTGGACCTAGACAGGTAGATGAGCAGGAGGTTTTCAGAGAGAGAGATAGATCTCCTAGGAGAGTAGATGACACAGTACATCAGGATTCTATCATTGCAGGTCATATGAGGGATTTACCGAGGGCACGCCCACCTACCTTTGATGGTACAGGAGGTGGATTAGAGGCTAAGGCCTGGCTACTAGATTTGGGTAGATGCTTTGCCATGCACCCTTACGGTAGCAATACACGTGCCAGATGCGCTATTATGCACTTGAGAGGATTCACCTCTACTTGGTGGCGCCTAGAGCAGAAGCTCCACTTAGATATTGGTTCTGTGTCTTGGGAGATGTTTCTTGAGAGGTTTAGAGCATGGTTCCTGTCAGAACACTGGAGACAACGTAGGGCTGACGAGTTCCATGATCTACATCAGTTAGCTCTTTCTGTTGAGTAATATGAACATAGGTTCTATGAACTCAAGCAGTATGCTGGTATTGGCGATGATGAGCCTATGCTAGTACAACACTTTATCAGGGGTTTAAACACCCGTATCAGTGGTGGTGTCCGAGTTTTTGAGCCAAAGACTATGGAAGTTGCGGTGGAAAAGGCTCGCATAGTAGAGGAGAACCTTATTATGGCTTTAGGTGGGCACACAGGAGTGCAGATTAGGAGTGCTCCTGCAGTAGGTTTTAGTCCACGGGGTGTACAGGCACAGACAGGTGGTTCTTCCAAGAACCAACAGACACCCACAAAGGGTGGGCAGCAACAACAACAATGAACACCTCAAAAGAACAATAACCCTCAACCACAACAACAAAACAGTCCTTAAACAGGAAAGGGTCGCAACTGGTGGCGCAATAAGCACAATAGGCAGGATCAACCTGCGCAGAGTGCTTAGTCTACTGTCAGTAGGGGTAGTTTTCAGCAATCCAATGCACCTTTGGGTGGCAGAGGATTTGGTAGAGGCACAGGTACAGGTTGTTACTCATGTGGGCAGCAGGGACACATAGCTAGGCAGTGTCCGATGAGAGGTCCTTCTAGTTATGGGTCTCAACCTACAGTTTCAGAGCCTACGGTGGGAGATGAAAGACGAGCACATACAGTATATGTAGCAGTTAATGACCGCCAAGCTGATCACCAGAACATGGTGGTCGAAACTTCAGGTAAGTTACATGGTGTTAGTGTTTCTATACTTTTTGATTCTGGAGCTATTGACTCCTTTATTTCACCGACCATTGTAGACCGTTGTGGTCTTGTGGCGATAAGGCAAGGTGGTAAGTGGCAAGTTGAATTCGCCTCAGGGGTGAAAGTAGCAATAGAAAACTTAGTACATAATTGTGAACTTAAAATTGGTACGTTAACTACCTTAGTGGATTTATATGTTACACCCTTAGGATCGTATGATATAGTTTTAGGTATGGATTGGTTAGCATCTTATCATGCTGTAATTGACTGTCGACTTAAGACAGTTAGTTGCATTGCTGATTTAGGTGCAAAAGTGGAAATTGTAGGTATTCAAAGACCTATCTCTTTGTGGATGATATCTGCTATGCAATTAAAGAGATGTCTTCGTCAGGGATGTCAACTGTTTGCAACAATAGTTACTGATTTGGAACAGGGTGAGAGTCGGGAGGTATCTCTTGATGATCATCCTATTCTTAGGGAATTCACAGATGTGTTTCCCGATGACATTCTTGGAATGCCACCGAAGAGGGATATTGACTTTAGAGTTGACCTAGTTCCTGGAGCTGAGCCTATATCTAGAGCTCCTTATAGAATGACGACTCAGGAGTTAGAGGAACTTCGTATTCAGTTAGAGGAATTATTAGAAAAGGGATTTATTCGTCCTAGTGTTTCCCCTTGGGGAGCACCTATCATCTTCGTAAAGAAGAAGGACAGATCTCTTAGGCTGTGCATTGACTATCGGCAATTGAACAAGGTTACGATTAAGAATCGTTATCCTTTGCCTAGAATCGATGACCTTTTTGATCAAATTAAGGGAGCTAATGTGTTCTCTAAAATTGATTTGAAATCTAGGTATCATCAATTGCGTATAGCTGAAGCAGACATCCATAAAACTGCTTTTCGAACCCGTTATGGGCACTATGAATTCACAGTAGTACCATTTGGGTTAACGAATGCACCATCAGTATTTATGAGTTTAATAAATGGTGTTTTTCCTACATATCTTGATCGCTTTGTCCTGGTATTTCTTGATGATATTTTAGTTTATTCAAGAAACATGAAAGAACATGAAGAACACTTGAGACAGGTATTGCAATGTCTAAGAGAAAATCAATTGTATGCAAACCTGAAGAAGTGTGACTTCTTTCAAACTGAAATAAAATACCTTGGGCATGTGATATCTGGAAAAGGTATTGCTGTGGATCCTTCAAAGATTCAAGCTATTGTGGATTGGCCCGCACCTACTAATGTAGGTGAAGTTCGTAGTTTTATGGGTCTAGCTGGTTACTATAGGTGGTTTGTAGAGGGATTTTCTAGAATCAGTCATCCTATTACTTCTCTTCAGAGGAAAGGGAAGAAGTTTGTTTGGACAGAACAGTGTCAGTTGGCTTTTCAAATGCTTAAAGAAAAGTTGACTAATGCGCCTATACTGATTGTTCCTGATCCTACTAAGGATTTCGTAGTCTGTGCAGATGCATCCTTAGAGGGTTTGGGAGCAGTTTTGATGCAAGATGGGCATGTGGTTGCTTATGAGTCTCACAAACTCAAAGATCATGAATTAAACTATCCTACTCATGATTTAGAACTAGCTGCGGTAGTGCATGCATTAGTTCGTTGGAGGCATTTCCTATTAGGTCATCATTTCGAACTTCATACTGATCACCGTAGTCTGCAATACATTTTCACGCAACCTAACTTGAATGTTAGGAAAAGACGGTGGATGGAGTTCTTGTGTGAGTATGATTTTGAAGTAAAATATGTTCAAGGCAAAGAGAACGTAGTGGTTGATGCTCTTAGCTGACGTCGACATGAGATCTTTGCTACTACTCTTGAAGTAGATTTGAGAGGTCAAATATTAGCTGCACTTCCTACTGATAGATTAGATCAAGAGGTAAGGTCAGAGATTGAATCAAGTAGACCTATAGAAGGTCGATTTGCAGGGTATGTCCTAGAATCGGATGGTATATTATGGCATTTAGGTCGTATTTATGTACCACATGTTGAGAGTCTTCGTACATTAATTATGACTGAAGCTCATCGAGCTCCGTATTCAACTCATCCAGGAGTTAAGAAAATGCATGCTGATCTTCGGCAACTGTATTTATGTCCTGGTATGAAACGTGATATTGCTGACTATGTATCAAGATGTCTTGAATGCCAACGAGTTAAAGTTGAGCATCAACATCCTACCGGATTATTGCAGCCACATCTCATTCCAGAATGGAAATGGGATATTATATCTATTGACTTTATTGTAGGGTTACCTACATCATCACGTCAACATGATGCCATTATGGTAACTGTTGACCGATTAACTAAAGTAGCTCACTTTTCACCTGTAGGTTCATCATATAATGCTTCATCTGTAGCTAGGATATTCATGGAGGACATTGTTAGATTACATGGGATTCCTCGTAGAATTATATCGGATAGAGATCCTATATTTACTTTAGCCCTATGGACGTCATTACAATATGCTTTAGGTACACAGTTGAACTTTAGTTCAGCGTATCATCCTCAAACTGATGGTCAAACTGAAAGAGTTAACCAAATATTAGAGGATATGCTTAGGATGTACGTAATGGACCAACAGTCACGTTGGGAGGATTATCTGTATTTATTAGAATTTGCTTACAACAATGGATATCGGAGTTCCATAGGTTTCAAGCATTATACGATCGTCCTTGTCAAACTCCTTTGAGTTGGGATCGACTTGAGGATAGAGTATTACTTGGACCTAAGATGCTTTGTGACATGGAGCAACAGGTTGACCGTATTAGAGAGCATTTAATAGTAGCACAGGATAGGCAAAATAAATATGCCGATGCGCATAGGATAGATCGACAGTTTGCTATTGGTGATAGAGTGTTTCTTCGAGTGCGACCGTGAAAGAGTCCAATCCGTTATGGAAAAGGCTCTAAGCTTGCGCCTAATTTTGTTGGGCCACTCAAGATCTTAGAGAGAATTGGTCCCGTGGCGTATCAACTCGCCTTACCACCCAATTTGTCTCGTATTCATGATGTTTTTCATGTATCAGTTCTTAGACCATATCATCCCGACATATCTCATGTACTTGATTGGAATGTGTTACAGGTAGAGGACGGGCAGCTACCTTTGGAGCCCGTGGCCATTCTTCAGCGCCAAACGCTCGGTCTCAGGGGTCGAGACGTTGATCAAGTGAGGGTCCAATGGGATCCTAGCTATGAGGCTTCAACTACCTGGGAGGATACAACACGCATGAGGGAAATTTATCCCTATCTGTTCCCAGGCTTTCAGGAGCAAGCCTGATCCTAGGGGGGAGGATGTAGTACCCCTCCATTTATGCTTATGCTTTATGTTGTTGTGTTTTCATACTGTTAGGTTATGATACCTTGTTTGGATATTTTGATCATTGGTTTTGAGTGATAGTGGATTTATTCTGTGACATGATGATACATTGTATGGTGATTATTGTTTTCAGACATGATTTGATATAGTTTAGATGTTTACTATTAGTTGATCATTGCTATGTACATGTTTATGATGGACTAACATCTTGTAACACCCCATCGTGCGGACCCCAAAGGACAAAATAAACAATTATTACAGCACAAATTTTATTTTATTTTTTAAAGTAAAAATAACATACATCCATTGGGTACACGAGGAGTCATTACGAGACTTAGATCCACACAATGACAATAAAGAATAAAAGCCAAAGATATAATCCATAACAAAATAAATATTAACAATATAGCACATACATGATAATCATTGATAAGAAACCATTTGAGTAAGTACAACATATAAATAATTAACTCAACTCAATGAATAACAACTGCCATGGCCAATAACCACACCGAATTTAACATTACATTACCGTAAAATGTTTAAGAAGTACAATGATACAAAAGTGTTTCCAACATAAATGGAAACCATACACAAGATAACATGATACAAATAAACAGATGAATACAAAGAATCATAACTGGCTCCAAGACAGATACAACTCTGGAGTCGCCGCAATAGCACCAATCCACACCTCTCAATCTTGACTAGGGACCCAATGGGGTGCTTAGCACGTTCCACCCGACCATGCGAGTTCGAAGACCCACCCCCCGTGCTAGGAGCTAACAAGAAAGAGACCTCAACCAAGAACATCCAAATAGGGAACCACAAGACTCAACACCATACAAAAGTATCATAAAACTCAAGGATTACCATGACATAATCAACAACATCCAAGAGTCAACACAATAACTTAGAATCATAAATCTCATCGCATTAAACAAAACAATAACCTATAAACAAGTAACCAAAGGAAAATCATGAAACACTTCCAAAACAAACTGAATTAATAAACATAATACAATTCCAAATTTCAAATTAAACAATACAATAACATCATATCACAGTACCATAAGAGTACAAGGTCATAAGTCAAATATCAATGAGATCATACAAGACCACAAAGTACACCAAAGATGTATCAAGGCAATAATCACAAATCAATATAAATCCATAAATCAATAATCTAAACCAACTCCCACAACCTACTTCCAGAGGAACACAATAAAGTAAAACACATGGGCAACTAGGGGAGAGTGTCATCGCATAGTCCTACATGGGTTGTCCTATGCTCTTCCTCCCAACTGGAGGCGCCGGTCCCATCTATGGCTGTCCTGTGCTCTTCCTCCCAACTGGAGGCGCTGGTCCATAGGGTGACTCATGCAGAGCCGTAGGCCTCTCGTGAGGATGAGGTCACGACCTTGCCAACCACGGCCTTCTCAACCTTCCATTAATCTGTGAAAGCACTAATGAAGACGAGGCATCCATTTTTTAAAATCTTATAATGATATTACTACCCAACCCTCCTAAGTTAATTATTAGGTTTTCACTTGATTACTAACTCACTCGTGGGTTATCATGTGCCCTTCCCCTTAAGCGAGGCACCGGCCCCCACGAGGAGCCACTCTCCCTAGAGACCCAACAACATAAAAACCAAGAAACCAAGGGTTGTTCAACATAACAAGAATATTATATCACAACTGAGAAGCATGCGAGGCATTACCCATCTCGCTATAAATACATAATCAAAGTCTCAACAATTCCCGTACAACCCTTTTAAAATCAAGAAACCAAAACACTTGCCAAATCAAGGCACATAAAGAGAGAGAACATCAATTATCAATCATCACAAGCCTCTGGAAGCCAAAAGAATGGAAACCCACAAACAAGGGTAAAGTGAAGCAACATGAATTTTTCCCTAATAATTCCAACACAAGGATAAAATTTCATCAATTATGAGAGTAACTCAGAAAAGCCATAAAAAGGGAAGAATCATCAAGACCCATCCACAAATCAACAATGGTGTCACCTCAAATAGGGCAACGCAAAAGAAAATCAACCTTTAATTCAACAAAATCACTTAATAAAACCAAAAGCCACCAACTAGGCATTCTACAGGAGACCTCAATTTTCTCCTCACAAGAAACCCCCTTATAGTGGTACGTAAATCACCTTCAGAAGGACCACAA
>VDFB02000003.1:727153989-727262589 GCA_007258455.2 Sequoia sempervirens
AATTAACATACTTTAAAACCTAATGAAACCAGGTTGTAGCTCATCAAATTGGAGAAGGGAAAGGTTAATATTAGTGCTAAGGAAGAGTTTGGAGTAGTGAAAACAAGGTCAATTCTAGCGCCGAGGAAGAGTTTGGAGTAGTGAAAACAAGGTCAATGCCAGCGCTCAGAAAGAGTTTAGAGTAATGAAAACAAGGTCAATGCCAGTGTCGAGGAAGAGTTTGGAGTTAAAACAAGGTCAATACCAGCACCGACAAAGAGTTTGGAGGAGTGAAAAAAAGGTCAATATCAATGTCGAGGAAGATTTTGGAGGAGTGAAAACAAGGTCAATACCAGTGTTGAGGAAGAGTTTGGAGTTAAAACAAGGTCAATACCAATGCCGATGAAGAGTTTGGAAGAGTGAAAAAGAGGTCAATATCAGTGTCGAGGAAGAGTTTGGAGGAGTGAAAACAAGGTCAATACCAGCGCCGAGGACAAGGTTGAGGGCACTCAAGGAAAATCGACAACCAAGGAGCAATGAGTACTGTAAGTTTGGCACCCCCATTCTCTTTAACCTTCAATTTTCATGCCTAGTTTCCAAAGATCTTCTTGTACAATGGCACCCCCATTCTCGTAAAATGGTATAAGAGAAGATAGAAAAAACAGAATAGCTTAGTTTTTCACATTTTTATCCACCAGCCTCAGGTCTTGGAAAACTCCCATAATCTACCCACATCTTGGTTGAGGTCTAGGATTTCATCACACATAGCCTTCAACGCATGAGTCTGAAGCAATTGTAGACTTAGCCCAAGTATATGCTAGGCTAAGGTAGATCTATTGAATGGAAATAGAGGCATACAATTCTTCTTTAATACCTCCACCACAAACATATGCAAGGTGTTGGTTGTTTTTACGGTAAGCAGGTTGATCTTCTAATCTACCTATGGAATTGCTAATTCCAATAAAGGGTAGCTCGAAGGACCTAGACCAACTGACTAGGATTTGAAAGATTTCTTACACTTTGGGCTTTGCAAGACACGGGAGGGTGATCCCTTAATGTGTTTAAAACCTCTGTACCATCATCATAAACAACATTAAAAATGACAAATAATCTCATTTAATAGCTCAACATAATAGGATAATACCGAATAGAATTGGTTGTTTATCAATAATATCAACTATTTGGAGCATGAGATAACTACAACAACATTTCACAATATAAGATAGTCATTGATTTGCAATTTGTAGCAAGCTCTAGGTAGAGGCAAACAAATACTGAACCATACGAATAAGTGCAACTTAGATCAGTGCCATATATCCATTGGAGGAGTCAAATTTATAAGCATCTAAGGGTTTATGACAGATTTAACACATAACATATAAGATCCTTGATAACATTGCTTTACAATCTCATCAATATGTATTCTAACCCAATACTACTTATAAAATCCTTATACAGAACATATCCACCTACAATCCCATTCAAGAATTCAGACTTTACAATTTGCTCTGCAACTTCATCTAGACTCGACCAAAAATATCTAACTTACTAGCTCATACTTTTGGCCTTGAAATACTTCTTATAGAAAAATGAGGAGCAAACAAGCATCAGGCCAAAAAGCACACATGTCACTAGCCAATTGGACCACCTTGTGATATTCCAAAAATTTGTTAGAACAACAATCTCCCTAGAGAATCTTCTTGTTAATCGTGCCCGCTGAGAATGGTTGATGCATTAACAAAAAAATTCAAGAATTCCACACATAGACTATCACCAAACAAAAAAGCTAGAATTTGTTGTAACTGCAACAACTGATTTGTAAACCATTAGTAGCCTACTCCTTTTCACTCTTCCTCAGTTAAATATACATTTACCCATTTCTGGTACTCTTCATCAGTTGGCCAATCAAAATTGATAACCTCATTCACCTTGACACTATAAGGTTTGTACTTAACTACCACTTGATTTGCTTCTCTTGCAAAAGACTCCAAGAATGAGTTGGTGCTAATGACTTTGTCCATATAGCTCACCAACAAATCATAATCTGAGTTACCTAGTTTTTGAGGGTTTTGTAGTCGAAACATGATATAAAGGGGCTCTTACACTTTTTGTGATTATTGTAGCTTGTATACAAGGCCCCATGGATATTGTTGTAATTGTAGGATGCATGAATAGGGCGTAGGATGATAAATAAAGAAGGTATAGCTGTTGTCCTCAATATTTTTGTGAAGAAAAGCATGTGAAATGAGTGGTTCAAGCCTAGATTTCAACAAAACATGTATGGGAGATATGATTTTATGAATTTTTATCCATGTGCAGACCTAATGGGTTATTTCTGAACATTGAATATAAATGATATACATACACACACACACTCATATATATATATATATATATATATATATATATATATATATATATATATATATATATATATATATATATATATATATATATATATATGTATGCAATAACATGTATGTTGTATGTATGTATATGTATTTTTTAAATGTGAACGTAAATGCAATTCTTTGGATGCTTTCCTAGAGGCAATAAATGCAACATGTCATTAAAATCTGTCTATGTATATAAATATGTATTTTCTAAATGCAAGTGTAAATGCAAAAGAGCATATGGTTTTGTAGTGTTATAGATACAACATATCCATAAATTATGTAATTGAAATTCAGAGTCTTTACACACATATAATATGAAATCGATCAAACTATTAAACTACATGAGAAATAAATGAAAATAGTAAATGCATATGTATGTGTATTTGTAAATGTAAGTGTAAAATAAATAAGAATAATGAAAATTATAAAAGAATACAAGGAAAGGTCTCCTCCATTCTTAGTAGTGATAACCTCTCTTAGAACTATAAAATTTTGAAAATTTTATAGTTGTTTATACCCATGAGTTTCCAAATTAGTCCCTACCATAAACGTAAAATCCTTTCTTCATAATATTTTTGCCAATACTTTGTCATGTGGTCACATAGAATCCATCTAGTCATGAATATTTCACTATATAATTCATATCAGCAATAGATGGTGAGGGTCTCCCTGATCCATAAAGCATATTTACTAAGAGTTCAGGAATTTCATATCGAATATTTCATCTACAGACACATATCGGCAGGACGCAATTCATTGTCTCGGCAACAGAAAGATCATATCGACAAGAAAGTTATCGTCGGAATAAGTCATAATGAACTCATATATTTCTTACCGACCGATGCACAAGGAGACATATCGGCCAGACTAAAAGTCATTAGAATGAAGTCTTATCTCATGCATCAGGTCTTTTCGACAAAGCATAAGGGGATTCTATCAATGACTATTGGGGTGAAGTTAGGGGGTCCTTCCGACCAATATGTTACACTGATAGGATTATGTGGGTAAAGGACTCAATAGTATGAATTGATTATCGGTGAGAAAAATTTCATCAGAGAAAGATACGAGAGTCATGCCAATGTTGTTCATCGGTGAGAAAATAATTGTCTCAGAGATTAGAAAACAGACTAGGAGATATATCTCGATGTGACACGAAACAATCTATGGAACATCTCCCCAACTCAAAATATCACAGCAATATACATAAGACTTAGAAGATAACTATCGGTGAGACTTCGAGGTGTCGGGGAGACTACAGGATGTTTTGACAAATGGTTTAACAAATGTTGCTAAAAGCTATCACCCAAGATTTAAAAATGTCTCATCGACAACACTAATGATGTGATAGTGTGAGTTTCGAAAAAGGACTTACTGCACTCGGGTTTTAGCTAACACATTAATGGTGTGACGGAGCACAATAAGGAGAATTCAATTGGAAGCATTAGTCTAGAATTGATAGCTCAGAAATCAGAAAGGCGAACAAAGAACCAAGGCATTTTTTCAATCCAAAAGCTTCAAGCAAAATATAGTAAGTTCTTGTGCCTTAGTTCCTCTAATTTTAATTTTTGTATCTTTTGAGGAATGGAGTCCCCCAGCTCAGGAAAATCAAAAAGTAGAAAACATGGTGAATGAAGTGAACCTAAAGGAAAGAAACAAAAAACTGAGATAGAACATAGGGGCACTGAATGAAGATTAAATCAAGACCTCATTGATGAGTTACCTAGCTCTAGACCTAAAGCCAGATGATCTGCACAACTTAGGGTAGAGATAGATAAATTGGATGATAAATGTAAACTCATAGGATATGTTTGGACTCCAATAAGAGGGTATGAATTGTTTAACTTTCACTATTATCGGAGAAACTGTTTTGAACCAGTATGCAACCCATGGAAGCTTAATTTGGGGAAGCTGGTGTGCCCTAATGTATTTATTAATGCAGAATTAGTAAAATTATTAGCTTTCCATTATAACTCAAAACTCAAAGCTATATGTGACCCATCCGGGAAGCCACAAATACACTTATTAGAAGAGCCAATAGGGGAGGTTTTCAATTTGGAAGGGGTTTGCAATGAAAAAAACATATGTGAAGAATTGCAAATGGAGTTCGGGAGAATGGACACATTCTATAAGGGTTGGAGTTTTCCAATTCAAAGGATTAGACAAGGTGGCAAACCAGTTCCTCTACAGGATAGTGATGGACCTCAATTTCATGTTGACCTATTTGAACCCTATATGAAATATACTTATTTCTCAGTGGGCTAGGTATTGGGAATGGGTGTCCCTGAGTATATGTGAATTGTGCCCATGATAATTTTTGTAGATATCTAGTACCACAAATCTAGGCCATTTGACTATGCCTCATACATTTTTAAGGGGCTTGATTCTAGATTGATGGCAATAAAGGGCAGAGCCTCTATCTTTCATCTCAGGCATTATTCATTGTTGATGCATATAGTGTTATATTTTGGACAGGAGTTGGGACTGTGGCCTCAGGAGATGAGAATTTCTCAATTTGACAAGGAAGGTGCAGCATTACCTATTCAATTATGGACTACTATCTGGGATAGTAGGTTTTCCAATTCTAGTTTTGTTCATTTTGAAGAATATTTTGTGAAGACATTGTACATATTGTAAAATCATCCATGTGATTATTCTTTATCTGAAGAGACAAAGAGGTTTCTTCAGCCAAAGTATTTCAACGGGCCAATTAGTCATAAATGGGGAGATTGGTACTACTTGGAGGGAGCTACTATGATTAGAGTTTATGGGTTTGAAGATGCCCCATTTAGTTTTCCAAAAACAATCCCGAACAAAATTCCATATTTGGAAATTGTCAGACAGATGGATTATTCCAGTGTTATGAATTTTAGCTCCTTTGGGAAGCACACTTTCATGCCTAGTACATTATGCTTTGGTGATTTTATTGTGTTGGCCAAAGAAGGATACAATTGGATCCTTGATAAACTACCGCAGTACAATATGAAGAGAGGACCACCCAGAAAGAACTTTGACCCAGAAGGGTACATTAATTCTGCTAAAATAAGGATAAACTTTGGAGGATATCAACATGTGCCCTATCACTTTGATGATATGATCCAGAATTTGGAAGAGGAAGAAGCAGAGATAGTGGTCAAAAGATATAATCAAGGGTTGCAGGATGTAGAATTGTTGTCTTCGAGGGAGGAGGCATCTGGGGATAATGTGCCACAAGACCAACCAAGTAAAATGTCCAGATTAAGAACTCAACATTACACTTGCCCTACCAGAGAATTGAGTGCTGAAGAGAATGTGGAGGCAGATGCAAGGCATGTAGAATATAGATCATTTGTATCAGATGATGAATTTGTAAACTCCCCAGAGTTTAAGGCATTTTTGTATAAACAAAAAGGAAAAGAAATAAGGAAAAAGGTTGATGATATCACTGCAGGTAATGAAGAGCAATTGTTGAATGATTTAAAGATGTGTGTGGAAAAGGAGATGGAAGATATGACCCCTGAAAAGGGGAGGAAAATGTTGGAAACTACCAATGTTATGATTTTTCCTAGTTTGGATCTCAATTCTACACTAGTTTTTGATAGTTTCTTGAAAGATAGTAATACTACACATAAGCTTAGCCCTGAAAAAGTGACAGAAGTATATGCAGGGTCAATGTATAATCCAGATGAGGGGTCATTGATGATTTGGGCCTTATATTCACCTCATAGAAAATCAGTTATCATTGATATGTAGAGAAGGCATTTGGGCATGTTATGAATCTAAAAATTGGAGAGGTTGATCTCATGGCAATTGTAGAAATTGGAATTAACATTGCAAAATTAAACAAAGCCCAAATTCAAATGCTAATTAAGGAGAGGGAAACGTACAAAATGAATAATGAAAGAATGTTGAGGGAAAATGACCACTTAAAATATTTGTTAGGAGTTACATTGAAATAAACCAAGCTGCTCACCCATGGGGAAAGTTCACAATCAAAAGATGATTGGGAAGGGTCAATTGCTTATTCTCAAGGGAAATATGATGCACTTGTGGTAGTGATTAAGAAAAGACAAGCCAACCTAACAACTTGGTTAAATAAGCTATGGGGAAAACATTCACATAACTTTTCTGCATTAAAAGAACATGAAAGAATAGGTGGAAGGATTCTAGATAAGTTTCAAGAAGTAAACTAGAGGGATGTTACTAATAGTGTAGCAATTGAAGCTGCAAACCATTTTGTGAATAAGCATCGAGACTTCTCTGAGAATTATGAGGGGATGCGTAGGGATTGATGAATGCCACCAAGAAAGGATTGATGACATTCTTTGACAACAAAGGAGAATTAAAATAAATGACTAGATGGAAAAATGAAAATGAATTTATATTGCAAGAAATCTTGAAGACAACTACTACGGAAGACACATCATTGGATGAGGCATGCGAGCAAAATGAGAAGATGATAAAAATGGAGATCACAATCCAAAATGCAGTAGGAGATGCAGACACGCATGAACGTCGGGATTACTTGGATCATCTATCTAAGATTCTTTTATGGCCTAACAGAGCCTAATTATCTTTTAATCTATTGTTATTTTAAAATATGACATTTCTGAAAGGACGTGTTCTTTCAAGTATTTGATGTATAAATATTTGTTCTGATAGCGGAACAGAGTGTTAGTGTAATTAATATTTAATTACACTTGCATAAGTTTACTTAGGCATTATTTAATTCCTAATTTTTAGGCTTTCATCTTTATCTTATCGAGCTATCTTGTTGCTCAAGATAAGATTAGGTTTAGGCATCTTTGCTTTTATAAAGCAAATCATATCTTGTAATTAATTGAATTCTCGAATAATAATGTTGCACATGTTTTTGCAACCTCTGTGTTTTTTCTGATTTTCTCTTCTATGGAAGGTCTATTTTGGTTTGCAATCAGATCTTGGTTTTCTAACATGGTATCAGAGCCTCAATTCGCAGCCCCTTCTCAGCTTTTTTGGAGGAACACATTGCAGAGCTCGTTCGAGGTCCCTCGAGGGTTTCAATCCTTGAGCATATTTCTAGGGCATCTTGGATTAGATTGGGGTTTTCCGTTGGATTCAGAGCACCAGAAAAAGTTAGAAATTGGTTTTATTTCATTGATTTTCATCACCGTTTGCCAGATCTGTGAGGGTTTCAAGCTCGGTGATTTATCTGATAGATTTGGGGGTCACCTGATTTTCAGAGCACTTTGGGCCCAAACAGACCTTGCTGTTGGATTTACAATGCCCAAAAACCCCCATTTTCATATAAAGTTTGTCTGATTTGGACACAGTCGTCCGAGGAGGCAAATTGTTTTACCCGGAGGCTGTACAGCCCCCAGGCATGCATTCCGATGCACAAATTTCGAGAAAAACTCAAAAAAACTATTAAAAAATCAAAAAAATATTTGATTTTTGGCACCGCCCATTTTGATGGGTTCCGCCACTCGGTGGCCACTTGGCGGCCACCAAGCGGCCGCCTGTGCACCACCGCCGCTGGTGGCTTCCCCTTGCAGCTCCGCCAGGTTATTCTGCCAGCCCTTGAGGGCTTAACACATAGCGGCAGGGTCTTATGGGTGACCAGCACCCACACGCTAGCCCCCGGCCAAACCTTCAGCCCCTGCAGTGGTCATGTGGGTGACTAGGGGCTGTGCCCAGCACCCTGCACTTCAGCCCCTGGTCTGCCCAAGTGACCAGGGGCCTTATTTTTTTTAGCCCTTGAGGGCTGTACATGGCCGAATCAGACAATTTTTGAGCACTTTCACCGAAATGAGCATAACTTTCACATATGGCGTCATTTTTTTGCAAACGAGATATCACCAGAAAGCTGTTTTTGAGCTCTACGTATTGGTGCTGGTGAGATTTTCTGGTTTTGCTTTTTTGATGTCGTTTTCTATCTCAGAAGTCAGATGTTGCCTTTTTCACTTCGAGACACATATCTTTTCACTCGCTTATCCATTTTTCACAATATTTGCGGCATCGGAAAGCTAGTTTCGGCCTCTATGCAGATCTAAGGTTATTTCCAAAAAATGTATAACTTATTTTATGCATGCATTCATTTTTGTTTAGTGTGCTAGGTTTGCATTTTCACTCATGTTTCTATAGTTTTGCATTATCTCCTTATGCAATCATTGGGTATTGTAATAAACGAACTAATATAAAGTTCCATTAAGGGGGGTTCTTGCATCCATATTTCGTATTGGTGACAACTCGCATGAGTTTGTCTGGTTTCCTATTGTCTCCTTTTAGCTTCTTTCTTGCTTAGATGGATACATCTTTGGTTTGCTTTGGTTCACACTTCACAATGGGATTTTATGGTTCTTGATCCTCATTGGTTTAGATCTTTCCCATTTGAAGGCCATGTTTTTATGGTGAATGTTCTAGAATCTTGATGGTACTAGTCCTATGGGTAGTTTTAGTTTCAGTTTGGCATTGGCTTCGAGACACAGCTTCCATATTTGTCACCATTATGGGTCCATTCATCCTTTCATCTACTGTTGTTCACAGATTCCAGAGTTGATCCACTTGCATAAGTTTACATAGGCATTATTTAATTCCTAAGTTTTAGGCTTTCATCTTTATCTTATCGAGCTATCTTGCTGCTCAAGATAAGATTAGGTTTAGGCATCTTTGCTTTTATAAAGAAAATCATATCTTGTAATTAATTGAATTCTCGAATAATAATGTTGCACATCTTTTTGCAACCTCTATGTTTTTTCTGATTTTCTCTTCTGTGGAAGGTCTATTTTGGTTTGCAATCAGATCTTGGTTTTCTAACACAGAGGAACATAGAAGAGATATAGAAGATAGGAGATATAATAAATATATAGTAGATTAGAATGTCATATCATGAGACTATGATGCATGTTTGAAATTATGGAGATATCAATGAGAATCATTTAATGTGTGGCATATTTCTGGTATGAGTTGTTTGTTGTGTTCATTGAAAGTATTACTGAAGTTGTCTCCAAGGTTGGTGTTTTCTGGTTATTTAAATTGATATAACAAGTTTATATTCAATTTATATGTGCACATTTGTTGCATCTGTATGGTTAATTAATTGGTTCTTTCAAGAAAAGATTAAATCCTTTTAGTTGATCATAGTAATTAGGGAATGTCATTTGGATCATTAAGAAGAACTTGGTAGTTATAATCCTGCATGTTTATACAAGTTGTAAAATAAAATATATGCTGGACAATTTGAATATTTTCCAAGAAAAATTTACTCATTTTAGATTTCCTTTGACTCCGCACACCCAATAAGGCACTAGTCTCTGCATTCTCATTATTTTAAGTTCATTTGTTAAACTGTCAAACTGAATACATTAGGTTCTAAACCGATATTGTTACAGAATTTATACCAAATCATATTATCCACTTCCATTCACCATTGTGGGTAAAATACATTAAGAGGAATAAGTATAAGTCATAAGTCAAGTCTACTTCATCCATTTAGGTACACCCACCTAGGTCTAGCAACACCTAAAGAGTAAAAGGTCTAGACCATTTGGCCTTGTCTATTACCCTGAAATGTATCAAGAGATTGGCAACCTCTTGAGGCATTTCACTTGCGTTTTTGAGAGCTAACAAATTAGCGACTCTACTGGGGACAACATCAAAAAATTTGGTTCCAGCCTATCCATCCATAGAGTCAATAAATTTTTGAAATCAGTCTTTAACCAAAGGTTCACAATTGTTTCATTTGTACTCCCCATCCGAGTCACGAACATAACAAATTGGCAACTCCATTGGGTAGTTAACTCAAAATGAGGGCCTTAATCATAGAGTCAGAAACCTTGTACAGATTCCATTGGGAATAAGAAATAACAAATACTTTCTCACTTTTAAGAAAGTGAGTGGCGAATCTGACATAGGCATTGAATTTGTTCAACATGAATGGTAGAAGATCCCAATATAAGGGAGGTCATGTTGGAGGTCCAGCTGGAAACGATAAGTGGACACAGAAAGATGATAAGGTTGATAAGGGTAAGAAGGTAAATGAGGACATGTATATGATGAACAAAGATAAAGTATCAAGAACACATTGTGAGACATATGATCGTTATGATACATGTAGAGATAATTCAAGTGCAGAGCCTTGTACCCCTAAGGAACAAAGAAATCCTTTTTATGATCCTCAAAAATAGGCAAAGTTTGATGCTAAAATTGAAGTTGAATGAATCAAATATCAACAATAATATGATCTAAAAATGGAGGGTTATCAGAAGGGACCTATTGATCATGTAATTCCTCAAGAAAATTATGAATTCTCAACTCATGAAGAAGTAAAAGCATAGTTGGAGTTTCATAAACAAGAATTAGAAAGAGAAAAAGCTGAATAGGAAAAATCCCAAATGATACAAGCAATCAAAGACCTCAAATTGCAAAAAGCCCAAATTACTGCTCAGACAGCTAGTTTTTCAAAGTATATACTTCCTCATAAGCAGCGTGAATAATAATGCAGGGCCTTCTGACCCATCAAAGGCTCCTCACAATCAGATAGGAAATCAATACAAACAACCAAACCATTTACTGCATATTCCCTCACAATATACAAATACACAACCTCATGGTCAACATTACATGCCACATTCTCATGCACAATACTACAATCCGATGTACTAGTATAAATACCCACCTAACCCTCCCCCTCATCAATACACAACAATGATCAGACAATTCAACTTGACAGGGTTTCAATTATACCCTTACCCCATGGATGACAATTGGAGGAGTCTTGTTCCTAAGTTTATAGGGAGTAGTGCAATTACTGCTGAAGATCATTTAAGGAGTTTCAATGCTTTCATCCAAGATTTGGATATACCTTATGAGGATTTACATATGAGGTTATTCATGATGTTGCTCACTAAAGAAGCTAGGGATTGGTTCAATAGCTTACCAATAGCCTCTATTGATTTTGTTCAAGAGTTTCAGGATCAATTCCTTGAGCAATATGGGAATCTAAGTGCACCAGATGCTGCTCTTCATAAATTAATGTGGGTTCAAAAAAATTAGAATGACTCAATTTATGATTTTAACCAGAGATTCAACAAATTACAAAATAAGATACCTAAGGATCAAAATTTCCAAACTATGTAGCATTGAGTGTTTATTTGAATGCATTAGATCCAAAAACAAGGTATGAATTAAGAAATAGGTTCCCAAGAGATTTAGCTGAAGCCCAAAAGATAACATTAACAATTGAAAAAAATAGGAAGGCTATTGGGATAATTAGTAAGAGAGACAACCCTAGGGTTCCTCAATAAGCCAATAATTATCAATACAAATAGGAGAACATATACAGAAATGAGAGGCCTAGGATACATGACATGCCCTATGGTACAAATTGGAAGGATGGAAAACCTGTAATAGATAGGCCTAGAAACAAAGAAACTCCTGATCCATTAAAGAAGAAAGGAATGTATATGGTCAATAAAAATTATTTTTGTGAAATTTGTGATAAGCCACATTCCCCAGATTATTGTGTTGTAGCCCAAAGAATGAAAGAGGAAGGAATGCTAATGGGTGACAGTGGAGAAGATCACACAGTGTATTTGACTTCAAATACTTTTCACCGTGTTGAGGAAAAATACTCATCTCCAGAGGATGAAGGTTATGATTACGATGTTTCAAAGCAAAGGTGCAATGTCCACATGGCTAAACAACAGGTTTTTTCTGATGTTGAAGAAGATTATACAGAACCACACCCTGTTGAGATGCCTACTTAGTGCAATATGAGGAAACTCACCGGAGAGGAGATAGAGAGGTTAACCATTGCTACAGTTTAAGAAGCAAAGAGCAAGTACTGGTTAAGAAATAGGACAGTGAATGAAAGAGAAGGTGTCCCTAGGGGAATATTTATAAAATATCAAAAGGCAACACAAGGAATTATGAAGAAAGTAAAAAATAAACATGATAAAAATGAATGGAAGCCTATCCAAAAGGAGGAAGTTAAAGAGTTACACAAAGAAATGCAAAAGACTGATCAATCAAGTAAAAGAGAAAAGGAAGAGAACAAAGGAGAAACATTGCAGCAGAAGAAAATGATTAAGGTAGAAGGTTCCTCTTTTGACTTCGCTCAGGCTTTATCCCATGAAAAAATGTCTGCTCCACTACTTGAGATGATAAAAATTAAATAATATAGAGACAATGTTGTTCAATTGATAACAAATGGAAATGAAAAACATATAAATTCTAAAAATAACATGACCAATAAAACAATTAATAAGCAAGAGAAAGTAAGTGTCCCAAAAGTTTTCTTAAATGATGTATTAACAAATCCCCCACAAGTTGATCCTTTTTTCACTACATTACTTATAAATAACAAACTGTTAAGGAATTACATGATAGACTCTAGCTCTGCTATCAATATTATGCCAGTGGGAGTTATGAATCAACTTGGCATGTGGGTGGATACTAATGGAGGAAAATGTTATGCGATGGATAACAGGCTTGTTCCTGTGGTGGGTATTATGAAAGATGTTGAAGTCAAACTAGCTGCTTATCCACAGGTGGCCTATAATATAGATATAACAATAATTGATATCCATCCTTAGTTTGGGATGCTTCTATCAAGACAGTGGATGACAACGGTTGGGGGAAATGTCCAATTTGACTTGTCTTATGCAACAATTCCAGTGAATGGTCAGGAAGTTAAGTTGTATAGGGAGCCAAGGATGAATCAAATTGTTGATTGTGTACCTCAAGACCAAATTAATTGTTTTTGTGATGTGGATCTTGGAAATTTTAAGGTAGAACCAGCCTAGCCAGAATTAGTCAATACTGATTCAATTGAAAAGCATGTTGAACAAAACTGCGATGTGTGTGGAAAATGTACTTTGATGGAGCATGTAGCCAAGAAGATAATGGAGTAGGAATAGTATTTGTTTCACTTGAAGGGATTAAATTTAATTATTCATTTTTTCTAGCATTTGAATGTACAAACGTGGTAGAATATGAAGCCTTATTAATAGGTTTGAATATAGTTGTAAAACATAAAATCAAGTTGCTAGTTGTTCTGGGGGATTCTGAGCTAGTTGTTTCACAAGTAAAGTTGAAATATGCAACAAAATAGAAGACACTGAAGCAATATAGGAATGTTGTGTGGGACAAAATTGAGCTATTTGATGCATTTTCCATTGAATGGATAGACCGGTCGAAAAATATAATGGCAGAATTTTTAGCAAATGTAGCTCTAAGAAGAGATGGAATTCATTGGCTGGGGTGTCATAGATTGAGTTCAAAGCAAGACCTATTGTGCTTGATAATATATATAGTTGGTAGGTTTTCAATTATGATACTGACCTCTTGAAATTTCTTCACTGTATAGATCAATATGAAGCTCAAGAAATTGACTTCAATGCCTTTGTTGAAGAAGTAGATGGGAAGCAGACAATATTCGGGAAGGAGGTTTTACAGCTTAAAACTAATAATCTTCCTAAAGGACTAGTGGCATTGGAGAGGGTATATGATGGGAATGATTGGTCCCTCGTGAAGCAGACACCAGTCAGGAGGGAAGAAATTGAAGAGATCAACTTGGGGACTGAACTGGCACCAAGAAAGGTATACATAGGGAAGAAAATAAGCCCGAAAATTAGAAGAATGTTGATAGAATTATTGAGAAAATATAAGCATGTTTTTGCATGGTCTTATGAGGATCTTAAAGCATATAGGGAAGATTTGTTTCAACATGAAATTCCATTGAAGCTAGATGCAAAGCCATTTACACAGAAACAAAGACCCATTAACCCAACATTGGAACCAAAAATGCAGGAAGAATTGGCAAAGCTCAGAGATGGGGGAATCATTAAACCAATTAGGCACTCAACATGGGTCTCAAACCTGGTTCCTATGAGGAAGAAAAATGAAGATATCAGATTATGTGTGGATTTTAGAAATCTAAATATGGCATCCCTTAAGGATAATTACCCTTTACCTAATATGGAAGCTATACTACATAAGGTGATAGGGTGTGAGCTGTTATCTCTGATGGATGGGTTTTCAAGTTATAACCAGGTCAAAGTTAAAGAATCTGAATAGTATAAGACAACTTTTACAACCCCTTGGGGAACATATGTTTATGTGAGAATGTCGTTTGGTCTCACAAATGCAGGAGCAACCTTCCAAAGAGCTATGGATGTAGCATTTGTAGACTTGATTAATGCTATAATGGTGGTGTATCAAGATGACCTTACTTCTTATTCAAAAAAGGTTGAAGATCATGTAGAACATCTGGAGAAATTATTTATTAAAGATTTAGAGTATGGTATCAGCCTAAACCCTAAAAAGTGCCATTTTGTAGTCACATAAGGAAAACTTTTAGGACATATTATGTCAAAGGATGGGATTAGAATAGATCCTGAGAGGGTTGAGGCCATAGATAAAATTCCTATCCCTAAAATTGCCAAGGCCATCCAATCATTTTTTGGGCAGATCAACTTTGTTAGAAGATTTGTTTCTAATTTTGATGAAATCATTAAACCCATATCAAAGATGTTAAGGAAAGGAAAAAAAATAGATTGGATTGCAGAAGCATTAGATGCTTGTATATCAATCAAAAAGGCCATCAAAGAAGCCCCTATCCTTAAGTCTCCAAATTTTTCAAAACCTTTTCAAATATTTTCATTTGCCTCATTGCATACTATAGCTGCTATTATGTTACAGAAAAATGAGGAAGGTCATGAACAGCCTGTGTCTTTTTTCAGTAAGTCATTGCATGGGTTAGAATTGAAGTATGATATAATGGAAAAACAAGCATTTGCATTGGTAAAAGCTACAAAGGCTTTCAGGCCATATCTTGTTGGAGCTAAGGTGATTGCCTATGTCCCTCATGCAACTGTTAAAGATATTTTGACATAGTCTAAGGTATCTGGAAAAAGATGTAGATGGATTAATAAAATCCAAGAGTTTGATATGAAAATACAAATCACTAAACTAGTGAGAGGTTAGGGTTTGGCTAGGCTAATGGAAGAAGCAAATATTAAAGCAAATGAAATTTGTAATATAGAAGAGAAAGAGAATGCAATTGCAAACATTGAGCATACTCCTTGGTATGAATACATCATGCATTACCTCAAATACATGAAGTGTCTAGAAGGATTAAGTGACAGCCAGAAAAGAACTTTAAAGTTGCAAGCATCTAAGTATGTGTTCATAGAAGGTGATTTGTTTTGGAAGAACAGGGACATGATATTGTTGTTATGTCTGGATGAGTCACAAGCTAAGCATGTCTTAAGAGAAATGCATGAAGGGGTCTGTGGAGGTCATTACTCTGCAAAGACAACTACACATAAAATTCTTAGCGCAGGTTATTACTGGCCAAAAGTTTTTAATGACTCATTTTCATAAGTAAGAAGATCTGAAGCCTTCCAGAAATTCTCTGGGAAAATGAAGTATTAGGGAGCTTTACAACTTAGGCCTTGGCAGGTTGAAGCCCCTTTTCATGAGTGGGGAATTGATTTCATTGGGTAGATACAAGAGAAATCAAATGGAGGACATAAGTGGATACTGGTAGCTACTGATTATTTTACCAAATGGGTAGAAGCAGTCCCAACCAAGCAAGCTACAAGTAAAGTTGTAACCAATTTTTTAATGGAGAACATCATTACCAAATTCGGTACACCACTAAGATTAATTATAGATAACAGGATGTGTTTCAGATTTGATGAATTCAAATATTTTTGTAGCACATATGGTATTACTATTTCTTATGCATCTCCCTACCATCTACAAGCTAATGGTTAGGCAGAGTCCTGCAACAAAAGTCTTCTTAAAATCATAAGGAGAATGCTAGGTCAGAATAAGAAGGCTTGGGATTCAAAGTTGAAAATAGTTGTATGGGCTAATAGGATCACTGTAAAGAAGGCAATTGGAAAATCCCCATTTGAGTTAGTATATGGAACACAAGCTATAATTCCTTTACAAAATCTATTACCAGTTTACAAGTTTATCCTTCAAGAAGATATAGATATTCTGGAACCTATGGAGGAGAGAATGGAGCAACTGGCTGAACTTGATGAGATAAGGAGAGTAGCTCAAAACCAGAACATGAAGTTGTAGGCATAGATGAAGTATTTATTTGATAAAAAAGAAAAAGATAGAAAATTTGAGGAGAATGATCTAGTACTGATGTGGAATGCAAGGTGTCAGGAGAAGGGCAAGCACGGGAAATTTGAAGCCTTGTGGTTGGGACCTTTTGTGTTTGTTGGTAAGAAAGGTGAAGATTCATATTATCTACAAAACATGACTAGTGAAGAACATGAGTTTCCTGTACATGGGTAATTCTTGAAGCATTTTTTCTCATGAGCAATACAAAGGATTAAGGGTTGCCAGTGCATGGACAACTCTTGTCAATCCTCTCAAAATTTTCTCTTCCATGCATAGTAGTCTAGGAAATAAAAGGAATAGGAATTTCTAGTACATGGACAATCCTGATCTTCCTTCTTTTAAATAAGTCTTTCCATGTACAGTAGTATAGGATCATAAACATTTCCATTTCCATTCATTCCATCTTGCTCACTAATCCATTCCCTTGAGTTTGGTCTGTTCACCTAGAAATCTGGATCCTTGCAATGATCTCACAATCATTCATCCCCGGATGGAGCCACTGTTAGAAATGTTATTTTTTTAAAATTTTACAATTGTTTATACCCATGAGTTTCCAAATTAGTCCCTACCATAAACACAAAATCCTCTCTTCATAATATATTTTCCCATACTTTTTCATGTGGTCCCATAGAATCCATCTAGTCCTAAATATTTCACTGTATAATTCATATCGGCAATAGATGGTGAGGATCTCCCTGATCCATAAATCATCTTTAGTAATGTGTATCTTTTGTAGCCTATCGGGAAGAGTTCAGTAATGTCATACCGAATATTTCATCTGCAGACACATATCAACAGGATGCAATTCATTGTCTCAGTGACAAAAAGATCATATTGGCAAGAAAGTTATCATTGGAATAAGTCACAATGAACTCATATATGTCTTACCAACTGACACACAAGGAGACATATTGGCCAAACTAAAATTCATCGGAATGAAGTCTTATCACATCAGGTCTTGCTGACAAAGCATAAGGAGATTCTATCAATGACTATCGGGGTGAAGTCAGGGGGTCCTGCCGACCCATATGTTATGCCAATAGGATTATGTGGGTAAAGGACTCAACAGTCTAAATTGATTATCGGCAAGACAAATTTCATCGAAGAAAGATATGAGAGTCACACCGAGTGTTGTTCATTGGTGAGAAAATAATTATGTCTCAGCAACTAGAAAACAAACTAAGAGATATATCTCGGTGTGACACAAAACAATCTATGGAACATCTCCCTGACTCAAAATGTCACAGCAATATACATAAGACTTAGAAGATAACTATCGGTGAGACTTCGAGGTGTAGGGGAGACTACAGGATGTTTTCATGAATGGTTTAATGAATGTCGCTAAAAGCTATCACCCAAGATTTGAAAATTTCTCACTGATAATACTAATGATGTGACAGTGTGAGTTTCAAAAAAGGACTTACTGCACTCATGTTTTAGCTAACACATTAATGGTGCGATGGAGCACAATAAGGAGAATTCAATTGGAAAAATTAGTGTGGAATTGATAGCAGAGAAATCAAAAAGGCGAACAAAGAACCAGGGAATTTTTTCAGTCTGAAAGCTTCAAGCAAAATACAATAAGTTCTTGTGCCTTAGTTCCTCTAATTTTAATTTTTGTATCTTTTGAGGAATGGAGTCCCCCAACTCAGGAAAATCAAAAAGTAGAAAACATGGTGAAAGCAATCAACCTAAAGAAAAGAAACAGAAAACTGAGATAGAACATGAGGGCACTGAACAAAGATTAAATCAAGACCTCATTGATCAGTTACATAGCTCTGGACCTAAAGCCAGACTATCTGCACATCTTAGGGTAGAGATAGATAAATTGGATGATAAATGTAAACTCATAGGAGATGTTTGGACTCCAATAAGAGGGTATGAATTGTGTAACTTTCACTATTATTGGAGAAACCATTTTGAACTAGTATGCAACCCATGAAAGCTTAATTTGGGGAAGTTGGTGTGCCCTAATGTATTTGTTAATGCATAATTAGTAAAATTATCAGTTGTCCAATATAACTCAAAACTCAAAGCTATATGTGACCCATCCGGGAAGCCACAAATACACTTATCAGAAGAGGCAATAGGGGAGGTTTTCAATTTGGAAGAGGTTTGCAATGAAAAAATCATATGTGAAGAATTGGAAATGGAGTTCGGGAGAATGGACACAATCTATAAGGGTTGGAGGTTGCCAATTCACAGGATTAGACAAGGTGGCAAACCAGTTCCTCTACAGGATAGTGATGGACATCCTTTTCATGTTCACCTATTTGAACCCTATATGAAATATACTTATTTCTCAATGGGCCAAGTATTGGGAATGGATGTCCCCGAGTATATGTCAATTGTTCCCATGATAATTTCTACAGATATCCAGTACCACAACTCTAGGCCATTTGACTATGCCTCATACATTTTTAAGGGGCTTGATTCTGGATTGATGGCAATAAAGGGCAAAGCCCCTATCTTTCATCTTAGGCATTATTCATTGTTGATGCATATAGTGTTATATTTTGGACAGGAGTTGGGATTGTGGCCTCAAGAGATGAGAATTTCTCAATTTGACTAGGAAGGTGCAGCATTACCTATTCAATTATGGACTGTTGTCTGGGACAATAGGCTTGCCAATTCTAGTTTTGTTCATTGTGAAGAATATTTTGTGAAGACATTGTACAAATTGTATAATCATCCATGTGATTATTCTTTATCTGAAGAGATAAAGAGGTTTCTTCATACATAGGATTTTAGTGGGCCAATTAGTCATAATTGGGGAGATTGGTACTACTTGGAGGGAGCTACTATGATTAGAGTTTATGGGTTTGAAGATGCCCCATTTCTTTTTCCAAAAATAGTCCCAAACAAAATTGTATATTTGGAAATTGTCAGATAGATGGATTATTCCAATGTTATAAATTTTAGCTCCTTTGGGAAGCAGGATTTCATGCCTAGTACATTATGCTTTGGTGATTTTACTGTGTTGGCCAAAGAAGGATACAATTTGATCCTTGATAAACTGCTATAGTACAATATGAAGAGAGGACCACCCAGAAAGAACTTTGACCTAGAAGGGTACATTAATTCTACTAAAATAAGAATAAAATTTGGAGGGTATCAACATGTGCCATATCACTTTGATGATATGATCCGAAATTTGGAAGAGGAAGAAGTAGAGAAAGTGGTCGAAAGATACAATCAAGGGTTGCAGGATGTAGAGTTGTTGTCTTCCGAGGAGGAGGCATCTGGGGATAATGTGCCACAAGACCAACCAAGTAAAATGTCCAGATTAAGAACTCAACATTACACTTGCCCTTCCAAAGAATTGAGTGTTGAAGAGAATGTGGAGGAAGATGCAAGGCATGTAGAATATAGATCATTTGTATCAGATGATGAATTTGTAAACTCCCTAGGGTTTAAGGCATTTTTGTATAAACAAAAAGGAAAAGAAATAAGGGAAAAGGTTGATGATATCACTACAGGTAATGAAGAGCAATTGTTGAATGATTTAAAGATATGTGTGGAGATGGTAAAAATGGAGAGCAATTGTTGGATGAGAAGATGGTAAAAATGGAGATCACAATCCACAATGTGGAAAGAGATGTAGACACGAATGAACATCGGGATTACTTGGATCACCTATCTAAGATTCATTTATGGCTTAACAAAGCCTGATTATCTTTTAATCTATTATTATTTTAAAATATGACATTTCTGAACGGACACGTCCTTTCGAGTATTTGATGTATAAATATTTGTTCTGATAGCATAACAGAGGAACATAGAAGAGATATAGAAGATAGGAGATATAAGAAATATACAGTAGATTAGAATGTCATATCATGAGACTATGATGCATGTTTGAAATTATGGAGATATCAATGAGAATCATTTAATGTGTGGCATATTTCTGGTATGAGTTGTTTGTTATGTTCATTGAAAGTATTACTGAAGTTGTCTCCAAGGTTGGTGTTTTCTAGTTATTTAAATTGATATAACAAGTTTATATTCAATTTATTTGTGCACATTTGTTGCATCTGTATGGTTAATTAGTTGGTTCTTTCAAGAAAATATTAAATCCTTTTAGTTGATCATAGTAATTAGGGAACGTCATTTGGATCATTAAGAAGAACTTGGTAGTCATAATCCTACATGTTTATACAAGTTGTAAACTAAAATATATGCCAGAAAATTTGAATATTTACTAGGAAAAAGTTACTCATTTTAGATTTCCTTTGACTCCGCACACCCAATAAGGCACTAGTCTCCGCATTCTCATTATTTTAAGTTCATTTGTTAAATTGTCAAACTGAATACATTAGGTTCTAAATCGATATTGTTACAAAATTTATACCAAATCATATTATCAACTTCCATTCGCCATTGTGGGTAAAATAAATTAAGAGGAATAAGTATAAGTAATAAGTCAAGTCTGCTTCATCCATTTAGGTACACCCGCCTAGGTCTAGCATCACCTATATAGTACAACGTCTAAACCATTTGGCCTTGTCTATTACCCTGAAATGTATCAAGAGATTGGTAGCTTCTTGAGGCATTTCGACTACATTTTTGAGAGCTAACAACCTCCTCCACACACAACCCTTAAAAATTATGAATAGGGGAATATAATCTTTGAAGAACTCAAAGTTGATTCTCTTCTACGTGATGCAATTAGTGATTTTATCCTTACAAACATTTATAGTGATTACTAGAGGCACATAGACCAATTCTTCATAATAGAAGAATTTGATCATACTTTTCCAATGATGGCATTATGAGAAAACCTTAGGTTAAATGAATAATTCCTAGCTAATTTTTTTAAATCATGTCTAATCGTATAAGAGAAGACCGCTGCTATGTGTACCTGGATACCATGGAGAAAGGCTCTTTGGTCTCTTTCATCAATCATCCTACCTTAAAACATACCAAAAGTATCCTACCAATTAGACTTAGGAAGATTTAAGATGAATTAAAAAAAAATTACTGCCAAAGCGTAAACTTATGATGAATTAACCAGGCCTAGTACACACTCCCTCCCCATTAACCACTTAGACATATGGAAATTAAATGTAAATTTTATGCTATTTTTAGTCATGTAGGTGTCCAATAAACCACTTGGTGGTTTTTACCTTCAAGTTTATTTACTTGAATGAAGAGAAAAAGTCCTTTGATTACAATTAGAGAATACATTTGAGGCCTTGGTTGTGTAACTGGTGGACCATAGTCACATTTAACACTTGTTACAAAGTTTGGGAGTTAAAACATTAAGTAGATTTGATTTGTGATGGACACATTTGGATGGTAGTAACAATAACTTGCAATCTATCAAGACATGATTACCTTATAACCTGTGAAATTCTAGCGATGAAATGATAGATTAATCATAATGTCACCTTGGGATCACATCACCATGAAAAAACTTCATCCAACATCCTTATGAGTGCAGGTACCACAAAATAGGTATTTGTTAGATCTGTCTTCCTCGAGCGAGGGAAATTCAGGAAGAGAAGAGGAAAGTTAGACATGTAGTATGTCTAAAAGAGGGAGATCAACTAGAGGTCAAAAGATTAGAAGAAAATTCTATAAACGCATGGAATTTTTTCTTGCTAAAGGGGGGTCATGTTCTTATGGTGATGAGAGCATAGGTGACGTCGAGGTTCCCTTGAGGTACAAACATCTACAAAAACAATGGGTACCCAAGGAACTTCCTCCAATAAACACTAATTTTTGTGTCAACTAGAGGATATATAGCATAACACCATTGTCATTACATGGTTTGGGCCTATTTTGCATGGATGACATAAAGGTCTGTTATGACAAAGTTACTGAATTGATGGAGTATGTCAGACCCTGTTACAATTACAAATATTGGATGCAGCTGGTTCGATATACACGAAGTATGCATAGGTATGCACTGTCAGCAAATTATATACAACTAAAAGATAAGGATCAAAATAAAGGAGTGGCTATGTACATTGATGGAAGGCCAAAAGCATTAGGGAATATTGAAGGGTTTATAAATAGTACACAACCTAGGTCAACAAATAAGCAACCCAATTGCATATTCGAGGCATGTGAGGGAAACCGTGTATTCGTATGTGTGATAAAATCAATAACTGCAAGGGAAGAGTTGCTAATCTATTACAATTTAAATCACTTAGTTACAAACACAATTACTATGGGAGTGGTACGTACTATGTACCATTTTACCCAACCTCCAATTAATGACTCCAATATACCATTTTATTCTTATGTTTTCTTTCGTAAGTCTATTGGTTTGATTTCGGTAAAAAAAAATTATATTTAATTTTTATCACAACAGGACATTAATCGTACGAAGAAGGCTCTGGCCCAGAGCACAGATCACGATGTATTTTCAGGTGCTTCTACCCTACAGGTTTACCTCATTGTAATTGTACAAATTAGATACGAGCAAAATGTTTTATTATTATGTTTTTTTCATAAGTTTATTGGGTTAATTTCAATAATATTTTCAATATTCTTGTTGCAGTCGACTGATTGGGGAAAGGCACCAGTAGTAGACGACAGCATCCATAGTGAGGTACAGTCAATATTTTGTGATGATGAAATCGCTTATTTAGCAAACCCTCTCGATATGATAAGGAAGATCCAAAAAAAATGCAATGAAGAAATCATTAAGTTGATATTCATAGTGCCTCAAATAGATGAGATAAGAGAGAGGGTTAAAATATTGACTGAGAGATCACAAAACTTGCAAGTAAGCTGTCATGAGGTCTTTAATTATAACATAAGTTCATTCATGGTTTTATATTTTATACTCTTTTATGTCATGAACTAAAATATGTGTTGTTTTTACAGGATTATTTGCCTCCTCATGATGCTCCTGGCCATGATCAGGGTACTACAAGTGCTGCCTGAGGAGTAGGGGTTGGTACAAGTGTCCATCCTAATCTTCCTATGCATACATCACATCATCTGACACCATCAACCGTGCCTATATTGTCGTCTAAAATTTCAGCAACACATACCGTGCAGGCATCTGTTAATGCACCCTCTCGCAGTGAACACATGCCAAAACATGCATCAAGACATGTACCTGGGGATGCAGAGGCCACTAGTACCGGTGATGTTTTAGTAGCATTTCCTGGATCTTCCCATATTAATAGTATAGGAATATTGTCGGTCACATTTGTAGTGACCAAGGATTTCATTCCCATAAAGATAGAGAAGGTCCCAGGTACTTTAAAATGTTTTAATTATTATTATATATAATCCAATTGAAATTTACTTATTGATCTCTCTTTTTAGACTATTGATCCCATGATCATTTTGCAGGAAATTATGGTTTTTATAAACATCTAAGTGATATTACATTGGAGCTCTTCGAGCCCACCATATGTACATGGTGGAATGCCCAAAATCAAGATTTAAAAGATGAGCTCATTAACCGTTTAGTTGTGTTGTTCGGTGATAAAACATTCAACAAAACCAAGGTCCTTAAGAAAGCTGGTACCTATCTAAAGTATGTGAGGGGCCAATATTGGTCACATTTAGAGAAGAACAAAAAATGCGAGCATCCCCCCATGATTTTGGAGAGGGAGTGGAAGGACCTAGTGTCAGATGGAAAGGAGAAGGTTGAAAAGAAAAAAGGAAAGACACCAGTGGGCAAAAGAAGGTATGTGATACTATCAACGATGTAATTATATATTGATTACTCTTTCTTTTTACATAATCTAACATATTTCAAATTTTTCATAGGCTACATGACACATCAAAGGCAACAAAGGCAAGACTAGAAAAACACTGGCAGCACAAACTTGGCTCTGGTGGTTATATGAAATTAGCCGCATGAATTGTTAGTATCAATAAATGAAATATAGTATCCAAATAATAAATTGAAAACAATTTTGGTTTTATCACACCATAGAAGCAAAATTCATGATCTTATGCAAAAAATGTAGGGCTTTGAATTCAACAAAGTTCCCATAGAAGATGACCTAAAGATTTCCTTCCAGCAATGCTATGGAGTCGTGGCTGAACACCTAAGAGTCTTGACTGGGCAAACACAACCTTCCACTGCATCCGACACGTAGATAAATAAACTTAATAAAGTTTATTTAAAATTGAATACTTGTGCAATCTATTCAATATTAATTTCCACCATAAAGTAATTACATGCCTATTTGTTTTAAACATTCAAGAAATGATAATATTGTAAATGACATTGGAATGCAACTTGGTGAGGTGGAGCACAACCTACAGATGAAGGTCATGGTGTGCATCCCAGTACTTTAGAGCATGTAGAGTGTGATCAACATGTTGAGCATGATCAAGCTAGAGAAGATCAAAAACATGATGTGGCCCCATCAGGTAAAGAGGACCACTCTAAAGTTCTTTTAAACATATTTAATTGCAATTGGTGTATTAATTAATGTAACCTTTTGTGTTTCAACTTTAGAGCATGTAGAGTGTGATCAACGAGCATGATTAGGAACATGATGTGGCCCCATCAGTAAAGAGGACCACTCTCATGTTCTTTTAAACATATTTAATTTCAATTGGTGTATTAATTAATGTAACCTTTCATGTTTCAACTGCAGATCAAGATTTAGAGGGTGTTCAACATGTTGAGCATGAGTCTATAATAGAAGTTCAAGAACATGAGGTGGACCCATCAAGTAAAGAGAACCATTCTAACATTCTTTTAATTAATGAAATACTTGTAATAATAATAATAAAACATACCAGTTTAACATTTCTTTGTTATTGTAGTAGACCCCCCTTGCAGCGATGTCCACGTCGTGAGCAGACGACTAGGCATACATTAAGATCACAAGCAGAGGGTAGAACAACTAAAGGGGAGATAGATGATTTAGAAAATGATACTCCACTTCAATTTTTTTAGCTTTAAAAAAGAAACAAAAAAAAAAGTGATTGTAATCATATCATGACAACCATATTTTTGATAATATGTAAAAATAGAAAGAATAATTATTATATGTTAATGAATGAATGTGAATATTTTAATTAATGAATGTTATATGTTAATGAATAAATGTTATATGTTATTAATAGATGAATGAATGATTAATGTTATATGATTGGGTATGGGGAATTGAGAGTGATGTGAGGGGGGGGTAGGGGCCAAATGAGCTTCCACCATCACGTGGTTGGCCCTGTTAAGTAGAGAATATTAAACTATTCTAAAAAAAAAGAGAAGCTCAATAAGGTAATGCACTTTTCAATATAAGAAATGCATCGTTTGAAGCATCAAACCAATATACAAAGATGAAATAAAGTGCTAACTTTTCACTATGGTGGTAGAAAAATGATTCTTTATACCCGAATCCATGCTCTACATCATAATTTGAAGTTGTTTCCATTCCAATGTTCTGAGTTTAGTTTGTTTGTATGGCTTTGTATGAATACCACATTGTGTTGTGTGTGGATTTGGTTTCAAAGCTCTGTTTCTTCTATTTTTAGTGGTGACATAACTCTAAAATTTGACTTTTGTGCATAATAGGTTAGTGGAAAAATTGATAGCTCTGAAGGGTTTAGAGGCTCAATTGAGATAGATACACAGATATTTGGATCTTGTTGTTGATGGGAGGCTTCGACTTAACCATGAAATATTGTACCATCTACAAGTATGCAAAAGTTTCTCTACTTATATTCATTCTTGATCATAAATGTTGTAAATGATATTAATGCTTCAAAATTAAGATTCATTTCACTGTTATAATGATCAAAATGTTATACTTTACCATACATTCAAGCATTCTCTTTCCCCCTACCCTTTGCTCTCTCCCCCCTCCTTTTAAGAATTTTCTTTGTCATAAAAGACTCACATTTTTGTCTCATTTACATGAATTTATCTGAAGTGCTAGGAGTGAATAAAGATATTTAAAAGATGATGGATTATGTCTAAACAACAACTTTCCATCTTATAGCTAATTAAATCCTTAATATTTGAATAGTTTAGAGATCGAATAATGCTTGTATATGCATGTGTAGCAATAAGGGAGCCTATGTGAAGATTAAAATTTAAAACATCACTTTGGCATTTTTCCTTAGGTAGTGAAATGATATTTTGAGTAATACAAACCTACACACACATTGATATTTTTTGGCATTGCATTGAAGATTTTTTTTTCTCTTATACCTACCCTCAGCTAGACATGGAGGTATATAATATTGGTTTATGGGTTTATTCTATAAGTAGTTAATTTCACAGAGGAAGACTAAAATCTTCTTAATGTCCTATGTCAGGTGTTAAAGCATATGAATCACTTGCTGAAGGAACCATTTTGTATTCATCCAAACACTGGTTTGTTCTTTTCTTTTTATGTTTCTTGCATGTGTTTTTTTTTAGGCGCTAGAGATGTAGCTCGGCTTTTTCCTTTGCATTTTTCATCTATTTTGATGATTATAGTAGATTGTCTTCATAATTTTTCATGTAGATCTATTTGTAACCTTATTTTCTACCTATCAATTTGCAAACCACTCACATATTAAGGACCATTTCACTAACTTGTAGTCATCGATTACTTCATATGTTGCAGGTTGTGTCTATGTGCCAATAAATCATGATGATTGTGAGAACTTTAATCCTACAAGTGTACCCAATCTTTCTCAAGTAAAAGTCTTACCTTATTTTATAGTACTTTAAATGGTTAATTGAAGGTGCTTCTTTAGATATGAGATAGTTGAACCCTATATTAAAATATGGTATTAGATGGGTAGTATAATGATAAAACTGAGGTCCATTGAATACCAATTACGAACATAATTTACTGGACTATGAATAGTGTTACAATTATAATTATTTCTCCTTTACCTACCTCTGCATTAATGAAAAAGATAGATCCCTATAAATCTAACCATGAAAGTGTTGAAATCTGCAGTATCTGTAGGAGTTCGGAAACTATCAAACATATTCTTTTTGAATGTTTTTATGCTCAGGAAATTAGGTACTTATTCTGCCATAAGCTGAAGGTCTGGAATAGCAATGGTAAAATTAATTGGCATGATATTCTATTTTTTTATTTCAAGCTCAAGTTTGATTGTAAGCTATTTTGGTATTTCTTATCCAATGAGATCATGTGGAATTTGTGGAAGGTGAGAAATGATGATAAATTTAAGGGTATCAAGAGGGTACTTACTGAGTCTTGCAAGAGACTCACTTTCTACTCTGTTGCTTTGCAGGTTTCAACTCTTGTGGAGATCTCAATGGAGAATTTCTTGAAGTCAATAACTAAAGGTGTTGCTAACAATACCAGAGAGGATCTGAGAAGTGGACCCACCTGTAGGTTGAGCTTGGAAGAGACTGTGCTATTCCAAAAGACATTTGATGAGCTCCAGAGAGAAATTGATGAAGTTGCAAGCCTAGAAAGATAGCACTGCCCCCAACAGTTGGACCCCCAAGGAGAAACAATGGTGAACCTTGATATTGAAGAATTCAGCAATGAGGAGAATGTAATCAAAACTATGTATTGTTTACACTGATTTGAATAGAGGCAACCTTTGGTGTTGTTAACATCAATTTGTATTATCTATGTTGGTTTTGAAAACAACTGTTGCTTTTTGGTTTCTTTCTTGTTGTGTAAAGTACGGATACAATATATTTCCTATTATGGAAATTCTTTGATGTTGTACTAATCCTAATGTCGGATAGGCATTTTCATGATATGTAATGGACCTTAAACTATTTTCAATACAAAAAAAAAGATAGCAGATATTGGAAGTTCATTACACGTCTCATGTATGTGTTAGTATTTTAATTTTGTTTAAGTTGTTCAAGAGCTTGATTAGGTCAAGAATATGTTCTAGAAGCTCTGTTCTCTTGAAACTACTCAACATTTTCCCTACACATTTTATTTTCAAACCAGATGTTTCTTAACTCCTTTGCTTGTTAGCCCTTGGTTGTTCTCAAGTGTAATGCTTTTTCTATGCATCTTGCAGTCTATATGTATGATCACTCATCTCTTATGAAGCATGGATAACCTTTCATGGAATTGTTGTTGTAATTAGACAATTTCCATTGTGAGAATAATCATTTAATTTATATGGAAGTAATTCTTTTTCATATTATTTGACTTGGTATTGTAAACTTGTCTTTGCAGGATTCTCTTGAGGGGAACAACATAACTGTGATGATAGGTAGAGTTGTACAACACCATAAATCATTCGGCATTATCAATATATTACTTATAGAATACTCTGTGCAAGTAAAATGGAATGTGCAATGACAATTGGTCTTGAATTCAAATATGAATATAAGTACATTATACATAAGAAGATAGTATCTATTCTATGATTTAAAGAACCCCAAAATAAGAAAATTAATAGGTTCCATTTGTTTACTTTCTCTTAGAAACTTGTTTAATCTGCGAGACCCTCAGAATGTCTTGCTGATAACCAGCAGTGTTCAAAACTCCTAAAGAGGTCAGATTGGTGTGACATTGGATCTATCTTTCCGATGGAAGTCATCAGCAAGACATGGACTATCGGAGTGAGTTTTCTATCCTATGTCGATGATTGATCTCTCACCAATGGTACATTTCAACGAATATTTTTTTATAAAAAAATTGCATTGTTTCGTCGAAAACAACCAATGAATCACAAAAAAGGTTTGACGAAGTTGCTTAGCTGTGACAAAGGCTTCGCCATAACTCCTTGCCCATTTCGTCACAATTTTGACAAACGCCACCGATGAATCACATAAAAGTTCTGACGATGAAGGCTTTGTCGTAAATATTTTCCCATTTCATTGAAATGGTGACAAACTTCTAGTGTTCTTTTGATGCTTCGGAAGAACCATTGCATTTACATTTTAGTTGTAATTTGTCAGTGGATACACGAAGTTTTTGTCGATATTCCAATGAACATCCGAGTCATTTTATGATGCCAACGACTGACGAATCTGCACCGTTATTTCGACGTTTAATTCGTCGTTGGAATTGTGATGAAAAAATAGCGACGAAATTTTTTTCGTCATTTCGTCGCTTTTTCAAAAAATATTTTTCGAATGACTGAAAAATGTCCATTAAAAAATGGTGTCAAATTCAATAGTGAGAGAGCGATAGGGATTGACTGAGCGAGAAGTACATAGAAAGAGGGATAGGGTAGATAAAGACAATTAGAGAGGGTAGGAGAGAGGGAGGGAGAGAGAGGAATATGGGTTGAGGGTATAGGGTTGAGGGTATAGGGTTGAGGTTCCAATGTATAGGGCAAAGGGTTTAATGTATAGGATAGATGGTTGAGGTTTTAAGAGTTTAAGGGTTGAAGGCTTAAGGGTTTAAGAGTTAAGGGATGAGGTTTATGGTTTAAGGGTTTATATTTGATGGATTAGGGTTGAGGGTTGAGGGTTGACAGTATAGGGTTGAGTATATAGGATTTAGGGTGTAGGGTTCAAAATTGAGGATTCAAAGTTTAATGTATATTGTAGAGGGTTGAGGGTTGAGGGTTTAAGGGTTGAGGGATTAAGGTTTAACAGTTGAGGGTTGATGGATTAGGGTTGAGGGATTAAGGGTAAATAGTTGAGGGTTTATGGATTGAGGGTTGAGGGATTAAGGGTTGAGGGTTTAAGGGTTTAAGGGTTGAGGGTTGAGGGTAGATGGTAGATGGTTTACAAGTTTAGGGTTTAAGGGTTGAGGGTTGAGGGTTCAAGGTTGAGTGTTTAATGGTTTAAGGGTTGAGGGTATAGGGTTGAGGGATTAAGTTAGAGGGGGAGGGATGGGGTGAGGGAAAGATGGAGGGAGAAGTGAGATAAAGAGAAGGAGAGAAGAGGAGGGAAGGATAGAGAGAGATGAGGATTGAGGATCTAATGTATAGGGTAGATTGTTGAGGGTTGAGAATTGAGGGTATAGGGTTGAGGGCTTAGGGTATTGGGTTGAGGAATTAGGGTTGAGGAATTAGGGTTGATGGTAGATGGTCTTTGGTTGAGGGTAGAGGGTTTAATGGTTTAGGGTTGGGGTTTTAGGGTTGAGGGTCTAATGTATAGGATAGAGGGTTTAGGGGTTGAGGGTTTAGGGTTTAACGGTTGAGAATTGATGGATTAAGGGTTGAGGGTTGAGAATTGAGGGTTGAGTGTTTAATGTATAGGGTAGATGGTAGAGGGTTAAGGGTTTAATGGTTGAGGGTATATTGAGGGATTAGGGTTGAGGGTTGAGGGTATAGTGTAGGGCATAGGGTAGAGGGTTGAGGTATAGGGTTGAGGATCCAATGTATAGGTAGAGGGTATAGGGGTTGATGGTTTATGGTTTAAGGGTTGAGGGATTAGGGTTAAGGGATTAAGGGTTGAGGGTTTAGGGTTTAAGGGTTGAGGGATTGGAGTTTAGGGTTTAGGGATTACATGTTGAGGGTTAAGGGTTTAGGGTAGAGGGTTTAAGGGTTGAGGCTTTTGAGGGATTAGGATTGAGGGTAGAAGGTTGAGGGTTGAGGGTTTAAGGGTTTAAGGGTTGAGGGCTTAGGTTTGAGGGATTACGATTGAGGGTTTAAGGTATTGGGTTGAGGGTAGAGGGTTTAAGGGTTTAATGGTTAAGGGTTGATGGTTTAAGGGTTTAAGAGTTGAGGGTATAGGGTTTAGGGAGGGAGATAGAGGTGAGATAGATAGATAGAGAGAGCGATAGAGGCTGAGGATATAGAGGTGAGGATTAGGGTTGAGGTTCCAATGTATAGGGTAGAGGGTTTAATGTTTAAGCATTTAAGGGTTGAGGGGTTAAGGGTTGGGGGTTTAAGGGTTTAAGAGTCGAGGGATGAGGTTTAGGGTTGATGGATTAGGGTTGAGGGTTGAGGGTATAGGGTTGAGTATATAAGTTTTAGGGTATAGGGTTGAGCGATTACAATTGAAGATCCAATGTATAGGGTAGATGGTTGAGAAATATGGGTTTATGGTGTAATGTATAGTGTAGAGGGTAGAGGGTAGAGGGTTTAAGGGTTTAAGGGTTTAAGGGTTGTGGGATTAGGGTTTAAGGGTTGAGGGTTGAGGGATTAGGGTTTAAGAGTTGAGGGTTGAGGGATTAGGGTTGAGAGATTAACGGTTGATAGTTGAGGGTTTAGGGATTGAGGGTTGAGGGATTAAGGGTTGAGGTTTTAGGGTAGAGAGTTTAAGGGTTGAGGGTATAGGGTTGAGGGATTAGGGTTGAGGGTTGAGGGTATTGAGTGTAGGGTAAAGGGTAGAGGGTTTAAGGGTTTGAAGCATAACTTTTAGAGTGTAAGTCAAATGTGTGAAAATGGTTATAAAGTTATATTCAATTCAAAAAGATGCAAGATAAGGAAAAATGGAAAGACAATTATTGCACAAGGTATCAAAACTAAGAGTAACCTTTATAACCTCAGTGAAGTAAAAGGCCAAAGTTTTCTAATAGTTCAAAATGATGAGAGTTGGTTGTAGTATAGGAGAATGGGGCATGTTAATTTTGATAATCTGGTGAAAGTAAGTTCAAGAGGTCTGGTAAGACACATTCCCAAGATAGCTAAAATTGAAAACACCATTTGCAAAGAATGCAAGCAAGGAAATCAAAAAAGGGTTAAATTTCAATCAAAAGAATATTCAACTACAAAACCTTTACAATTGGTTCATGCATATTTGTGTGCTCTTATAAGGACAAGAGGACTAAAAGGTGAAATATATTTCATGTTGCTAATTAATTACTACTCCATAATGACATAGGTAACCTTTCTAAAGGATAAGTCTCAAGCATTTGAAAGGTTCAAAATATTTGGAAAGATGGTTGAGAAGGAGATTGAAAAAAATAAAAATTCTTAAGATCAGATCGAGGAGGATAATTCACATTAGGTGAATCCATTGAGTATTGTGAGAAACATGGCATTAAGAGACAATACTCTACACCAAGAACACCAGAACAAAATGGAGTAGTTGAGAGAAAGAATAGGGTAGTTAAGGATATGGCCAAAACAATGTTGAATGAGGCCAAGTTAGCATATATGTTTTGGAAAGAAGTAGTTCATATTGTAGTTTATATTCAAAATAGAGTTTAAATAAGAGTAAATAGTGATAAGACTCCCTATGAACTATGGTACGAAAAACCAACATCTTTCAAGTATTTCAAAGTTTTTGGTAGAAAATGCTACATCAAAAGAGAAGATGAAAACTTAGTGAGCTTTGATTCAGATGTGATGAAGGAATATTTCTAGGATACTCCACCCAAAGCAAAGCTTACAAGTGTTATAATAAGAGGTTGTGGAATATTGTGGAAAGCATCAATGTCAAGATTGATGAGGATATAAAGCATGTCAAATATGATAAGAATAAATTTAAAGAAGAATCAGATTGTGAAGAAGATGCTACCAATGAAGAAGAAGAATTTGAAGAAGTTGAAAGAGCACCTACCAAATATTTGCAAAAGGATCACTTTGCAGATCAAATTACTGGAGATAAAAATGAAGGTGTTCAAACAAGGAGAAGACTAGGGTATGTGTAGGATCATCATGGAAAAAACAGGCCCTTAAGTGGCAAAAAATTCAGAAAAATCAGAGTTAGACAACCTAACGTAAAAATTTGAATAAGTTATTTATATTATTTCAAAAATATGTAAGAATAGAATCTGTAGCAGATTGAATTAGTTTCTAAACTACTAGGTTTTTTTTTAAATCTATTTGGTGAAAATTTGAAATTTCAATGCAGTGGTATTTAAATTTCAGGGAAAAAATAAGAAGTAGGTGTTTGTCTAACCACCCTAACCACAATAAAATGATAATATTTTTATAACATTTTAGATATGAATAGAGGACTCATTCCCCGATGTGATGAATATTTTTTTGTAATTTTTTTCCAATTAAATAATTAATTATGAATTTTTTATTACAAATTTTTTAAAAATATAAAAAACTTGTATGTCTGACCACCTTAACTTGGTCAAAACTTAATGAAATTCAATTTTTATTTTTTAATCCTATAGTATGTGACGCATGTTTTGGATTCAAAAAATGTGATACCGTTTGAAAGCTATAGATGTTTTTCAATTAGCCTATCAATTAGGACTTTAGTCATAATTTCAATAGAAAATGAATAATAATTACTTATTAAATTCAAGGTAAAGCATAATTTATATTAATGGATGGCTGAGAATCTCCTTTAAAAACCCTTTTCGTTTCATCAATTTTGGATAAAAAAAGTCATCAGCCACATACCCATCATATTGCCACTTTTTGGCCCATCATGATCCTACACATAACCACTAGCAAAGAAAAAGGAACGAGTAAATTTTTCCCTCTTATCTTAGATTGAACCTAAGAGTTACATGAAGGCCAAAAAAGATGAGAGTTGGATAAAGGAAATGGAAGAGGTCCAACTAAATCAAATAGAGAAGAATAAAACATGGGAATTGGTTCCTAGACCTCCAAGCAAAAATGTGATAGGTACTAAATGGGTGTTTTAAAAAAATCTCAATGAAGCTAGTGCTATTGTGAGAAACAAATCAACATTTTTGTGCAAGGGGTATGCACAAGTTGAGGGTATAGACTTTGAAGAAACATTTTCACCTATTGTGATATTAGAAGCCATAAGAATGTTTCTTGCATTTTCAGTCTACAAAGGATTTAAAGTTTACCAAATGGATGTTAAATCTGTATTTCTAAATGGAAACCTTGAAGAAGAAGTCTACATAGAAAAACCAAAAGTTTTTCAGCTATTAGAAGAAGATGATTATGTTTCTAGACTAAGAAAAGCATTGTATGGTCTAAAAGAAGCACCAAGGGTATGGTATTCAAGATTAGACTAGTATCTACAACAGCAAGGATTTAAGAAAGGATATGTAGATAACAGTTTATACTTCAAATTTGATGGTGAGCACATGATTATTGTTGTTATATAGGTGAATGACATCATATTTGGTGGTAGCACTGGAAAAAAGTGCAAAGTATTTGCTGCATAAATGCAAGATGAATTTGAGATGTCCATGTTAAGAGAACTATCCTTTTTCCTTGGTTTATAGATTGCACAAACTGATGATGGGATATTTATATCTCAAACTAAGTATTCTAAGAAAATGCTTAAAAATTTTGGAATGGAGGATAGCAGACCAATTAGTACTACCATGATAACTGGGTGTAAATTGAGCAAATCAAATGAGTCCCTAGTTGAAAATCAGACAATGTATAGGTCAATGATTGGAAGCCTACTTTAATTAACTGCATCAAGACCAGACATTATGCAAGCAATGTGTATGGTTGCTAGGTTTCAGGATGCTCGAAAAGAGTCTCATGTCAATGTAGTGAAAATAATTCTCAAATACATCAAAATTACTATTGACTATGGATTGTCGTATCCCAAGAGAAAATACTTTACTCTAACTGCATATACAGATGTTTATTGGGCTATAAGTGTAGATGATAGGAGAAGCACAAGTGGTGGAGCATTCTTGTTGGGAATCAAACTTGTTTCCTAGAAGAGTAAAAAACAAGAAATGGTGACTCTTTCTGTGACCCTAAATGTTTTATCTATCTTAGATATGCAAAAACAACTATAATGCAATGAGAGAAAAACACAAAGGGACACCTCAAGATTAGCTTAAGAAATTGATAACACAAAGAAATAAGATAAAATGAAGATTGTAAATAGATATACCTTTCCTTGTTGAAATTCCTTGGTTGGCCCTTGTGATTGTAAGCTTGTATGCTCCTTGGATGGCTATGGAGATGGCTAGATGCAAGATTGACAATATGATTAAATGCAAATGTTAATGGCTAGAGTAAATGACTAAGATAATGCTACTAACTTGAGTGATCAAATTGGTAGCATAAGGGTTCAAATGGCTAACTGTTCTTAAATGCCTTAGAAGAGGGGGTATTTATAGAGAAATTTGAATTCTCTAGAAAATTCAATGGTTGAGATTAAGCCACCAAGGACAAGATGTAGGGATATGGTGAGTTGAGGACTCACAAGCCCTCACATCTTGAAATATGGAATGTGAGATGGCCTAGGATAAGATGATGTGGAAGTGAGGTGGAATAAGGAAAAGTGATGTGTAAGAAGGACATGTACCTTGGAAGTACATTGGGGGATGAGAAGAATTTTGTAAGGAAAATCATATGTGAAAACAATTCTCCTAACGTCAATACCTCAGAGAAGAATGTAGATATACTTTAAAATTTACAATTACAATCAAGTTAAGATGCACTATGAAATAGATTACAGAAACAAAGTTTTGACAATCACACAAGAACACCAGATATACATGGGAAAACCCTTATAGGAGAAAAAGCCCACCACACCAAGAGAAATCACTTTGTATTACAGTAATTGAGATTACATACAATTGACAGACTTATCTTTCTAGTGTCTGTTTATAGCAGTTTTCACCATTAACAAATTTGCACAGGAACCTTCAAGTTACAGTCAGCACATAATAGAATTCACTCTGATACAATTTGAACGATTCACACACAACTATTGATCGAACCAACCAAATCACTACAGAGATTACAAACTATATTCATGTCATTCTTGGCTATCGAGCTTCCTCACAGAACTGTCAAAACAAACAGACTCCCAATGGTTCCAATTCGGCTCTTCTAATTCATCCACGAGATGCCACATCGAAGGATCAAACTGTCAACAGAATTTGCACTGTATTGGCATCTCGGTGAGACACTAACAGTGTCTTGCTGATGCCACATAACCTTCATACCGATGTCACCAAGAGTAGCTGATATCGCCAAGATATTCCATCGAGCTTCATGTGTTACACTGAATCACCATGCAATCACCCAGACCTATCGTTTTCGCCAAGAGATCATAGTGAGCCACCAAAGGTTATACTGGAGTCACAAGTCATATCGGGCTTCATTGAATAGTCACCAAGACTTACATCTTTCACTAAGAGGTTTCTCCAAGATCTCAAAGTTACATCAAGACCACTGTTTGCCAAGAGCTACACCAAAGAACCCTCATCATCGGCGAGACATACAACGTTTGTCGAGACTTCTTCACGAACCATTTGAGTTACCCCGATAGCCATTGGCTATCGGCAAACTCTCGCCAAGACCTTTCCTCGATTGCTTTGAGTTACTCCGATAGCTAACACTTGAGCCTCCATTGGTGAGACATTTGCATATTGCCCAAACTTCATAACGAAACCTTAGTGTTACAACAATGACTCCCGAGTGTGTCCCCATCGGAATGACTTTCATCTTTCACTAAGATGTCACACCGGGACCCTTATGTTATGGTGAAGACATCAAAATGTATTCCTATTGGCAAGACATTCACTTTTCACTAAGACGTCTTCCCGGATCATTAGAGTTACCCCAAAGACCTCAAAGTAAACACTGTCGGTGAGACTTTGACACATCGCTGAGACTTCTTAGCGAGAACCCTTAGCTATCTCGAAGACCATAGTTGCCAAGAGTCTCCCTGATACACAATTGAATGGCCTATTGGCTAGAGGTCTCCCGAGTGCTAAGAGATCATAGCAAATAAACTATGTCATAGTGATAGACCAAAGTGAACCTTTCGACAAGACAAAATCTAGGTCACAGCGACCTGCTCAAAACAGAATGAATCAAACTGCTAGTCGGCTAGACAATGAAGATGTCACACTAACTTGGCTCTAATGGAGGTTTCAGCCTGTATTGTTTGAGGCACATATTTCCAACAATCTCCCACTTGATGAAGATCATACAGGCACCTCCAGAGCACAACATAATTTACCAAAAATCATGGGCACTAAGGCCCATTGAACTGGCACACCACCTGAACTTGTCTGTGCTCACTGGCTTCGTCAATGAATCTGCAACATTCTCTAGAGTATCAACCTTTTCCAGACTGACCTTTCCATCCTCCACCATATCTCATACAAAGTGGTACTGTACATCAATATGTTTCATCCTGGCATGGAAAGTAGGGTTCTTTTCCAGACAAATTGCACTCTGACTGTCACAGAAAATAGTTATTTCCCCTGCATCAAAACCAATGTTAGAACACAAACGTTTCAACCATATAGCTTCTTTACAAGCATGAGTAGCTACCATCTATTCAGCCTCCATAGTGGACAAAGTGACTACAGCTTGCCGCTTACTCATCCAACTCACTGTACCACCATTCATCATGAAAATGTATCCACTAGTGGATCTCCTGCTAGCAATGTCCCCTGCCCAATCAAAATCTACATATCCACGAATGCTGAGAGTCCTCTGTGATTCAACCGAATTCCCATGGTAACACAATGCAAAATCTGAAGTGCCCTTCAAATATTTGAAAACTCTTTTCACAACATCCCAATGCGTTCTTCCTGGATTAGCCATAAATTGAATAAGTACTCCCACTATTTGGGCAATGTTTGGCCTTGTACAAACCATTGCATACATGAGACTACCAAGAACACTAGCATAGGGTACACTGGTCATGTCCTCCATCTCAGTGGGATATTTTGGACAGTCCTCAATAGATAGATTCGTTCCCTGCATGACTGGAACCACTAGTTGTTTGCAATCATTCATACAAAATCTCTCAAGAACAGTCTTGACATACTTACTCTGACTGAGCCAAAGCTTTCTATTCTTCCTATCCCTGGTTATCTCCTTCCCCAAAATATACCTTGGTGCACCAAGATCCTTCATTTCAAACTTAGCAGACAACTAAGACTTAAGATCAAAAATCATTAGCTTGCTATTTCCTATGAATAGCATATCATCTACATAAAGAGCAATAACTAATACTTGATCACTTTCAGCTTTATAATATACACAATGATCAGATTTTGATCTCACAAATCCCAAAGAAAATACAAATGTATCAAATTTTTGTACCACATTCTAGGTGACTGCTTTAACCCATACAGAGACTTCTTTAATTTGCATACCAGTTTTTCTTTACCTTTTTCAACAAAGTGCTCAGGCTAGGACATATAGATTTCTTCTTCAAGATCACCATGAAGAAATGTTGTCTTCACATCCATCTGTTCAACCTCTAAGTCATATGTTGCTACAAGTGACAAAATAAATCTGATGGATGTTAGCTTTGCTACAAGAGAAAATATTTCCCCATAATCAATTCCCTCTACTTGGGAATAACCCTTTGCAACCAGTCTTGCCTTGTACTTTTCTACACTGCCATCAAGACCAATCTTTTTCTTAAATACCCATTTGCAGCCAACAGCCTTTTTGCCTTTAGGCAAGGGCACCAGACTCCAGGTTTCATTATTTTCTAAAGATGCCATCTCTTCTTGCATGGCTTCCAACCAAGAATCTAAATTAGACATTTTAAATGCCTCTTTTACAGTCCTAGGCTCATCAGTACTAGAAATCAAAGCATAGGCACAAGTAGAATCAATCAATGAGAACCCATACCTATCTGGTTGTTTCTGTTCTCGGGTTGACCTCCTTAGTTGTTGAGGCTAAGGCTGAGGTTCTTCATCTTCTTCAAAAATTTCATAACTACTTGAGCTCTCCTCATTTTCAGGTACATTTTGAATTCTCAATTCCTCTTTCTCTAGTGTAGGAGGAATTCCTGCTACATCCTTACTATTTTCTGACTTTGTCTCTGACTGCAGATCCAAAGTGGAAGGTTTCAGCTCATGAAAAATTACACTTCTGCTATTTATAACCTTCTCTGTATCAAGATTCCAAAGCTTGTATCCTTTTATTATAGCGCTATAGCCAATAAAAATACATTTGACAGCCTTGTTCTCCAATTTAGATCTTTTAACATCTGACACATGAGCATATGCCTCACAGCCAAAAATATGAACATGTCTAAGTGAGGGCTTCTTACTAGACCATGCTTCTAAAGGTTTTTTCTCAACAAGAGCAAAATTTGGAGAATGATTAATAAGATAACATGCAGTAGATACAGCCTCAGCCCAAAATTTCTCCTCCAAGCTAGCACTACTAAGCATACTTCATGCTCTCTCCATCACTGTCCTATTGAACCTTTCTACAACTCCATTCTACTATGGAGTATAAGGTGTAGTCTTGTGTCTTTTAATTCCATGGTCTTTGCAATATCTTTCAAATTCATCAGAACAAAATTCACCACCATTATCAGTTCTTAAGAATTTTATTTTTCTACCAGTCTGATTTTCAACAAGGTTCTTAAATTCCTTAAATCGACTGAACACTTTTGATTTACTTTTCAAAAAATAAATGAATGCTCTTCTTGAATAATCATCAATGAACGACACATAGTATCTTGACTTAGACAAAGAAGGAACATCCACTAGACCAAACACATCTGAATGAATATAGTCTAACAAACCAGAAGATTTATGAGGACTGGAATAAAATGAAACACAGTGCTACTTTCCATATGTACAGTGTTCACAGAATTCAAATTCAAGATTACAATCTTCAAGCCCCTCAACTAGGTTTTTATTCTTCAAGGTTTTTAAACCTTTTTCTCCTATGTGGCCTAACCTATGATGCCAAAGCATAGTTTTCTCTATAGGAAGTTTCACTTCCATTGAGTTTACATAATTAGGGATATGTCCCTCTTTACCTCCATGAGAAGCATTCAGTGATTTTACAGAGATACTATTACATTGAACAGCTTGTGCATCCAGCTTGTACAGGGTACCAATTCGAGCACCTCTAGCTAGCACCATTGAACCTCTAGTCATCTTATAGCCATTACCAGAGAACAAGACTTGTACTCCAATATCATTTAGCATACTTATAGACAATAGATTTTGAGCCAGACTTGGTATGTGCATAACATTATTGATTCCCTTCACTCTGCCATCGGGGAATTGTACTCTGACTCTTCCATGACCAACTATCTCTGAAGTTGAATCACTTGCTAAATACACCTTTCCACCATCGTATTCTTCATACTTCATGAACCATTCTCTATGAGATGTCATGTGGAAAGATGCTCTAGAATCAATCAGCCAGACATCATCTGATGCCTATGTAAGCAAGGCTGCAATGAAGGCGTCACCATCAATTTGAGAAGAACCATTATTGGAAGAGCCCTTCTTCTTCTTTTTCTCCTCTTTACAATCCTTTTAGACATGACCAGGTTGCCCACAGTTCCAGCACTTCACCTTGGACTTTTTGCCAAGAGACTTTGATCTCCCCTCTAATTTTGATTTGGACTTCTTGTCCTTCTTCTTTCCTTTCTCCTTTGACCTTCCTTTGACAGCAAGAGCCTCCTTCACCATCTCAAAATACTTCCTTCTCATTTCTTCTAACATCAAAGAACCAACAATATCCTCCATCTTGAAATTGGATGTTGTACTCCCGATAGCCATCACTAGATGATCCCATGAGTCTAGCAAAGAACACAATAGTAGCATACAGCTATCCTCATCTTCAGTCTTTACACCAATAGATGTCAATTGAGCAAGCAACATGTTAAATGCATTCAAATGATTAGCTACATACCCTCCTTCCTACATTCTCAAAGAGTATAGTTTCTTCCTTAGGAATAGTTTATTCACCAAGGAATTCCCCTGATAAATAGATGCTAGTCTCTTCCACAAGGTAGATGCAGTTTTCTACTCATGCACATTCAGAAGCATTGAGTCTACCAAATAGAGCCTTGTTAGCCCCTTAGACTTCCTATCTGCAAGGTCCCAGTCTTCTTGCTTCATGCCTGTAGGTTTCACTCCAGCCACAACAATCCAAAGATTACGGTCAACAAGAAGATCCTCCATCTCGAGTTTCCACAACTCAAAGTTACTGCCATTGAATTTCTCTATTTCAATCTTACCAGATGTACTAGCCATCTTAATCTGTAATTAGAAATAACAAACTCTACAAGACTCCCACTGAATAGAATTGACACAAAAAACCCAATGTACCCACAAGGATAACACAACTAGCCAGGCTCTGATACCACTTGTAAGGAAAATCAGATGCGGAAACAATTCTCCTAAAGTCAATACCTCAGAGAAGAATGTAGATATACTTTAAAATTTACAATTACAATCAAGTTAAGATGCACTATGAAATATATTATAGAAACAGAGTTTTGACAATCACACAAGAACACCAGATATACGTGGGAAAACCCTTACGGGAGAAAAAACCCACCACACCAAGAGAAATCATTTTGTATTAAATTAATTGAGATTACATACAATTGACAGACTTATCTTTCTAGTGTCTATTTATAGCAGCTTTCACCATTAACAAATTTGCACAGGAACCTTCAAGTTATAGTCAACACAGAATAGAATTCACTCTGATACAATTTGAACTATTCACACACAACTGTTGATCAAACCAACCAAATCACTACAAAGATTACAAACTATATTCATGTCGTTCTTGGCTGTCGAGCTTCCTCACAGAACTGTCACAATGAATAGACTCCCAATGGTTCCAATTCGGCTCTTCTAATTTTTCCATGAGATGCCACATCAGACGGTCAAACTGTCAACAGAATTCGCACTATATTGGCATCTTGGTGAGACACTAACAGTGTCTTGCCGATGCCACATAACCTTCATACTGATGTCACCAAGAGTAGCTGATATCGCCAAGATGTTCCATCGAGCTTCATGTGTACACTGAATCACCATGCAGTCACCCAGACCTATCACTTTCGCCAAGAGATCATAGTGAGCCACCAAAGGTTATACCGAAGTCACAAGTCATATCGGGCTTCATTGAATAGTCACCAAGACTTACATCTTTCACCGAGAGGTTTCAACGAGATCTCAAAGTTACATTGAGACCACCATTCACCAAGAGCTACATCGAAGAACCATCATCATCAACGAGACATACAGCATTCGCCAGAACTTCTTCCCAAACCATTTGAGTTACCCCGATAGCCATCGGCTATCGGCAAGACTTAACACTCTCGCCAAGACCTTTCCTCGATCGCTTTGAGTTACTCTGATAGCTAACACTTGAGCCTCCATCGGTGAGACATTTGCATATCGCCCAGACTTCATAACAAAACCTTAGTGTTACAATGATGACTCCCGAGTGTGTCCCCATCGGCATGACTTTCATCTATCGCTAAGACGTCACACCGGGACCCTTATGTTATGGTGAAGACATGAAAATGTATTCCTATCGGCAAGACATTCATTGTTCGCTAAGATGTCTTCCCGGATCATTAGAGTTACCTCAAAGACCTCAAAGTAAACATTGTCAGCGAGACTTTGACACATCGCTGAGACTTCTTAGCGAGAACCCTTAGCTATCCCAAAGACCATAGTCGCCAAGAGTCTCCCCGATACACAATTGAATGGCCTGTCGGCCAGAGGTCTCTTGATTGCTAAGAGATCATAGCGAATACACATTGTCACAATGATAGACCAAAGTGATCCTTTCGGAAAGATAGAATCTAGGTCACATCGACCTATTCAAAATAGAAGGAATCAAACTGCTAGTCAGCCAGACAATGAAGATGTCACACCGACTTGGCTCTAATGGAGGTTTCAGCCTGTATTGTTTGAGGCACATATTTCCAACAAATTTTGGGTAAATAAATGTGAATTAAACATTCACATGCTTGGAAGAATCCCATGGACAAGACAAGGTTCCGAAAAGGGAAGCACTTGTCCACATGTGACTTGATGTGACAAGTCAAATATTCTAGATGATGCATGGGAAAAGGGGATTCTAGGAGGAATAAATGTGAATTAAAAATTCACATGGGAAAGAGAGAAGTCTTGGATGAATAGAAAGGAATTAAAAATTCCTTCGGGGATGGGAAGAGTTGACCAAGGTACTAATTAGGCTTAACTAATCAGTAATTTAGAGGGTAATGAGGATTAGAAGCCAACTTGCAAAATTTGGAGGATGTGACACATCCTAATCAAGGATTAGGCATGTGTACATCCCTAATGAAGAGATTAGGAGATTGATTAAGATTACGAAAAAGATGTGACATGTGAGGAATTAAATAAATGTAATATTTATTTAATTTATTTGATGAAAGGAGGATAAAAGAGATAAGGTATTTAATTATTAACTAAATACCTTAGGGATTTGGCAGAATTAAGGGTACTAATTAAATAATAGTAATATTACTTAATTAATGCAAATAAAAGGATGTTTAGATGAAAGAGGATAAATTTGGATAAATTATGTGCAAACCCTAATCCCAATACCTGCAAAACAACATGAACAAACACATTAGAAGATGACATGCAAGCAAGAACAAGGATTCCCCATGAAATCCATTAGCATGGTATAAAAATAGGAAAGAAGAATGAAGAACACAATGAAATAGATTAAAATCCTATCAAAACAAGCAAACTCTTGATCCCATGGGGGAATTGGTGCCAATTTGATGTGAAAATTGGCCTTTTCCCAACTCCTATGATACAAGCTTGATGTGTGATGAAGGGTGATCCACTTTGTTGATGCTTGATGAGTGCTCCAATAGAAAAATCTGCATAACCTAGCTATGAACTCAATGATAATGGATGGAATTTGCTAATGATTTGAGCATAGTAAGTTTACTCAAATTGTGGATGATCAAATGAGGAGATTAGCCTCTTATTTAAATAGAATGATAAGATGGATGAATATTCAAAATAGAGAAATGTGGGACTAAGAATTAGCCAATGGAAAAGTGCCACTTGTCCACTTGTGAATGGATGGAAGATGTGCAAGTTTTGAGGATTGTGCCAATAAATACATATATTTGAATTTTGAAATTGTTAGAAATGACATGCAAAAGGGAAGGAAGAATCCATTGAATGCCACTTGGCTCAAGGCAAAGGACATGCAAGAGAGAGTAAATTCCTTGTTGGAAGGACTTATCCCAATTGGATTTTGAATTCAAATTAGGGGAATATTCCTTAAAAGGTGCCTTGTTGAAGGAAAACAAAAATTTAATAAATCAAATAAGTCTATTTTCATGTGAAAGTGGTAAAAGCTAGAGGATGGGACATGAGAGGAGATTAAATTAATTCAGGTTAATTAATTTCATGAAGGGGTTAAATGATGTGACCTATTTGACTTAAATTTGTGGATTTATTTAAATCAAATATGAGAAGAATGTGATAAGGGATTAATTAAATAAATATTTTGATTTACTTAATTAAAAGAGATGACGTTAGATTAAACCAAATAAGGTTTTAATTTATTTAATTTAATAGATAGACTTTTGATATTTAATCAAATAAAATTAATTATTTAATTAAATAGGATAATTAGATTAAAATGTTTAATTTAATTATCGAGAAAAGGTTACTTAATTAGATAACTGATTTATTTAATTAAGAGAGAGATATTGATGAATTTAATCATATAAAAGTATTTGATTAAATGGTTAGACTGAAGGATGATTTAGGATGAAATGATGTTAGTGGTTAGGATCAGATGCACAATGTCAATTAGTACATTTGACGTGTCTACATTTTGCCCCTCTTTGAATCAATGCACTCGTTGGTTCAAAGAATAAACGATCTAATCAAAGCCAAAAATTTTCCATTTTCAAAATCTTGCCCCACTACTACCCAAAGAGAGCAAACATGCCAATATATTGCCCCCTCAAGAGATTGGATGAAAATTTTGAAATTTGGGTAATCTCGCGAAAAAAGAGGAAAAGGTGTCCGACAAGTCCAAAAGGCTCTACAAGGCCAGAAACATGTCTAAACACAATAAAACAATGTAAAACAGGCCTCAACTAGACAAAAATAGGTTCAGGGATCCAAAACCCTAGCAGAATAGCCAATTAGGGTGAAAAAACCCTAATTTTAAAGCTTAAAAAGGCTCTGAGGGGTCACTTTCAATTCATTTTCACACACAGCCCTCTAGCAACTTTGAGATTTGAGTTCTGACCTCCTAATGATATGGCACAATGACAACTTTCGATGCACATTTTCGAGCGATTTTGGACATACCAACGGCCACCCAACATTGGGGCACCGGTAAGTGATCCTTGCTTGAGCTTTATTTCTCATTTTTCATGTTCATTTAATGAGTTTAAAGTTAGATATTCTACAACGGCACTATATAGCACTGCTAAAAAATCAAACTACATTGCTCGGTGTGAAATTGCACTACGATAGTGGAGTTTGGTGTTTGAAAATAAATTTCACACTCCGATGCTCACACCCCCACTAGCGAGGTCATTTCAAAGTGCGACGTGGCGACCGTTCATCAAACAAGAATCTTTTCAAACTACACCAATTGGAAGAAAAGTGCACCATGACAATGCACTTTCGACATTTTGTGCCCCAGCGTCGTAGTTTGATAAAAAATCAAACTGCGACACCTTCACGGATAGCAATGCTGGAGTGATTTTTTGGACACTCGGCATGAAATTTTTCAAAAAATTTAACATGGTTACCTTTCCTGATGCAGGACACAGCGAGGGAGCTCTATTCTTGAGAGCACAGGTCACAGGAGCTCTTTGGTTATTTACGAGATCTCAGTGACAGAAAGCAGGATTGTGAGGGTCAGATTAAGCTTGAGCATCACAGAGCCTTGGCCTCTCCCTTCTACTTGGTTGTTACGGCTATCATTTGAGGTCTCATTGCCCCAAATCAGCGAGGCTGGTACTTTAGTCCTGTTTGGGGACTCTATTGGGAGCGCAGGTGATGCGTGACAGGCCTACTCATTTTGCTTGGGGGCCAATTCTTCTTGCTTCATTGTACAAATATTTACATGAGTATGTGTACCTTGATGGCAGAGCACTCAGGGCAAGTGTCACACTTCTCCACATATGGGCATGGGAGCACATCATTGTTCTTCGGCCGCGAGTTGTTGCAATACTGATGGGGCCTGATGATCCCCTTGTATGGTGTTATAGAGGTGGTGTGTCCTTCACGTGCACATGGGGGAGCATGAGATTCCCTACTAGAGGAGAGTTCTAGATGAGATGTATGGTTTCACATGGTGCTCGTACCTTGGTCGGCTTGGATGGGCTGACGATGCAGAGAAAATTTTCTTTGCCCGCTAGGACTAGTTTATGTAGGGGTAGGAGCATACCATGGTGGAGATATACCTTACCGGGTGCGTTCAGTGCCAGTTTAGTGAGCCACAAGACTGGCCAGATGATGATTATGTGGTTGTATTTTCCTACACTATGTCACAGGCTTCATGGGGGTGATACATTCCTGCCTCAAAGGTCATTGACAACTTTAGATAGTTGGTGGGTCAACCTTGGGCTTACGATCAGGGGCCTGCAGATCCAGGCATCACACAAGCATACATAGACTAGTTCCAGCCTCCCTTACGATTGACAGTTTCGGGAGCAATCCCCACTCAACGGAGGACAAGGGGTAGAGGGGGAGGATGAGGATGGAGAGATGGCGTATGGTAGGACCAGTCGGTTAGGCCTCCAATTTAGCCAGTTCATCCAGGTCAAGCCGATGTTCAGATGCAGGATCAGTAGCAAGTGCCAGCTAGGCAGTAGGAGCAGGCAGGTGCACTGCCACGAGTCGAGGGTGAGGATCAACCTCACGTGTAGCCCACATGAGCACAACTAACATGGCAACCGGATGCTAGAGACGTACTAATAGCATAGCTATAGGGTCAGGTTTAGATCTTGATAGGGGAGAGAGATTAGGCCAAGACCGAGAGAGACCAGGCCAAGGCTAAGAGAGACTAGGTTGTTTTGCATAGGCAGGCTGCAGAGCTACAGGAAGCCGCAGAGGTGGGTCAACGACAGTAGTTGGAGAGCATGGCAACCTCCTCCTCTCAGAGCATAGTGTCCATTCAGTCTTATAGGGAGGCCATTCGAGATGCAGATTATTACTGCATGCACTATCATTAGACCGTTCCTAGAGGAGAGTGGGCCCCAGACTACTCGCAGTGGACTAGCCATAGACTAGCAGAGGGTCATAGTGATAGGGGCAAGGGCAGCAGACAAGATGGGTAGACCTTGTTTTGATTGAGATGATACTTTTCATGCCTTATGGGCTCCTTTTTGATAGCCCGATGGGCCTTTTTGTACTTATTGGCACACATGTACAGTGATCCGATTATTTTGTACTATGACAGTTACCTAATGATGATATATATGAGAGGATGATTTTGATATGATGTTATGTCTACCATTTATTTATGCATTTGTGGATGATTCTATTTCTATATGCTATGCAATGATGTTTATGATGTGATGTGATGGATGTATTTATTTCTTATGATGTATACTTTATGAATAGATCTTATATTATGTTGTTTATTTATGATATGTGATGTGAATGGATGATGATGTACATCTATATGATGATCTATTTATGTTGATGCAAATGATATGATATGAAATGTAATATGGAAAATGATATGGCGATGATCTATGGTGTATAAGTGAAATGATATGTGGACCATGCTTATAAAACGATTATGGATGGATGTACGCTTTGCATGTAATGGATTTTTATGTTCTTATTTATGCTTATAATGATGTGGAATGATTTATGCAATGAAATGTAAAAAAATATTGCGATGCTATTTATGAAGTGCTCTATATATTGATATGGATGATTAATTGATGATATATTGTGGTGTAAATGCAATGGTTGTGTTTTATATGGTATGTATTGATGATGCAAATGAGATGGTTTAAGATGCTTAGAATAACAAATACATTATCCTAAACATGTAATGTATGTGATGCATTTACAATGATGTGGTGTAATGTATGAAATGATATGTTAATGAAAAGTGGTATGGTGATGTTTTATGCAAAATGAATGAAATGTGGGAGATGACTTTATTATGTTAATGTGATGGTGAATATGCACTAGGTTATCTATAATGATTTTGTACCTATTATGTATGATTATGCAGTAGGTGGTAATGTGAAATGGTTATGAGATGTTTATGCAAATGAATGTGGGTGTAGTGAGATGAGATAGATGGATTTTTTCAAATATCTGGATGTTTTTAGAGTTTTGCGGTGTTTTGAGGTTGTTTTTGGTATTTTTTGAGATTTTCAAATGTTTTGATTTTTTTATTTTCCAATGTCTTTTGGGGTTTTTTTAGATTTTGAACAAGAGGCTAATCTAAGGACCTATCCTAGGGGCCTCGGGGGTTGATCAATAGATTAGCCTTGCCTACATTATACATGCAGAGACCACATAGTTCGACTAACGACTTGACTGATTTACAAATGACAATATACATGATGAAATGTCAGCTTATTTTGACACTCTCTTAAAGGACTGTCCTAAGTGTCTCGGGGGATGATCAAAGATCAACCTTGCCTATGTTCAAGGCTCAAAGACCCGTAGTTAGACAAGACGAATTTGTTTTTCAAAGTTTTGACTGACTTTTGACCTATTTTTGGATTTTGATATGTTTTGAATGTTTTTTGGATTTTGGTGATTTTATGATGTTTTTGGATTAAGATTTTGATTTCTTTTTTTTATTTTTTTATTTTTTTATGTTTTTAGATTTTTTTTATTTTAGGAATTTTAAGGATATACACGAATCTAATCTAATGAGAACATGCCCCTAGTGTGATACAATAGGCTACTCCAATAAAGGCAAGACAAACTAACCTTGAGGATGGGCCGAGTAGTACTAGGAGGGATCATGATATGAACAACAGACCAAGCTATGGTACAAATGCAGGTGGATGAGTGATGGATGGAGATATGAATGTGATGTATGATGAAACATTATGGATGGATGATGCAGAACAAGCCATAAAGATCCTAGTGGATGAAAAGTGCTTATTTACACAAGGCACTTGTTTGCCAGGTTTTCACCAAGGTACTTGTCCAAAGTGCCACTGAAGTGGTTTTCATTAGAGTATGATTTTTATCTTTATTATTTTCAATCCTTTTTTGGATTTTTTTTCTTTTTTTGATTTTTTTTTGTCAATAAGATGCATGTTTGCTAGGTTTTCGCCAAACTAACCATTTTTTCAGGACATTTTCTATTTTTTTAAATTTTTGGTTCTATACCTTGAAAGATTAGGCATAATTTTTTTTGAGATGAGAGCTATTCATGGGCTCTTGCAGAGGTTCCCCTTCAGGTCTTGATAACTGATATGCCCCTAACTTATAACTTGCTATGATAATGAATGGTCCCAACCAATTAGGTTCAAATTTTCCTTTGCTACTTGGGTTTGGGACATTCTCCTAATTCTCCTTTAATACCAATTCTTCAACTTGGAAAGTCTTGCTTCTGATTTTCTTATTATAGCTCCTTTTGAGTCTATTCTAATATACTTACAAATAGTTTAGAGCGTTTATACATCACTCATCTAGTAGCTCCAGCTCATTTAGTCTTAATACTCGGTACTCTTCATCAGTGATGAGGTTTTGCAGTGATTTCTTGAGTGATGGGAGCTCGATCTCAATGGGGAGTACTGATTCTAATCCATAGACCAGGGAGAAGGGGGTAGCATCGGTGGGTGTGCAAATGTTGGTTCAATAGGCCCAGAGGGTAGGATTGAGCTGCAGATGCTAGTCATGACCTGCATCATTAACTGGTTTCTTGAGGATTTTCAAAATGGTTTTATTAGTGGCTTCTTCTTGGCCATTTCCTTGGGGATAGTATGTGGTGGAGAAGCGATGTTGGATTTTAAATTTTTCACATAAGTCGCAAACATCCTGATTCTTGAATGGTGTCCCATTATCTGAGATAATGGATTGTGGGACACCGTAGTGGCAAATGAGATAGTTCAGGATGAAATTTGATATCTTCTTCCCAATTATATACATCATGGGTATGGCTTCCACCCACTTAGTAAAGTACTCCATGGTGGTTATGATGAACATGTGGCCATTAAGTGAAGTGGGTGTGATTTTTCCAATGAGATCAAGTCCCCACTATGAAAAGGGCCATGGTGTGATGATGGGATGAAGTCCTTGAGCTGGAGCATGGATGAAGTTCCCATGTTGCTGACATTGTAGACACCTTCTAACATAGTCATGTTCCTCTCTTTCCATTGTGGGCCAATAATACCCCATCCTTAATATTTTCTTGGCTATGGTCATTCCGCTCGAGTGTGAACCATAGATACCATTATGTACTTCAATTAGAGCAGTCAATTCCTCCTTAGCATTTAAGTAGTGCAGTAAGGTTCCTTCTATGCTCCTACGATACAGGGTATCTCCTAGGATGAAAAATCGGGATGCCCCTTTGATAAAGGTTCGTTTTAAAGTTGAGGGTAAGTCGGCAGGTATGACACCTATTCGAAGGTATGTATAGATGTCATGGTACCAAGAATCACCCGGACCAACGATTTCGCACACAAATTCTGATTCTGGTACCTCAAATGCAGGCATGAGAAGCTGCTCTATTAGGAATTTATATTTTGGAACATTGTGAGGGATGTCAATTAAGGAGCCAATTGTTGCCATGGCATTTGTTGCTCTATTGTTGGTTCTGGGTATCTACTCAAATGTGATTTCGGTGAAGGATTCTTTGAGAGTCTCCACCAATTTCTTGTATGGAGTGAGCTTATCATCTTTAGTTTGGTACTCATCATTCACTTGGTTTATTATCAATTGAGAATCTCCATATACTCTGAGAACTATAATGTTCCAATGGACTACTATTCTGAGACCTATGGTTAAAGCCTCATATTTTGCAATGTTATTGGTGCATGGAAATGCCAATTTATAGGACCTTGGTATGCAGTCCCCTTGTGGGGTGATAAAGAAGATGTCAAATCCTGATCCATTCTACATGTATGAGCCATCAAAGTAGAGTTTCTAGTGGTCGGCTATGTTGAGATTAAAAATAGATTCATCTGGAAACTCTGAGATAAGAGGATTCTCTAAATAGATTGGTGCTTCTGCAAGCTGATCTGCAATGACTTGGCCTTTGATTTCTTTCTGCTCCACATATTCAATGTCGTATTCTGATAGTATCATCACCCATTTGGCCATTCTTCCAGTGAGCATTTCCTTTGATAGTAAATACTTGAGAAGGTCAATTTTGGTGATGAGTTTTATTTTGTGTGCCAACATGTAATGTCTAAATTTTTGTGATGCAAACACTACTGCCAGGCATGCTTTCTCTATGAATGAGTAGTTTAGCTCATTCCCAGCCATTGTTCTGTTGATGTAATAGATGGCCCTTTCTATTCCATTTTTATCATGTTGAGCTAGGAGAGCTCCAAGGGTTGCTACTGTTGCTGATACGTAGAGAATTAATGGTTTTCTTGGGATTGGTGGCATTAGGGATGGTGGTGGAAGTAGATATTCTTTGATTTTATTAAAGGCTTCTTCACGCTTGTTATCCCATTTGTACGCTACTCCCATGTGGAGTAGGTGAGAGTATGGGCTCTATTTGTCTACTAGCTGTGCTATGAACCTACGAATGGATTGAAGTTGGCCTTGGAGACCTCTCAATTGCATTAATATTTTGGGTGCCTCCATCTCAAGGATTACTTTTACTTTTGCTGGATCTACCTCAATACCTCTCATTGATACTATATATCCTAGCAATTTTCTTAATTGTACGCTAAAGATGCAATTCTTTGGGTTTAATCTGACCTTGTACTCCTCCAGACTATCAAAAATAGCACTTAGGGTTGCTATGTGATCCTTCCTCCTTCTAGATTTGGATAGAATGTCATCAACATAATATTCGACAGTCTTATGGATCATGTCATGGAAGATTAACGTCATGGCCCTTTGGTATGTTGCTCCTGCATTTTTTAAGCCGAATGACATCATATTACAGCAGTAAGTCCCTCATGGACAAGTGAAGGCCATTTTGTGTTGGTCTTCTTTAGCAATCATTATCTGGTTATAACTTGAGAAACCATCCATCAAGGAAATCATTTCATGTCCTGCCATCATGTCTACGATCATGTCAATATTGGGCAACGTGAAATCATCTTTCAGACATGCTTTGTTCAATTCTTTGAAGTCTGTGCAAATTCTGATGTCCCCATTGGGTTTTGAGACGGGCACCAAGTTTCACACCCATTCTAGATAATCTACCGGTCGAATGAATCCTGCATCTAATAGCTTTTTTATTTCCATTTTGACTAGCAGGGCGATCTGAGGATGCATTTTCCTGAGCTTTTGTTTAACAGGCTTTTCTTCTGGATATACTACTAAGTGGTGAACCATGATTTCTAGATCAAGCCCTGGCATGTCAGCTAAGCTCCATGCAAATTTTATCTAGCTCTCTCTTAGGAAGGCTGCTAGAAGCTCTTATTCTTCTAATAGTAATGATTCCTCATAGAATGTGATGTGCGGGGTTTCCTCTGTTCCTAGGTTGACCGGATTGCATTTTTCTACTAGGACTGCTGATTTTTCTTGATGAAGAGCTCTGAAAGGAAGATTGAATCCCCCATCCTCGGGCACCTCAGAGAGGTTTTCACCATTGGATGCATCCTTTATTTTTACTTTTTTTTGGTCAGAGAGTGCCGCAGTGTGGTTTTCACTCAAGGACTTAGATATTATTCTTAATTTCTCACTTTTGCAACTAAGGGATTCAATCGTTTCCCCATAATAGGCATGTGTATCTAGCTCAATTATGAAACCTTCTTTGTGATCCCCACATGGAATGTTATCCCGCAGTCCCATGAATTTTGAGAGTGCCTCATCATTTTCGAATGTATCAAGGACTGGTGGTCCTCGTTGGTCGTAGTTGATGAGTTGGGGGTATACTAGGCAGATTTAATGATTTTGATGGTCTGAAAAAGATAGGGTGCTAATCATGAAAAGAGTGGTATCCTCAAATAGCCTAGGTAAGTTGGTCATGGGATCCTCGTCATCACTACTACTATAGACGTCGGTTATGTCAAATGTGAAGTTGTCTATGACACGGCTTGTAGATACTGGTAAGCACAGTTCAACTGCAGCTTGCTAAGGAGGATTTTTGACCTTTCTAACTGGAGGGGTACATCCGAGGCCAAGACTTCTCATTCACATCTCTAGAATGATAGGTATTATAAGCCCATTGTCGTTTTTCCCAAGTCTTTGATTTCTGTCATAGCCCATTGCAAGTATCATTTGCAAACCCTTGCTTTTGTCATCCATTGGTAAATTAGCTATTGGTCTCTCATCTTGGTATAGCATATGAGATGGATATTCCTCGATAACCTCTTGATTGAGATCTCCTCAACTTGTAAAATTGGGATAGTCTTCAGGAGACGCTTGAGATGTGGAGGCCTCATTTACTTGCAGACGTCCCCATGATCTAGGAGATTGTGGTGACTCTCCTATCACAAAAGCATTTTAATGGATCATTTAGTTTCCACAACCGTTATCTTGGATGATGACCTTAATGTCAGAGATGGTGGGAATGGTGGGGGTGGCAGGTGTCTCTGTCGTAGAAGTGGATGCGAGAGTGGCTAGATCAGTGTATGGTGTGGATGAGCCCTCATCATTTTTTGGTACTTGGGGGATTTTATAGTACTTTTCATCGAGGTTTTTATAGTAGGAAAATGGTTCGGGATCTCCATGGATGGTAACTTCTTGCCCTTCATGTGTGAATTTGCAGCATTGATGGAAAGTTGATGCTACTGCTTACATTGCATGAATCCATGGACGTCCTAGGAGGATGTTATATGGAAAGTCGAGGTCCAGGACCTAATAAGTGGTTTCCATGATGGATGGCCCTACTTGAATAAGGAATTTTATTGTGCCCTGAGACACTCTTTCTTGATCATCATATGCTCTTATTGTGATACCCTTTCCTTTGTCGATAGAATCCTCTGGCATTTTTAATTGTTTGATGAGTTTGAGAGAACAAATATTCAAGCCCGCACCTCCTTCCACCAAGACCCTTTTGACTTTGCTTTTATGTACTAGGACTTCTAAGTGGAGTGCACGGTTATGAGATGGTTGGGTAGGAAAATATTGGTTGAAGAATGTGAGGAGATTTGTTGTAATGATATTTATAACCATAACTTAGAATTCTTCCACATCAAGATCTGCAGGGACAGTGGATAAAGCCAATGCTTCCTCAAGGATTTTCTTATGGGTAGATGAGGTTTTTATTAGCTCCATGATGGAGATTTGTGTTGGCGTTCTTTTGAGTCAATCAAGGACGTTATATCCATTGGGGACAAATCTAGGTGCAGGGACTCTGTTTAGATCGGATGATCTTGTAATGGTAACTTTTCCGCCTCTTATGGTGACTCCACAATCAACATGGGCTCCTTTGATCATTATGGTAGCATAGTAGTCATCCAGAGATGCAATGACGTGGTCATACACATTATTTACATTCGTGAAGGTTTCTTTCCCCTTATCCGTATTATTATTCCCTTTATTGCCATGGTTAGGCATCAGATTCATGTATATCTTAAGGTTTGGGTTTCATGTTGGCTGTTTTGAATTTATAATTCTTTGATCGATGAGATCTTGAACTATGTTTTTTAGCCTCATACAACTATTCGTGGTATGCCCTTTGATTTTATGGAAGTCAAAGAGTTGATTCTCATTATACCAAGGAGGTTTCACATTCGGTTCTTGGTAATTCTCATAGGTGGGTGCCTTGATGAATTTTTTATTTATTAGCTTCTTCATGATGACTTCAAGTGGTTCCCCGAGAGTGGTGTACTTTCGCTTGGGGAAATTCTTGTTCTGTTGAGGTGGTCCCCTTTGATCATTGAGATTGTGAATTACTTGATTATTTTTTGGTTGTTGTGTTGCTTGATGATTGTTTTGGTGTTGGATTTGGATTTGTGGTGTGGGTGTATTTTGGCGAGGGGCACTAATGACAACTTTGGCATCAACGAGACTATCATTGGTAACATTTTTGTTTCTTGCCCATGTGTGAGGTTTATCGTTGTAATTGGTGGGTTCATGGTTGTTTTGTTGTTCGGGGTATGAATTTGATCCTGCAGATTGTGTCATAAGGGTTCATCCGATGTTGAGAGCCTTGGAGATCAACTGGTCATATGTGGTGATCCCTTGAACCTTGAGATGGAATGCCAAGAGGCTGTCAAGGTTGGATATGATGGTGCAAACTTGTTGTTCCTCTAGCATGGTCCATTTGCTCTGATTGGCCTTAGATCGCCATCATTGTAGGAATGAAGTGAATGATTCATTCTTACCTTGTTTCAGAGCTGAGAGTTCTTCTAGATTGACCATTGCGATATTGCATGTGTATTTTTTAATGAATGCATCTATATATTCTTGGAATTTTTTGATGCCTGTGAGTAGGCAGAGAACCATTCTATAGCGTGGCCAGCCAAACTCCTAGGAAATAGCAGCATCATATAGGTATCGTCATATGCGACTTCCATGCAATGAACTTGGAATTCCCTGATGTGATCCTCAGGGTTTCCCATCCCTGGATATTTGTCAAATTTGGGAATCTCAAATCCCTTCGAGAATGGTTTCATCACAAGGATCCTGTCAAATGGATAGGGACACAAGTTACTTGGTGTTTTTTTGGTTCGCCCTGATTGAAGATCGAGCACTTGTTGTGAGAGAAACCTGATTTGTGTCGTTACATCATTTTGTGGATCACGGGGTGGGATGAAGGTGTTCTAGGGCGTTTCAATTGTGAGTTGGATGGGTGGGTTGTTTGGTGTTTTGTTTGATGGTATTTGCACATTTTGTTGAGCCAGGTATGCTTGCACTTGCTACTGTATAAACAACGCTTATTGTTCTTGTTGTTGCTGCACTAAGATTGCCTATTGTTGAGCCTACTGTTGTGCTTGTTGTTGTTCCAAAAATTCTTTTTTTTGGGCTTCCAATTGGGATGCTTCTTGATGCTCTTGATATTTTTTTATTTCTTGATGATATGCTTGTAGTTGTGTTGTTTTTTTTTTGTGCAAAAAATTATGTGTGTACTTGTGCTTGATATTGGGTGTGTGTATGAGCTTGAGCTTGTGCTTGTGCCGCTTGTTGTTGCAATAGAATTTGGGCTTCGGTAGCCTTTTGTGCTTATAATGTGGCTTGGACTGCTTGAGTAGCTTGTTGTTGTTGTTAATGCAATAAGGCTTGGGCTTGTGTGGCCTATTTCCCTTGATGTGCAATTTGGGCAGCTTGAGCATTTTGCGTTGCTTGTGTGGCTTGTTGGGCAACTAGTTGCATGGCTTGTTGAGCAGTTATTTGTGTGGCTTTTTTCTTTTGCACTTGTAGGAATGCCTTTTGATAAGCAGCTTGTTGAGTGGCTTGCAATGCCATGCTGTATTGGTTTGATAAATTAGAGTTTGGTGGTGGTGGTGGATTCAGAATGGTGCTTGTGGTGGTGGTGAGCGGTGATGTCGAGTTAGTGGTTTGAGTGGTGGATGATGCGATCAATGTGGTTGGTCCTTGAGAGCCCATGCTTTGAGATGTTAGGGGGGTGGTTAATGTTTTGATATTGATGACAAGTTTTGTGTGATGCTTTGATTGGTGTTTGGAATGTTGGTTTGATTTTGATTGATATTTGGTAAAGGTGGGAGTCCCAAGACAAGTAGAGGTGTGGATAATGGTGGTAATGGTGGAAGAGGTGACAATGTGAGGGGTGTGAGTTCTTGGGAAAATGATGTGGTGTCAAAAATGCCCCCTAGTCTGAACATGTCACCTTCTTGTGAGTTTGTGAGGAGAAAGGTTTGGGGTGTTGCACGGAAGGATGATGATGATGGATCATTAGGATTATGGAAAGAGAGAGGGACATACTTATGTAATGGATTTTGGGATATGTTTTGCTCCAAAATGGTATTTGCATCCAAATCTTGATTGTTGACAAGGGGGTGTGTTTGAATAGCATTAAGAAATGCATTTCCCTTATTAACATTGGGTTGGGTTGGAGCAAAAGATGTTGTGATTTGTGGAATGTTTTGAGTGATGCTTTGGGATAGGGGTGTAGATGAGATGGGGAGTGTGGATGAATTTAGAGGCATGACCTCCAAAGATGGTTCCACTGTAGAGCTCAAGTAAAAATCAGAAGGTAATTTGGCCCCTTGCTTTGCTAGTTCGAGCATGTATAGTGAAGGGTTAAGCCTCATCATGATGTTGATGATCTTATGGTTCTCTAAATTTTGGAGCATTTCGGCTATTTCTTCATGCGTCATCCCAAAGGTAAGATCTTCTTGTTGAATTTCCTCTTATGGATTTTGTGATGATGAGATAGTAAAAGGATTGATTGATTCAACTAGATTCATTTCGGCATTCATTTGGCTTAGGTCACTTGAAGCGGGTGTTTCTTTGTCAGCTTCCATGTTCTTCTTGTATTGAGATCTAGTTTGAACCATAAAACAAGGATCAATTTTCAAGAATATGGGAGATGAATCTCCAATTCTTTGGATTGATCTTATTTTAAGCACAAAAGATAAATTTTTAGGATATCTTAAGGATCAAAAGGTGATATGATGATGATGCAAGAGATGGATGATGTGGATGTTTGATCTTTTGATAAATCTTGAGGGGTATGCTAGACTTTTAGGAATTTTGGATGTATTTTGATTTTGATTTTTTGGATTGTCCTTGACTTGATTGATTTTTTGGTTTGATTTGATTGAACAAATAGACCCTAAGATGTTGGATGATTATCTAAGGGGTATATTTTCTCAAAGGATGATAATTTGAATATGCGTAGGGAGAAGGATGCATCTACCCACACCTATTCAAACAAGATGATACTTTAACCAAGCATATGAAGAAGGATGCATCTACATATACCTAGCTAAATAAGATGGTTTGATAATTTTGACTAAGACTATGCAAAAGGATGCATCTACACATACCTAGCCAAAGATGATTTGATAAAGGTTTCAAGGATTTTTTCTTAAGGATTTGATGATTTTGATTTTTTCCAAAAAGCCTAGCATGAAGGATGATTTCAAGATTTCTCAAAAGATGATGGTGAGATGATTTTTTCGGTTTGACGTTTGAAGGATGGATGAAAAAGATTTTGATTTTGATCCTAAGATGTACCTAGAAAGACACTTTGTTTACCTACAGCTCGGTATTGAAGAACATGCAATGTTTCTAAGGACCTCTATAACTAAGAAGTGGTTCAAATTGAGCATACATTTCCGGATTGTTCAAAGGGATGAGTCTATAGAACCTTGTGAAATTTTTTCTTATCTTGATGTGTTGCTTTTGATTGCACTTTCTATTGTATCTCTTGATGATCTTTTGAGTGTGACTCCTAAATTTTGAACTTTAACTCAAGGACTTTCATTTTAGGATTTTGACTTTCTTGGAAATCATGAGGTTTCAACACATGTGAGAGTCAATTTTGTTATCTTTGCTTAGTGACTTTATTTTACCACAAACACTTCTTTTGATTAGTTTTTCCAAACTAGATGTCCAATGTCTTAATTTCTTCAAATCCCACAAAGTATGTTATATGTGGAAATTTGATGAATTCAAGGCAAGGGTTACCTATTGTTGATCTTTAGTAGGAAAATTGAGATGTAAGTTCAAGTGTTTAGAAACCTCTAAGGATGAAAATCCCAAGGGCAAGAAATAACACATGAACTTGGTTAATTGTATTTACCTCCTAAAGGGTTTGAAATTTGGATGATGTTAAGTGTTTTTTTTCAAATGTTTTCAAACAAGCAAAGTTTTTTGACTCATAATAACATCCTAGCTCAATTGGTACATTTTTCTTAGTGGGATTACCTCATGCCCTTCATAGTAGAAGAGATGATTTTACATGAAACCAAGGAAAGAGTATAAAGGTATGTTAAGAATGAAGTCTTAACCTCTATACTTTAATCAAGATCGGACATGGCAAGTAACTTCTTGGAATCTAAGTTCCAATGCACCACTTTGATAAACTCATTGCATGGACTAGTTGGCCACTACAAACAAGGTTCTTAATGATGAGACATCGGGGACATGGAACCTTGCAAGCGTCCAACAAGCCACTAAAGGCTTTAATTAATCCTACTAGGGGCTCTTATACCTTTTACAGTAGTACCCCGTTCTAAAAGACATTGTATAGCTAAGGCCTACATACCATGAGGACTTGATAGTTTAGTCTTATCCATTTATGTACTGGCCTAAATGAAAAATAGGTTGGAGTCGCCTTTGAGTTCTCATTGGGGATGTGTCTCTTAGGTAGGCACCTCTAAAGGTAAACAATAGCGAGCAAACACATCCATAGTTCAATCGACCTTCATTTAGAAACAAAGGCAGAACCCACACAACATACCTCACATTCGCAAGTTTTGTTCAATTTTATTTCCCAAAATGAAGTGTGGAGGTGACTACTTTATCTCAACCTAAGATCATTAAAAAGGCCTTTTGATTCTCAAGATCGCTATAAAGCGCGAGAGAAGCACATATGTCCTTTTCAATGGTGTTAGTTTAAGTAAGCAATCACAAAAAAAAAGTTGCACATGTTCATTTTAACCCTTCAAAGCACTTGTGAGTTCATTTTAAAAGCGCCAAAGTTAGTGTGAAAAATTGCCTTGTTCAATTTCTTAATCCCAAAACAAACTTTAGTAGATTTGAGTCCTAATATTCATTTTAAGCTTTTTGTAGCAAAAATTGAAATGTTCTTTTTAAAGCCCAAATGTGATTAGTAGATCCTAAGCATAAAAGATGAGGAATTTTCCTTAAGAGGAATAATGAATCCTCAAAAAGTGTTAAACAAACACTAAAGTGTTTCAAAACACTTGTTTTTGTGAAATGAAATCATCATGCTTCTCTTCCTCTTTGTCTTCTAATCGATTCAACCTACAAGAAAAATTAGTTATATTCTGCAAAACAAAGGTCAAAAAGACAGAAAATAGACAAAAGAAGCAGAATTTGAAAAAAAGCATGTGCTGAAAATTAAATTTCACTCCATACTCCCCTCCAGCGGGGCAATCCATGAAGGCATCATAGTTTGATTTCTCTAGTGGTGTTGTATAGCGCTACTTGCCAGTCAGCGTCGGTCTGCAATCAGGCCAGTGAGCGTGAATGCGTCACCCTTTTTCCTAGTGGTGTAGTTTGATTTTTTTGAAAATTCCCACGGGTCTGATTGGTCCAGCAGCACAGTTTGAAATTCAAAATCTTGGGCAAGAAGACTGAAGCGTCAGAGTTTGAATTTCCAGTGGTCCTATATAGCGACGCTAGAGAACCACCGGTGCTAAACAATGACACTGAACCTGTAAACAAAGAAAAACATGTAATTTTGATAAAAAACGTGATTGAAAGGTGAGATTGCCCTCCTTCCAGTGCCAAATGTGCAAACCCCGATCCCAATACCTGCAAAACAACATGAACAAACACATTAGAAGATGACATGCAAGCAAGAACAAGGATTCCCCATGAAATCCATTAGAATAGTTTAAAAATAGGAAAGAAGAATGAAGAACACAATGAAATAGATTAAAATCCTATCAAAACAAGCAAACTCTTGATCCCATGGGGGAATTGGTGCCAATTTGATATGAAAATTGGCCCTTTCCCAACTCCTATGATGCAAGCTTGATGTGTAATGAAGGGTGATCCACTTTGCTGATGCTTGATGAGTGCTCCAATAGAAAAAATCTGCATAACCTAGCTATGAACTCAATGATAATGGATGGAATTTGCTAATTATTTGAGCATAGTAAGTTTACTAAAATTGTGGATGATCAAATGAGGAGATTAGACTCTTATTTATAGAATGCTAAGATGGATGAATGTTCAAAATAGAGAAATGTGGGACTAAGAATTAGCCAATGGCAAAGTGCCACTTGTCCACTTGTGAATTGATGGAAGATGTGTAAGTTTTGAGGATTGTGCCAATAAATGCATATATTTGAATTTTGAAATTGTTGAAATGACATGCAAGAGGGAAGGAAGAATGCACTGAATGCCACTTGGCTCAAGGAAAAGGACATGCAAGAGAGAGTAAATGCCTTGTTGGAAGGATTTATCCCACTTCGATTTTGAATTCAAATTAGGGGAATATTCCTTAAAAGATGCCTTGTTGAAGGAAAATAGAAATTTAATAAATCAAATAAGTCTATTTTCATGTGCAAGTGGTAAAAGCTAGAGGATGGGACATGAGAGGAGATTAAATTAATTCAGGTTAATTAATTTCATGAAGGAGTTAAATGATGTGACCTATTTGACTTAAATTTGTGGATTTATTTAAATCAAATATGAGAAGAATGTGATAAGGGATTAATTAAATAAAGATTTTGATTTATTTAATCAAATAAAATTAATTATTTAATTAAATAGGATAATTAGATTAAAATGGTTAATTTAATTATCGAGAAAAGGTGACTTAATTAGATAACTGATTTATTTAATTAAGAGAGGGATATTGATGAATTTAATCAAATAAAGGTATTTGATTAAATGGTTAGACCGAAGGATGATTCAAGACAAAATGATGTTAGTGGTTAGGATTAGATGCACAATGTCAATTAGTACATTTTACGTGTCTACAAATTAATTGTCCAAATTTAGGTGTTTACATTTTTCCCCTCTTTGAGATGGTGTTATGAAGTAGCATCATTTCAAAGAATATTAAAAAATATAACCTCAAAGCATATAGTTAGATTGGGAAAGATGCCCCAGTCATTCAAAGGAGTGACTAGGAAGGAAAAAATGATGAAAATTAGGGATGGAGGATGACCCCTCGAGAGGACTTGCGGGTTCAAGAGAACACGGGTGCACTCTCAAAATGGATGAGATGATGTAAGGGGTATATGAGGAAGATGATGCAAAGTGATGGGTAAGAAAGGATGAATGGATGGGGGGATTTTGATAGATGAGAGGATGGAGATGAAAAGCAATCCAAATGCATTTTTCCATCTTTAGGAACACTTATTTTTGCTATAGCAGAAGACACGATACACCAAGGTATAAAGGACCAAGGTAGATTAGTGTCTAATGCATGAAATAAACACAAAAAACAAGAAGGCTATCCCAACACCCCAAAGTCGCGATGACCTTGGTCAGGCCAGGTATTGGGATAACCACAAGCACACAAGGATGCCCCAACATAACACAAGATCTTAGGGATCTTGGTGGGTACTATGTGGGATAACCGAGAAGACAACAACAAAGAGAAAAAGATCAAGATATGCCCCTATGTTGTCTATTCAAAATGCACCATAATATGATGGATCATGGTGGCCCTGACAAGTGATGATAGGGAGCTCAAATGATAAACAAAAGCCAAAAGCATCAAAAGATCACTTGTAATCAATTTCAAATGTCCTTTTCCATAGGATCACAAGGATGGATTGGGTTGATGAGGTATGTTAGGAAGGATACATCTTGTTGAGACTGATGATGGATACTAAACTAAAAGATCTATATGACATAGGATATTCAAAATTGATTGGATCTTCATGATACGAGTGGATCTCATTTGTGGAGAACTAGCTAGATAAGGGCATACTTGATACAATGCAGGAGAGGAGACACAAGACTGACACACCCTAAGACCTAGGGGCTCAGGGTCGATCAAAGATTAGCCTTGCTTACGTGAAAGCACAGAGCCCTCATAGTTTGATAAAAGGCTGGCGAATGACCATGGATAAAAGTGGGAAGAGGATGATGGAGACCTTGATGATGGAGGACAAAGACCAGAAAAACAAAAGTAGAAATACCAATGATAGACGATAAAGGAGTGGACTGATAGAGCCCAAGGGGCGGATCAAACGATCGACCTTGCCTACGTGAAAGTATGAGGGAAATGTATTTTGGCAAAAGGCCAAAGAAAAATGATGGATAAAAGGTGATGAGATGAAAATGATGGGACTAATACGATGAGATAGGATAGACCTGTTGGATTGGATAGGATGATGGTGACTATGCGAAGCTCAGGGATGTGATAGTTATCTAAATCATCAAAAGATGAATTGGGAGGATGGTATGATGGATAGATGAATGATGAGAAAAGAGAGGAGATTGAAAAGATGTGCAAAATAAGCATAAGTGATGACGATAAGATAGATGGCATTGGATTGCGTGGAGAGGATCCTATAGCTAGATACTAATGACAAGGGATTAGGAGATGGGATGAGGATAGAGGCAAATGGATAAATAGATAAGGATGGGGGGAGGGAAATGATTGTTTGGATAGATTGGATAGAGGGATAAGGAGTTGGATGAGGAAAAGGTTATTGGATAGATAATAATTTTGGTGATGGAAATGATTTCTATGATGGATGGATAGAGGGATAAGGATGGGGAGATGGAAGGGATTGTCTGCTAGATGAAGGATGTCTCCAACGACTATGTCACAAAGGAAGATAGATGCCCCCCACTCTAAATATGTCATGTATAATGAGGCATGAGGGATGAAAGGTACAAGGATGGGCTAATAAAGGAGTGATATGGATATGGATAGGATGCATGGATAAGGAAGGGAGATTAATGGTAGCATGACAGGTGGACGACGGGTGGACAAGGAAGGTAGATGGATGTGGATAGGATGTGGGGAGTGTGCGGATGAGGGGAATGTATACCAAGAGGTGTCCAAAGCATGCATAGATAGGTGCCCCTATTTTGATCAAGATCATAAGAAGGATGGAGGGATTGGAGATAAATGGGATATGATATGGTAGGATGCGGAAGATAAGTTGGATGGATGGGATGAATGAGGAGGATGTATAGCAGGAAGCATAGTGGATGGAGGGAATGCATATCAGGAAGCTGCTCCCAAGTGTGGAAAAGGATGGATGGGGATTTACTCATGACGCCTGTTTGCCAAGTTTTCATCATGGTACTTATCCAAGGTGCTTGTTTGCCAAGTTTTCACCATTGGATGAATTATTTCTCTTTACTTTTTTATTTTTATTTTTTACTTTTCTAGATTTTTTGGATAGAATGTGGATGGAGATGGATAAACATAGGAATGTGGATAAGTGTATTTAGAAGATAGGCGATAAGGAGATGGATGAAGGACTCAAGCATCAAATTCTAGTCGAGGTATTAAGAGCCCATGTGTGAAGCGATTGTTGGATGTTGGTACAACCTTATTAGGATGAATGGATTATGTAAGAGGATGAATGAGAGGGATATGATGGGGAAGATATGTGGGATAATGGATGGGATGCTATAAAGGGTATGGATAGAATGATGGGGTAGGTGTGTGATGGGCTGGTGAGGTCAAGACCAACATTGGCACATACAATGATGGATGTGAAATGATAGGAGTATTAATGGATGGAGAATGTGGGGATAATGGAGGAGCTGGGATGATGAATTTTGGGACATAAGGACCCAAAATAGATTTAGGAGATGAAAGGGGTGTATGATTAGCTTTTGGATTAGAAACTTTGGATGTTGTTATAGATTTTTTATTTGAAGGTATTGCATCTTTTGTCTTTGGGATCCACGTGGTTTTAATTTTTTCTTTGGTGGGCCCTTGTGGCCGATGGGTATGATTCTAATTTTGGATTTGATTTTTATTTTCTCCAACATGTATTTTTAAGGCGACATGAGGAGCTTTAGATTCATGTGGATTTTTGGATTTATGTATTTTTACTTTAACATCCAAAGTGCTTCTAATAGCAATGGGATGGGTGCGAGGGGATGGATGATGTGGAGCGATGGAGGTAGGACTATGGGAATTATGTGTAGATGGAGGATGTGTGGGTATGTGCCTTTGTTGATCCTGATTAGGGGACATGCAAGTGGGATGTTTATGATGGCTGACATGGATAGGTGAGGGATAGATGAAAGAATGAATAGAACAAGATGAAGGAGGTTATTTTGGTATATACGGGCCCAAAATAGACGTAGGACCTAGAGGAAACATGGATAGAGTAGATGGAGGGATGTAAGGACCCAAAATGGATGGAGCAGATGAAGGAGGAATATGGATAGTTTTTTTGAGGTGATATGATGGAGGAGGGGGGACGGAAGTGAATGATTTGGCAGAGCGATGTGAAGAGCCTGTATTTTTTTTGGAAGAGGCTCGTTGAGAATGTATAGAGGTTGTACCAACATTTTTAGCTTGTGAGTTTTGAGAGATACAACCAAGACCACATGTGTATTCATGCTCTTGGACTTGGATGGGCTCTAAAATACCTTGCTCATGAAGGCCTAAACCTTTTCCTTGGTAATTCATGTTCTTGAGCATTTGATCCATGACAGGATTTTTGTTATTAAGGAAGAATGATGTGAGTCCATTATTAGGCGAAGGAGGATGGGTGGTGTATATGTTTTGTTCTTCTTTTGCAAGGAGACCACCATGGAAGAATGTGAGAGTACCAAGGGGATATACAAGCAGTGTGGGGATAGTAGGTTTAGGCGATAATGGGGGATCATGAGATGGAGATGAGGGGATAGCAGCATCTTGATCAGGACAAGGGAGTGGTAAGGGATCAAGAGAGGGATTAGGTGAAATGATAGGATCTATATTTTTTGTAGCGGGTGATAAGGGCTCATGCAATAGAGATGGAGATAAGGGCTTATGAGAGAGAAAGGGATAATGGGATGAAACAAATGGGAGATTATGATCTTGAGATGGGCTAGATGGGTTGACAGGATCTTGATGTGAAAAAGGGGATATACTAGCATGCTTTGGATCGGGCTCTTGGCATGACTCATCTTGTGTGGGTGGTATGATAATGGAGTCTTGAAGGGACTCTTCAAGTGAGGGAGATGGAAGGATGGAGGATTCATGAAGTTCAAGGGAAGGGATATCAGTGATACTAGGAATGGAAGGAATGGATGGGACTTATATGTTGTCACTAGGAATGGGAAGAGTGGATTGGATTTATGGATTTTCGATGGGTTGGGAGGATATTAGAGTAGGAGAGGGAGGCTCAGTAGATTCAGAGGATGCGATGACTTTGACGGTTTGAGTGGTGCTAGGGGTTGTAGCATCAATGATAAGTGGAGGCTGGAGAGGGGTCTCATCACTAGCAACCCTAGATGGTGGAATGGGATGGCATGGTACCACAACTTCAAGTGTTGGAGCTAGGGGTGTCTTCTTTGTCATGAGTCCTTGGAGAACTTTTGGAGTGAGAAACTTGCATACTCTAGGTTTAGATGGTGAGGTATGAGTGGATGAAGGATTGGGGATTGGTGGAGGATTGGGATTAGATGGGGGAATGGGATTGGATGTAGGACCGAGAGTAGATGGAGGATTAGGATTGGATGGAGGGTTAAGGTAGGGATATGGGGATGGTGTGTTTTGATAGAAGGACATGGATTGTGGATTGGTGTTGGAAAATGTAGATGAGGAATTAAGATAGGGACATTGGGATTGTGGATTAGGATATAAGAGGATGTGGATGGTGTGGATTTAGGGTAAGGATAAGAAAATGTGGATGTTGGATTAGGATAAGGAGTGAATGTAGGATTAGGATGGGTAGACTGATAAGGAGGATTAGGATAGGAAGATTGGTATGGAAGATTAGGATAGCGAGCATATGTGGATGAAGGATTGGGGTATGCAAGTGTGGACGAGGGATTATAATAGGGATGTTGGGACACTAGATTGGAATAAGAAGACATGGATGTTGGATAAGAAGATGATGTAGAGGGAGGATATGATGAAGATGTAGGTGATGAAGATAATGGATGTCCCTTGTCAAAGGTAGCATAAGGAGCATTATTAGGTTTGGATGTAACGAGATAGATCAGAGAGGGGATTGGATTTTGGAAAGCGGTTGGGAAAAGCTTACTAGCAATCATAGTATCAAGGGGATCCACGTCATATACCTCTTGATCGACAAGGCTTTCATTATCATCATCAATGTAATTAGGGTTTCCCTTGATTACTATTTTTGGTTGAATTGGTGAAGGATTCATGATGTTGGATTATATCAATGTGGATTAGAAAGATGGAGATAGGTGATGAAAGGACAAAAGAATGGATTAGAGGAAGATTGAAGGAGGGATCTTGGATGCAGACGAATTAAAGCTTAGATTAGGATTTAGGTTAAGCTCAGATCAAGATTAGATTGAAGCTCAAATTAGGATTGGATTAAAGGATATGATGGGATTGGTTTTGCTGGTTGGATTTGGAAGCTGGATCTGTTTATTGTCTATTTGCCAACTTTTTGCTATAGAGGGGTGAATTTCCCTTCTGGGGCAGATCTGCCCTCATAGAGGGATGAATTTTCCCTTCCACAGGGCAGATCCACCCCACTACTTTTGGACTCTCCAAGCGAGTAAACAGGCTATTAGAATGAAGAGATAGGTGATTGGAATAAGGTGTTAGATAATCGGATTGAGGAAATAGATGATTGGATTGGGAAAATGAATGATAGGAGTGGATGAGCAAACACTTGGAATTGGTAAACGATTGCTTGGAATGGATGAACGACTCTCAGGTCGTGAAGATGAAAGCTCGAAATGAGTAAACAATTGATCAGAAAGGATGAACAACTCTCGAAATGAGGAGATGGATGCTTGGAATGGATGAATGCAGGCTCGAAATGGTTAAATGAAGGCTTGGAATGGTTAAATGAAGGGCTAGGACGGTTAAACAAAGGCTTAGGATGGTTAAACGGTCGAACGGAGACTTGGAGTGGTCAAACAAAATGAAAATAACTATTTAGGGGTGCATATTTGCCCCTCTGTAGTAAACTGCAGGGAAAATTCACCCCACTGTAGTAAACCAAAGGGTGTAGTCACCCTTCTTCAGAAAATAGGGACTTGGTTTGGATGGAATGACTATGGCAAGGACTTGGAATGATAACAATGAGGTTGATTTATCAAAAAATTACTAGTTTCTCACAAGAAGAAACTTTAAGCACTTGCACAATCCTATCACTAGTGTTAATGGTATGGCCAACAAAGGTCTTAATCTAGGATGCACAAGGCTTATAGGGATTCCTTGATATACTCTTGGTATATGAGGCCCAAACCGTGAACACGAGCCCATCACAAGCATGAGTCAGGAACCCAAGCAAGCCAGAAATGTGATCCTAAATGTTTTATCTATCCTAGATATGCAAAAAGAACTATAATGCAATGAGAGAAAAGCACAAAGGGACACCTCAAGATTAGCCTAAGAAATTTATAACACAAAGAAATAAGATACAATGAAGACTGTAAATAGATATACATTTCTTTTCTATTGAAATTCCTTGGTTGGCCTTTGTGATTGTAAGCTTGTATGCTCCTTGGATGGCTATGGAGATAGCTAGATGCAAGATTGACAATATGATTAGATGCAAGTGTTAATGGCTAGAGTAAATGACTAAGATAATGCTAGTAACTTAAGTAATCAAATTGGTATCAGAAGGGTGTAAATGGCTAAGTGTTCTTAAATTCCTTAGAAGAGGGGGTATTTATAGAGAAATTTGAATTCTCTAGAGAATTCAATGGTTGAGATTAAGCCACCAAGGTCAAGATGTAAGGCTATGGGGAGTTGAGGACTCAAAAGCCCTCACATCTTGACATGTGGAATGTGAGATGGCCTAGGATAATATGATGTGGAAATGAGGTGGAATAAGGACAAGTGATGTGTAAGGACATGTACCTTGGAAGTACATTGGGAGATGAGAAGAATCTTGGGTAAATAAATGTGAATTAAAAATTCACATGCTTGGAAGAATCCCATGGACAAGAAAAGGTTCCAAAACGAGAAGCACTTGTCCACTTATGACTTGATATGAAAAGTCAAAGATTCTAGAAGATGCATGGGAAAAGAGTATTCTAGGAGAAATAAATGTGAATTAAAAATTCACATGGGGAAGAGATAAGTCTTGGATGAATAAAAAGGAATTAAAAATCCCTTGGGGGATGGGGAGAGTTGACCAAGGTACTAATTAGCCTTAACTAATCAGTAATTTAGAGGGTAATGAGGATTAGAAGCCAACTTACAAAAGTTGGAGGATGTGACACGTCCTAATCAAGGATTAGGCATGTGCACATCCCTAATGAAGAGATTAGGAGATTGACTAAGATTAAGAAAAAGATGTGACATGTGAGAAATTAAATAAATTTAATATTTATTTAATTCATTTGATGAAAAGAGGATTAAAGAGATAAGGTATTTAATTATTAACTAAATACCTTAGGGATTTGGAAAAATTAAGGGTATTAATTAAATAATAGTAATATTACTTAATTAATGCAAATAAAAGGATGTTTAAAGACGAAAGGGGATAAATTTGGATAAATTAATTATCCAAATTTAGGTGTCTACACTTTCTATAGTAGTAGAGTATGTAGTAGTAGTTGCATGTTGTACTTAGGTTTTGTGGATGAAGCAGACACTCAATGATGTCAAGGTTGAGTACAAAGAACCTATCTCTATTCTTTGTGATAATTCAAGTGTAATAAATATATCAAAGAATTTAGTGATGCATTCTAGAACAAATCACATATCAATCAAGTATCATTTCATTAGAGAGAAGGTAGAATATTAGGAAGTCAACATGGAATATGTGCCTACCAAAGAACAAGTTGATATATTACAAAGCCTCTTCCCTAGGAAAAATTTGAATATCTAAGGTAGAAATTAGGAATAATTGTTCCTACATCATATCACTAAATCTTAGTGATAGGGCATGAATCCAAGGGGAGCTTCATAGATATTTCATTCATCCCTGGAAATGAAAGGAGAGATCAAGTTAGGTAACATTGGTTTTACAAAATTTTGACTTGTTGGTTGAAGATTTAGGACCACATTCTTTCTCTTTATGGTGCTTGTCAAAGGGTGAGAAAGGAGACTAAAGAGTCGAATGGGGATAGTAAAATGCATGAATAGAACCTTTTCCATTTATGTCAAAGGGAGAGAAATAAAGAAAATAATCATGCAATTGAGCAAGGGGGAGAAAGTCCTAAAAATGATTTGTTGTGAGATATGCCTAAGGGGGAGTTGTTATGTATATGAACTCATGATGAGCTTTATTTTAATTTGTATAGAGATTTTATGAGCATTTGGTTTTCTAATCAATGACAAAGGGGGAGATTGTTGGTAATTTGGTTGTCACTGATGTCAAAGGGGAGATCAAAGTTGTAGTGGATTAGATTCTCGAAGAATTGGTGAAATATAATGGAGAAGAGCATGTCTCTGCAATGTTGCAAAGTTGCTCAGAATGTTGTAAAGTTGACATGCAATATTGACATGTTGCAGAAGTCTCTTCTGGAGGTCTATGGAGGAATTTGATAACAAATTTGATGTAGGTTTTTTCAAAAAGTTTCAATTGGTATGATTCACATGATCAAAGAAGGTGTAATGAGCTCAAGAAGGATTTATTTATGCTTTCTAGTCAAAATAGGGTTTTGTAGATAAACCCTTGGTGTTACAATCATGGCGCTGATCAAAAATTCTATTTTTGTGTTGACTAGTGATTGACCATTGCAGGTTGCTTATGTTATCACTTAATCCATCAAATTTGTTTTGTGATTGGGCCCTTTACCTAGCTGTATCGGTTGGTAGAGTTGATGTGTGCTAAGGGTTAATCAATGACTATGGTCAGATGGGTCAGATCCAATGGCCTCCCTACCAACCTGTGATGTGTATGGTGGGTCCTAGTCTTGCCTTGTGAGATTGTGGGCAAGTGACAAGTGTATAGTGGGACCAACAAAAAGCAATGAGAAATGGTAGTGGAAGATGACACATGAAGATAGGTGACAATGAATGATTGCTTGATAAGTCAATTCACATTAGTGTTGTGAATTGTTCTATGATGATATAGGTGACAGATGGTGGTAGCCCAACAACCCGTTGGGAAATTGTGGGCCTTTGAACCTACCTTGCAAGATTGCGGGTGAGTGACATGTGTCTTAGTGGGCCCCTATGCTAAGCATAGCGTATGAGATGAATATCAATGATGATTAGTTAAAATACTTTAATCCAACGAACATGTTTTAAAATTGAGCAATGAATAGGGATCAATGGATCATTGTGTGCAAACAATAAGACCAAAAACTTAGTTTTAAAATTGAACATTCTCAAATTTCAACAGCTACAACAGTGTGAATGAGGGTTTCAACTACAAACCAGCATTGCAAAAAAATTTAATTAGTTTAACAACTTCAGCAACAAGTTTGATTGGTGACAAGATGTGTAGAGTAGCAACACAACCTACAAAGGTGGTAAAGAACAAAATCAGATCGGATACACAAGGATATTGCATTAATTGCAATATCATGTTAGGGTTTTACAAGATGCCATACATAGAAAATTCAATTCAAACATGAATCTAATGTTGGATGTGTGTGGCTCAATGAAGAGGTGACTTTCTAGAGAAGATAATGAGAAAACCCTAGTAGAGGATCTTTACATTTATACAGTGCAAATCTCGGGGCAATTGTTGCAAGTTGGTGAAGGTAAACAAAAGAGAACATCATAATTTGGCTTAGTGTGGATAATGTGGATACTATGAATAGTGCATATTACAGAGATTATACTGAGCTTCCTGATGCAGACAGAGAATGCACTAAAAATAAAAGAAAGGGAATTGTAGAGTGTGTGCATGGTCTCTTGAGGTGGACAAAGAATGCACTAATAGAAAAGGGTGCAACAAAACTAAGTAGTGTATTTGTGAGCTCTTGAGGGAAAAAAATAATGCACTAAAAGAAAATGGGAAAGGTGCAGAGGTCTATGTGAGTGAATGATTATAACCCAAACAAAAATCAGAGATCATTATCAGGGTTAACATTCAAGGTGCAAAATAGAAAGATGTAGAGTAGACAATTGTGTTGCAGTGACAACAACAAAGATTTGTGCAGTTGTAAATAGGGTTGCAACATTGAATTGTGTTCAATAGAATCAATTGTATAATTTTCATTGTAAATCTGATTGGTGGGAGCCATCAAATATCTAGGTAGGTGCCCAGAGTAGAGAGTTGGTGCTTCCTTGGAGTGGGTGCTCCTAAAACTAGGGGATTGGTGTCTACTTAGGGTTGGTTCCCCTCAAACTTTGTATTCATAAGATATTCATTGTGAGGCTGGATTAGGATAGCCGATTCTAGCAACTATTCTCATTGCACGGTCTTTCCCATCTTGAGTTTCCCATGTATATCTTATGTTATGAGTTTTGTGTGTGAATGTTTACTTCTCTTCATGTCATGTTTTAATCTACACATAAAGGGCTAAAAGATACTAAGAGAAAATTTTAAGTGATCTACTAATTCACCCCCCCTCTCAATAGATTGTTGTGTTCTAACAAAGGGATGTATATTTAATGGTGATACACACGCCCGAGATAATGAGAATCCTTATGATTAGGGAATACATCAACTTTCTCCAAAGCATAGTCCTTCTCAAGTCTTTCTCATTCAGGTTTATTATAGCAGTCATGACATCAATCCTATACAAGGGCTTGAACAAAACTATTTGAACTAGAGCCTTAGATTAATTATTATTCAAGACAATTGATAGTGCCCAACAATGGGGAATACATTCCTCATACATGAAGCACATATCAAACATGACGCTACCTATGACACACATCCTAATCATCACATGACCTCATCATACATAATCCACATCACCACCAACATCAATTGGGGATAATGCAATAATCACAATAGTCTTATGACCAGATAAGAGCCATTACCTTTTATCCATACTAGCTCCATCTTAATCAAGTCTAGCTTCTTATTCCATAAACCCCACAAATCAAAATGGGGATTTAACCAAAATTTATAAAAGAGAATATATAAAATTATATATTCAATTACTTGAGTTTTTCTAATAACCATCATCAAATTAGGAAGGGTGGTATTTTGTTGCTCCTTCAAAAGAAGGCTTCTTATATTCTGAGAGCTTCAATTTGTTTCTCAAGGAATTTAAATTTATTCCCAAATTAGCCAAATCATCAACAATGTTATTTCCTTCCCTATAAATATGAGATAGCATATACTTGTCAAAACCTAAAAGAAGTTTTTATATGTTATTGATAATATCACTGATAGCCCAACCCACCTTAACCTTTCCCTCCACAGAGTTAATTATGAGTTTGGAATCACCTTCAATTTACAACTTTTTAATCCTCAATGAGAGGGAAATTTTAACTCTCCATAACATAGCTGTCACTTCAACTATATTGCTAGTTTGCACTCTTAATTCCCATGAAAAACACACAATGAGTTCACCATTGTAATATCTGAGGACACAACCACCACTTTCTATACCTGGGTTTCCTTTAGCAACCCGATCAAAATTTAACTTTCAACAATCCATTGGGGGAGGTTTCCATTTGGTATTTTGATAAGCTAAAAATCTAGAGTTGTCAAATCTAGATGGGTCCAAGGGTAGTCCCCACTTGTTACCAATAAGAATTCCCATAGCATTTGGAGGGAAACATGGTATTTTCTAATTGCAAATAGATAAATTTTCCACATGCAACTTAGAGAAAATTTTGCATTAATTTCTTTTGAGCTTCAAACATTTTATTCAAATTATCTCAAATTTTTAATGATGATTAAATTTCTAAATCCACATGATGTAATTCAATGTCTAAAAGAGCAAGACCAATAAGAGATTTAGCTTTATCATCTCATTTATGTCATTCCAATAACTTATTTACATTTTTAGGTGGTGTTTCAATCCCAATGATTATTCCCCATAAATTTTTGTTCATTATTTACAGTTGGATTGTACTTTTTCAAGTATGAAAGTTGAACCCAAAATATTTATCTAAAAAGATCTCCATCTTGAAAAATGATTATAAATTGAAAGCTATTCCAAAATTTATACAGCCTTAGAACTCCACAGCCAAAAACCAATCTTTAAATAATTTCTTACAAGAATTTGCAAAACTTAATTTTTTTGCAATGCTTATTGCCATGCTACTACACATATAGTAATTGTTTAAAAATACTAAAAACTTAAATTTTGAAAACTTATCTACTAACTGTCGTGTGTTTACCAAATTACATGTTTCTCTAAAAACATAACTACTGCACCATTAATAAACAAAGTATGGCTTTCAAAGACTCGATGGAGTGGAGGAAAGAACACAGTATATGAACAAATATTAGATGCTTGGCACAAAAAGTAGGGATTCATTTATATTCTCTCGTATATGTTTTCTAGCCCTTTTATACTTGCATTGTAGTCTTCTATCAAATTTCCCTATGCAAACTATGTCTCCCAATCAGCAAACAACATTACAATTTTTATTTATTTAGCAGTAGATAGGGGAGAGGGGCTAGTAGTTGTGGAGGGTCCAATAGTTGTGCAGTCAATTGTGATTATAATACCCAGTCTTACCACATATTTATACTATACATTGTCAATAAATAATCCAAATGTAAACAAAAAAATAACCAAACATTGATCAAAAGTGGACCCATACTTGAACACATAAGAACCTCTCAATGCTATATATAAAAAAAAAACATAAATACATTCATGAAGAAGTGAAATAAGTTTTTTTTTTTTTAAATAAAACATCATAACTATCCATTATAAGTGTGTCATTTAAAAAATAAAATGCTCATTTAATAAAATAAGACACTCATTTAAACAAGTATTGTTATCATAGTGAAAAAATATTGTTCTTATGTGTATAGTTCTATTGGGGTAGCAATGTACAAGCATTGGAGTATTTTATATTAATAGTTTGTCCTATCACAAAAAAAAGGTGAGCACAATAAATACCATGTATTTTCAAAAACTTTTAGTGTTCAACTATTGATCCATTTTTGTTTGATATTAGTCGTATTTTAAATAATTATGTGTTGTTTTTATAACAACAAATAGTTTTTTGTGTTCAACTATTGGTCCATATGTGTTGAATATAAAAACTAAAAGATATCAAAGATTAATGGTTACCAATAGGTATTTGGTCCATTTAAGTTGCATATTAATTTTATTTTGAACAAAAATAGGATATTCTACAAGCAATAAATGATTTTTTTTTGTTCAACCAGTGGGGTCACATGTTTAAGTTTTGGTTGAATCTTTAAAAAGTTAAATTTTAGACACTTCTCAATAGAAGGTTCTACGATATTCCACATTTAAAAAAAAAAAAGGTTCTATGATATTCCAGTCAATCACTTGACAAAGTTAGCTGGCACGACTATTGACCCCTCTCCCCTAGTTCATTATAGAAACACACATTCCTTGCATTATACACCCAATGACCACTAGCAATCACAAGAAAACAATGCAATGGGAGTGATTAAAACCATCTTCTACAACCTTTCTAATGCTTTGATATTATATTGGAAAAAACAAGAGCATCTACATTTGCATAATAAAAATAAAAATATTGATTATATTATTGAGAGTTGATTGGAAATGTATTACAATATAGATTTTATAAAGCTTTTCAAATATAACTTCTCAAACTATCATTTTATAAGAATGCAACTTATTATTTAACAATAATATACTATTAAAAACTACAAGTGTTTGCAGGATGTTGGTCACAAGGTCTAGTCTCCCCCACCCCCATGGTATCAGAGGGCATGTCGTGCCAGCACTGCTGGTCATGTTAAAAAGTTTACTAGGCACACCGCAGTTTATAAGGGATCGTGCTACCTGAAGATAATTGATGCTGACTTGGCGGATCCTTATTTAGAAGAGAATTGATTTGAAGAAGATCCTTGTTTTTTCCTGCATGGCTATTCTTAGCTAGTTGTTTTGTTTTTAAAGTAGTTTTTTCTTTTATAGTTTTGTTTTCTGCTTTATTCAAATAAAGCATGCAACGCATGCCTAGCTTAGGAAATCTTCTGCAGTTTTTTTTTAAAAACTTTACTTTGTAGTTTGCATACAGTCTTTGAGGCTAAACCTTTTCTATTTTATTTATCCTCTCTGTATTTAGTTTTTTGGCTGAAGCTGCAATAACAGAGAACTCTGTTTCAAAATAGAGCAGATTATTATGAGTCTGAAAAATATTGAGTAGTGTGAAATTTTATATAATTGTTCTTTTATTATTTCTGCTGTTCAATTCTATCAGTTGGTTTTAGAGGAGAGAAGTGTTTGGTTTTTTCAAATCTACATTTGGTATCAGAGCAGGTATTTTTGTTTTGGGTTTAAGATCTAGTTCGAATTTCGCCAAAGATTATCATGTCGAATTCTAACAGCTTGCCCATTCCATAATTTGATGGTAATGAGTATGATTATTGGTGTATAAAAATGATGACTTTTTTAATAGGAAAAGATTTGTGGGAGATTGTTGAATCAGGTTACCAGGAGCCAGCTGATTGGAATTCCCTCCCAGTCAATGAAAGAATAGCAAGGAAGGAAGCTAAGAAGAAGAATTTTCAAGCATTGTTTCATATTCAAATAGCCCTAGACAAGAGTTTATTTCCAAGAATTGTAGGTGCAAAGACAGCTGAGGATGCCTGGAAGACTCTAAAAGAAGCTTACCAAGGCAGTGATCAAGTCCAAGTTGTTAAGTTACAGACATTGAAGAGAGAATTTGAGTATTTAAAAATGCAAGGAGAAAGTGTGAGTGAGTATTGTGTCAGAGTAAAAGATGTGGTCAATAAGATGGCTACACTTGGAGAAACTGTGAACACTGAGATTCTGATAAAAAAGGTGTTGAGATCTCTCACACCAAGATGGAATCACGTCGCCATAATAATGGAAGAAAGTAAGGATTTGACAACCCTTCAATTCGATCACCTTGTTGGATCTTTGATCTCACATGAAGAAAGATTAAAAGATTATTTTGGAGAAAGTGTTGAGAAAGCCTTTTCCTCCAAAGTACAAATCACAAAGAATGATGATGGCAGCAGTAGTAGCAAAAGCAATCAAAGCCAAGGTAAAAGTCAAAATCAGAATAATTCAAGAGGTAGAGGCAGAGGTTTTTCAAGAGGAAGAGGTGGTTCAAGAGGCAGAGGTAGAGGAAGATTTGATAAAAGGAATGTTCAATGTTACCATTGTAATAGGTATGGACATTTTGAAAGAGAATGTAGACTAAAAGAAGGTAAAAATGTTAATTATGCTCAAGAAAGTTATGAAAATCCTCCAGATAATTTATTCTTATCTTATTCTAAAAGTGAAAATACTAGTAAAGATGTTTGGTACCTAGATTCTGGATGCTCTAACCATATGTCAGGAAATGGGAAGTTGTTTTCAACAAAGGATGAAAGTTTCAAGTCAAAGATTCAGCTCGGTGATGATAAATCATTGATGGTTGCTGCAAAAGGAATTATGGAGGTCCACACAAAAGAAGGTATGAAGAGTGTTAAAGATATTTATTACACTCCTGAGTTAAAACATAATTTGTTAAGTGTTGGACAATTATGTGAGAAGAACTATAGAGTTGTCTTTGAAAATAAGAAATGTACAATTTTTGATAAGAGTCAGGGAAACAGAGTAGTCACAGTTGTTCCTATGACGAAAAATAGGATGTTTCCATTGAGATTTGGTGAAAATAACAGCAGCCTTGCCAATATGGCATTTGAGGATACAAGTTGGCTATGGCATCTAAGGTATGGCCATTTAAACTTTCACAGTTTGAAGCTTTTGACCTCACAAGCATTAGTTGCTGGTTTGCCCAAGGTTGAAGAGCACAAGGAGGTTTGTGAAGGATGTGCAAAAGGAAAGCATGCAAGGGAAAGGTTTCCAAAAGGCACTGCATGGAGGGCCCATTACCCCCTTCAACTTGTTCATTCAGATATCTGTGGACCGATGCAAACAAAGAGTTTGGGTAAGTCATCATATTTTATCACTTTTATTGATGATTACTCACGAAAATGTTGGGTGTATTTTTTGAAGGCTAAGGATGAAGCCCTTGATACATTCAAGAGGTTTAAAGCACTTGTGGAAAATGAGAAAGGGTGCAAAATCAAATGTTTAAGGACTGATCGTGGAGGAGAATTTTGTTCAAGAGTTTTTCAAGAATATTGTGATATGAATGGCATCAGGAGGCAACTCACCACTCCATACACACCTCAACAGAATGGGGTAGCTGAAAGGAAAAACCGCACTGTGGTAGAAATGGCAAGGAGCATGTTACAAACCAAGGGATTGAGTAACTCTTATTGGGGAGATGCAGTTGCTACAGCAGTATACATTCTCAATCGAAGTCCCACTAGTGCACTTGAGAAGATGACTCCTTATGAAGCATGGTATGAGAAAAGGCCTAATGTTAATCATTTTAGAGTTTTTGGTTGTTTAGCTTATGTTCATGTACCTGATCAGAATAGACAAAAGTTAGATGCTAAAAGTGAGTCATGTATTTTTGTTGGGTATAGTGAGGAAAGCAAAGCTTACAGGTTATATAATCCTCTCACTAATAAGCTTATTGTTTCAAGAGATGTGATTTTTGATGAAGGGGGAGTTTATGGTCATCAAAAAGGCCAAATGGAGAAGTCAAAATCTGTTTTGAATGATGATATTGATCATGAGCAGCCCACTAATGTTGCTGTCCCAATTGCTTTAAATCCACCAAGCAGCCCCTCATCTAATTCTTCAAGTCCATCTTCAACTCCAAGTTCTAGAAGGAAGGTAAAAAGTTTGAGTGATATTTATCAAAGGAGTGCCAATCAAGCACATGAAGAAAATCCAATAGGTGAGACAGTTAATTTTGCTTTATTTACCAAGGCTGATTTTGAACCATCATGTTTTGAAGAAGCATGTACTAATGAGGTTTGGATGCAAGCAATGCAAGAAGAGATGGATTCCATTCATAGGAATGATACTTGGGAGCTTACAGAGCTTCCACATGACAAGAAGAAGATTGGCACCAAATGGATCTACAAGACTAAGCATAACAGTGATGGAAGTGTTGAAAGGCATAAGGCAAGATTAGTTGCTAAAGGCTTCACACAGAAGTATGGGATTGACTATGAAGAGACGTTTGCACCAGTTGCAAGACAAGAGACCATTAGAATGCTGATTTCATTAGCAGCTCAAAAGAATTGGAGCATACAACATATGGATGTGAAAAGTGCCTTCTTGAATGGGTACTTAGAAGAGGAAGTATATGTGGAACAGCCACAAGGTTTTCAAGTGGAAGGAAAAGAGAATCATGTCTACAAATTGAAGAAGGCTTTGTATGGCCTCAAGCAAGCACCAAGGGCATGGTATGCAAGAATTGATGGATACTTTCAAGAGAATGGCTTCAAGAGAAGTAAGAGTGAACCTACCCTTTACTACAAACAAGAAGGTAATGATATTCTTATTATAAGTTTGTATGTTGATGATTTGTTGTATATGGGTAGCAGTTCTAAGATGAAAGATGAGTTCAAAATTGCTATGATGAAAGAATTTGAAATGAAAGATCTTGGTCTCATGAAATATTTTTTAGGAATGGAGGTTTATCAATGTAAAAATGAAATTTTCATTTGCCAAACCAAATATGCAAAAGATATGTTGAAGAAGTTTGACATGGTTGATTGTAAACCATACTCCACTCCAAGTGCTCATGGAGTTGTGTTGAGTAGGAATGATGGTGCTGAATTAGTTGATGAGACTGCTTACAGAAGTATTATTGGGAGTTTGATGTTTCTGACCCACACAAGACCTGATATAGCATATTCAGTTTCACTTGTTTCAAGGTATATGACAAATCCATCAGAAATACACATGAAGGCAGCTAAAAGAATTTTGAGGTATGTGAAAGGCACTCTAAATTATGGTATTCATTACTATTCTTCTAAAAGATTCAATCTTGTTGGCTTTAGTGATTCAGATTGGGGAGGTAGTATGGATGATCGTAAGTCTACATCTGGAAATTGTTTCTCTTTTGGTTCTGGTTTGATTACTTGGAGTTCCAAGAAACAAAGCATGGTTGCTCTCTCATCCACAGAAGCAGAGTATGTTGCAGTTACCTCAGCAGGTACACAAGCTCTTTGGCTTCGAAAAATTTTAGAAGAAATTGGAGAGAAGCAGATTCAACCTACAGTGGTTTATTGTGACAATGTAAGTGCCATCAAGTTAGCAAAGAATCCGGTTCATCACAGTAGAACAAAGCATTTTGATTTGAAGTATCACTTCATCCGTGATTTAGTACAGAAGAAGGAAGTTGAATTGAAGCACATCAGCACTAAGGATCAGTTAGCAGATATCTTCACTAAAGCAGTTGCAACAAATCAGTTTTTGTCACTTCGAGATCAGATCGTGAGCCCTCTTAGCATCAAGGGGGAGTATGAAGATAATTGATGCTAACTTGGCGGATCCTTATTTAGAAGAGAATTGATTTGAAGAAGACCCTTGTTTTTTCCTGCGTGGCTATTCTTAGCTAGTTATTTTGTTTTTAAAGTAGTTTTTTCTTTTATAGTTTTGTTTTCTGCTTTATTCAAATAAAGCATGCAACGCATGCCTAGCTTAGGAAATCTTCTGCAGTTTTTTTTAAAAAACTTTCCTTTGTAGTTTGCATACAGTCTTTGAGGCTGAACCTTTTCTATTTTATTTATCCTCTCTGTATTTAGTTTTTCGGCTGAAGCTGCAATAACAGAGAACTCTGTTTCAAAACATAGCAGATTATTATGAGTATGAAAAATATTGAAGAATGTGAAATTTTATATAATTGTTCTTTTATTATTTCTGCTGTTCAATTCTATCAACTGGTTTTAGAGGAGAGAAGTGTTTGGTTTTTTCAAATCTACACTATCTGATTCCTGCTGTCTAAAAAAAAAAAACTACAAATGAATAAAATGACTTTATTACCATAAACCTTTCTATTCCAACACTATAAAAATAACAATTGAATGACTCATAGAAGAAATTATTTAATCAAATTCAATAGAACAACTTCCTTTGATATGATGGGGCAATGATTCTTTTAATTTCCAAGAACAACCCAAAAAACTATCTTCTTCATCTCTGTGAGCTCTCTAAAACTTGATGGCCATTCTTCTACGCTAGAATAGTGCCTCAAATCTAACTCTTCTAAATTTTTGAGTTATCCAAAATTAAAAGACAACTTTTTCAAACATAAACAGTAATTCAATAGCAAAATCTTTTAAGGAAATGAGTTGCCCAAAGCTGAAAGGCAATACATGACTTAATGCAGAGCAGTCATATGCAGTGCTGCCAAATCGCTCAGTTGCCCAAACATTCATGGCACTGACTTAGACACAACTCTTTTAGATTGTTGAGTTGCCCAAATATGGAAGGAAATTCCCTCAACCGATACCAACCTCTTCAATATAATTGCTCTAACTTTGTTAGCTTTTCCATTCCATCTGATAAACTTTCCATATTTTTCAAACCATATAAACTTAATTTTACAAGCGAAGAACCTGGAGTGACTTTGGCAGGAAGTTTAGGACATGCAATTCTGTTCTTTGAAGAAGCATACATCTTTGTTAGGTTTAGTGAGGTCATTACGCGCAGGCTGGGAGGAAACTACATATTTGCACAAAAATTATGAGAAAGGTTGTCAAGAGTCATTTTACAATTTAATAAAGTTAATTGAAACGACAAATATGGTTTGAACAGGCAGATCTTACCTCATTCAAACTCATGCCTTAAATGATTTGGCACCTGTATATGGAGAGATGCTCAAGCTTCTCGAACTCAATTGGTAAATCAGGAATGTTACTGGGCACTCTTAATGAATTGTTCACCATTTCAGATGATCATCATTAACTTCGATTGAAGGGTGCTCATATTTTTCATTAAAAAAGACACTTTTCTCAAATTTTTGAGTTTCTACACAAAAAATAAATCACATATCATAACATACATTGTAAGTATGACATACCTCTTCATCTTTCAAACATTTCAATAAAATTTCGGAGTATGTGATTCTATTTTTCTCTGAAATATTTTTCCCTCTTTCTTGAACTATGGCATGATCAATCACACTACCACCTTCAGATTTCTTGATGAATGCCGCATCTTCAAAAACTCTGAATTCCTCCTCTCCAACTATGTATGCTACATTTTCACTTGGCCGATATCAAAATAAGGATGTGATATCTAGAAAAGCCTGTTTAACAGGTGGTAACAATCTGTGGTATACAGAATCAATGATAGGTCACTGATATCTTCCTCTTCCACCACCTCCTCTTGTCTAAGCAACTCTAATACTATATTATTATTTGTATTTCTGCTACCCATACCCAGTTGCGAACCAGCTATTTCCAGCAGAAGTGGAATGCCACCACACTGCTTGAGGACGACGTCAATGTTCCTTTCATCATTGTAATCGGAAGTTTTCTTCAACAAAATATTCATGGCGTGTCATATTACTACCCACAAATATGTCCATCTCGTGGAGGCTTCTAGTAGTGACAAGAACTCTGCTCTTGGGTGGAAGGCAACTGCCCAACTCTGCAGGTAGAAGTTGTTTCAGATCTGCTTTTTTCAGAGCACTATCAATGTATAGAAATAAAGGCTGCTTGGGATTCTTTTTGAAGAAAGACCAGATCGTTCCCTGACCTTGGTGACAATCTGTCAATTCACATTCTGGTGGAACAATCCATTCAAGATCTGTTCGTGGAGAACTTTAAAATAATAATTGTTACAGTTTTGTTCCATATGAATCCTGCATAAACAGCATCAGCGAGTGTTGTTTTACGGATCCCTCCAAAACCATAGACAACCACAGCTTGAACTGATGTATGTTTGCATTCAAATCTAAAAGTCGGATTACTGTTTGTAGTGCACTCTCAATTCCGACTGTACAGTTTGTGGAAAAACTCAAAACATAACAGGAAAAAATTATTTAAATTGAAAAACATCCTACCTGCCAATTGGTATACATGAGTTCCTATGACTGCGAACCAACATTTGTCAGTCTTTTCTCCATGGTAGTTATACCCCACAATAGAAGGTCATCATACAAGCGGTCTGATGGGGAGACTTACCTTTCAAGAGCACTCTTGCTCTTCCCAAGACCTATTCTCTAGTCTTCCTATGGTATTCCTCTCTACCCTATTCAAGGATCTCTCCTAAACCCCTCTCACCTCATAAGACTCTCCACCAATTTCAAATTCTTCTCCATTACTCTCAATTCGCCACTAGGCTTCCCTGGGCTCCAAACTGACCCAAAGTGTCCTAACCACTCCAAGGGCTAGGAAAGGTTATTCTATGTCTCTTTGTTGATTTGACACCTCACTTATCCATCTCATTGGATTCTTTCACCATTCTCCCATCGTTTTCTTGAAAAATTCCATTTTAAGCCTTGTATCCTTTTGCCCCAACTAGGCCTCCTAGAACCCGTTTTCTTGGCTTTTCTCAAAAACGGTCTTAACAACCCCCAAATATTTTTTGATATCCTTTCTAGTGGTACCCTAGGCTTCCATATTTACCAGGTGTAAGGTCTCCCAAGTGGCCATTCATATGACTGTCCTCATACCTCCCTAATTTCAAGGGTTTCAAGGGTTTTAGCTCCTTTTTCCAACTTTGAGGGCTTCAATGACCTCCTCAACTCTCCTCCTTGCACACACATGTCTGGAATACATGTTCCCACACTCCCATGCTCTTTATTGGCACAAAAAAATCCATTTAGCAGCTTTCTTTACTGCTGTCCTCTCCAAGCCACTAGCCAGAATGCACTTGCACTCGCCTAGTGCTTGATAGTTTCTTCACTTCCCCTACAAAAAAAGACTCCTAAACCTGTATGTACATTATTTACACAGTCCCAAGCTTTATTCCAAGTGGCCATGAGAGGAAAGCCATGGGAATTCAAGTGGGACTCATTATTCACAAAACTGGCCCAAACCGGCAGTGAGTCCAAAAACCCAAAAACTTGCAAAACCTTAACCAGTTGGTCTAAATGACTAATCTAATGCTAGGTACAGTAAGTGAATGACACAAATGAAACAATCAAAGCATTAGGTTAGTCCTTTCAATCCATTCTTGACTGGATGAAGGCTCAAACACAAAAATGCACTCAAAAGTTGTTAAATTCTAATCACACAAAAATGCTCTCCAAGTCTCAATTCATGAAAATGAACTTCCAACCCAGGTATTAGGGTTTGGATGACCTTATATACCTTTCTCTCACATGCTAGGACCCTTGGGTCGGACTTAGAACAACATTAATGCTATTTTTCAACTTTTAGGCCAAAATGCCAAGGCAACATTGCCAAAATGCTCAAATTGCCAAGATTTGTCTAGGAACTCATAAAGTTCAAGACTCTAAGCCAAACCTACCCTAACACACTCTCAAAAACAACCTAGGGACTTTATATCATAGTCCTTATTCCCTTGGTGGTTGGCTAGAACCACCTACAAGCCAAAAATCACTAAGATCTTCCAAAAGACCTTATGGTGCTCCTGCACCATTCTCCCCCTGCAACAAAGAGGTTAAAGAACCTGTGATGTCAAGAGTTCCTCACTAATTCCATGCTTCTTAAAGTCACCTTCTGCTATCCAAGTAGCCTCTGACTCTGGTTGATGTCTCCACTTCACTAGGTGCTCCATGTATGTCTTGTGCCTAGTTTTCTTCTTCACCCTTGAGTCTAGAATCTTGTCCACTTGTGGGATGATCTGATCTGGTACCTTGAGTGCTTCCACATCCTTGTTTATCTCAGCATTGTATTTTTCTTCATCCATTTCTAGTCCTTTATACTTCACCAAGTCCTTCACATTGAAGATAGGAGAAATAGACATCTCCTTGGGTAACTCCACCTTGTATGCATTTGACCCATACTTAGCCAACACTTTACATGGCCCTATCCTTTTCATCTGCAGCTTTCTTGGTATGCCTTTCTGTAACCTTGCCTTGTTCAAGTATACCATCACCAAATCACCTATCTCAAATTGTAATTCTCTTCTCCCTTCATCTCTCTTAGCCTTCAACTTTTGATTAGCCTCTATCAATGTCTTCTTTACCTGCTCATGAACCTCTCTCATTGACTGAGCAAAATCATCAGCATGTCCACTGATCCCTTCATATCCTTGTAGATCCCTAAGCTCAAGTACACCCCTTGGATGTAAGCCATATACTATTTCAAATGGACTCTTACCCGTTGTTCTATTTGTGCTATCATTGTAAGCAAATTCAGCTTGTGGAATCACTTGTTCCCATCCTTGTCCATACTCCTTAGTTAAGCATCTCAAAAAGTTTCCAAGTACCCTATTGATCACCTCTGTCTATCCATCCGTTTGAGGATGATATGCTGAGCTATGAGACAAGTTGGTTCCTAGCCTCTTCCAAAGAGTTTTCCAAAAGTGTCCCATAAACTTCACATCTCTGTCTGCAACTATGCTCTTTGGCAACCCATGTATCCTCACTATCTCTTTGAAGAATAGGTGTGCAATGTGACTAGCATCATGTGTTGTTTTGCATGGTATGAAATGGCTCATCTTGCTGAATCTATCACTACAACAAACACACTATCCAAACCAGTTGGTGTCCTAGGTAGACCTACTATGAAGTCCATGCTTATGCATTCCCATGGTCTATTTGGGATGGGTAATGGCTGATAAAGACCTGCATTTGTTGATGTTCCCTTTTCCTTTTGACACACTCCACATTGCTCTACATACCTTCTTACATCTCTTTGCATCTTAGGCCACCAATAGAACCTCTCCACTAAGTCTAGTGTCTTATTCAAACCAAAGTGACCACTCAAACTGCCATTATGCTTTTCTTGGATTAGATTCTCCCTCATGGAACCTCTAGGAACACACAATTGCTTCCCCTTAAACAATAAACCATTCTGCAAAGTGTAATCAGCATATTCACTGTGAAAATGATTCTCAAAATCAGTACATACCTTGTATATTTCTGAGAAATCAGAATCTCCTTCATATAGGTCTTTGAATCCTTCAACCCCTGTGCTTTGTAGCTGTATCTCTTGGATAGTAAGCAACCTCCTACTAAGAGCATCAACAACCTTGTTGTTAACACCCTTCTTATGCTTGATGGTAAAAGTGTATGACTGCAAAAACTCCATCCACTTGATATGCCTAAAACTGAGCTTCTCTTGAGTGTTGATGTAACTTAAGGCCTGATTGTCGGTGTATACCACAAATTCTTTTGGAAATAGGTAGTGCCTTCACTTCTTAAGAGCCTGCACTAAAGCATACAACTCTAAGTCATAGGATGAGTACCTAGACTTTGCTTCATTCAACCTTTCACTAAAGAATACCACTGGCCCGCCTTCTTGGCTTAGGACAGCTCCTACTGCTATATTACTTGCATCACATTCTACTATGAATGGTTTGTCAAAACTTGGTAAAACTAAGATAGGTTGGGTAGCTATCTCCCTCTTCAACCTTTCAAATCCTTCATTGTCTTCTTTGGTCCACACAAACTTTGTTTTCAGTCCTCCTTTGATGGTGTCAAGAACCGGTGCACAAATTTCACTAAACCTTCTCACAAATTTCCTATAGAACTGAGCTAATCCATGGAAACTCCTAACTTCTGTCCCTGTCTTTGGAGTAGGCCAACTGAGAATGGCTTCAACCTTGCTTTTGTCAATCTTCAAGTTCCCTTGGGATACTAAAAATCCTAGATAGACCAATTCTTGCTTCATGAACTCACTCTTCTCAAGGTTTATGGTGAGTTTCTCCTCTTGAAGTTTTCTCAACACAAGTTCTAGGTGCTTCATATGTTCTTCTTTTGTTTTGCTAAAGATGAGGATATCATCTAGGTAGACAACCACAAAGACTCCTATGTAGTCCTTCAAAACCTCATTCATCACCCTCATAAAAGTGCTAGGTGCATTTGTAAGCCTGAATGGCATCACTAACCATTCATACAACCCTTCTGTGGTTTTAAATGCTGACTTCCATTCATCTCCTTCTTTCATCCTAATCTGATAATAGCCACTTTTCAAATCAATTTTGGAATAGAACTTAGCACCCCCTAAATAGTCCATTAGATCTTCTATCCTAGGAATAGGAAACCTATATCTAATGGTTATCCTATTTATGGCCCTAGAATCAGTGCACATCCTCCACTTGTCTCCCTTCTTAGGTGCCAACACAACTGGAACAGCACATGGACTTATGCTCTTTCTGATCAGCCCTTGGTCCAAAAGTTCTTGAACTTGCCTTGCTATCTCCTTATTCTGCTCCGGTGTCATCTTGTATGCAGCCTTGTTAGGTAGTGTTGCTCCTGGTATAAAGTCTATTTGATGACTGATTGCTCTCTTGGGTGGTAGTGTAGCTGGTGTACCTTCACAAATGATGTCCCTAAACTGATCCAACAGTCGCTTCACTTCTGCTGTCATAGGTAGCTGATTAGATAACTCCTCTTCCTTTGGCTTCAACATGATTGCATAGGCCTCTCCTTCTTCCTCCTTTATGTCCTTTAGGAATCCCTTTTCACTCATCAAAAGTGCACTAGTTTCTGCCTTTTCCACTGTGTTTTCTTCTATCAAAGACTGAATTTTATAAGTCACTCCATCCTTCTTGAATGAGTACTTATTCTCCTTGCCATGGTGTATTGCCTCCCTGTCATATTGCCATGGTCTGCCAAGCAGCAAATGGCATGCATCCATTGGTAACACATCACTTAGTATCTTGTCTTGATACTTTCCTATAGCAAACTCAACCCAAACTTGTTCATTGACCAATATATTCTGCCCTTTGTTCAACCAAGTAACCTTGTAAGGACACACATGGGGTATCTTGATGAGTTTCAACTTTTGTACTGCCTCCTCTGAGATGACATTATCAGTTGATCCTGAGTCTATGATGACCTTGCAAACCTTACCTTGTATCTTGCACTTGACTCTAAAAAGAGCTCTCCTTTGTTTGTGTTCATCCTCGGTAGGTGCTTTGATCAAAATCCTTCTTAACATGAGTTGTTCTCCTTTCTCTGAATCCAAACTTACTTCTGAGTTTTTAGAGCAGTCCTCTTCTTGGACATATGTAATCTTCCTCTCACCTTGTGAAGATGCTGGCTTGTCTGGACACCTATAAGCCGGATGACCCAACTGTCCACAATTGTAGCATTTCATGGAAGAAAAGTGTGAACTTCTCCCAAAGCTTCCTGATCTGCCTCTTCCACCATTGTTAGAGCTTCTACCTCTGTATCCCCCTCTATTATTTGCCTCATGGGATTGTTCTCCAACCTTGGAATCCCCTTGACCTTTGTTCTCATGGCTTCTTCCACCAAAACCTCCTCTATGTCCACCTCTAGAGTCTCTACCTCTTCCTTTACCTCTAGTATTGGAATCTTGTTTCTTTTTCAGTTTCTCTTCCACCTTAATAGCCATTTGATAGCAGCTATGGAGGGTAGTAAGTGTGAAAAGACTCAACTCCTCTTGTATGTTCCATCTAAGACCATTTAGATACCTAGCAACCTTGATGCTTTCAACTTCTTGCACTCTAGATCTAAGGCTTAGTTTTTGGAACTCCTCTGTATATGCAGCTACATCTAGGTCTCTTTGTCTGAGATTTTGTCTCTTCTTGTGCAATTGAATATCATAGTCTTCAGGTAGATAGTTCTCCTTCACTTTAGCCACCATAGTTTTCCAACTTCCTATGGGTTTCTTGCCTTCCTTCTCTCTTTCTTCTTGTAGAAACTTCCACCAAGTTAGTGCTTGTCCTCTTAGCCTTGATTTGGCTATCTTCACCTTTTGTGCCTCTGTAATCCCATCACATTCAAAGTGATTCTCCATTCCCTCAATCCATTCCATAACCAACTCTGCATCCATTCTTCCTGTGAACACATGGATACCTTCAAGTGCCTTGCCACTCAAAGCCTTCAATGCTTTGAGGAAGGGTTCCTCTGCTAATGGAGGGTCAGGTTCTGGTTCTATGTCTTCCTCTATTTGATTCTTACCCTTATCTTTATCCTCTCCTAACTGTACCTTCATCTTGCTTGCAGTCTCTGCCACCTCTTCTAGTTTGTGCTTCATCTCTTCCATAGCCTCTTCAAGATGCCTATTCTTTTCTTGTTGCTCTATCAAGTCTCTAGCTAGCTCTACATTGGTCACCATGGTGTTCTCTCCTATGGATTCACTTATTTCTGACATTCACTTCTCAATTCCCAAGCCTTGTATGGCTCTGATACCAATTTGATGGGGAGACTTACCTTTCAAGAGCACTCCTGCTCTTCTCAAGACCTATTCTTTGGTCTTCCTAGGGTATTCCTCTCTACCCTATTCAGGGATCTCTCCTAAACCCCTCTCACCTCATAAGACTCTCCACCAATTTCAAATTCTTCTCCATTACTCTCAATTCGCCACTAGGCTTCCTTGGGCTCCAAACTGACCCAAAGTGTCCTAACCACTCCAAGGGCTAGGAAAGGTTATTCTACTGTCTCTTTGTTGATTTGACACCTCACTAATCCATCTCATTGGATTCTTTCACCATTCTCCCATCACTTTCTTGAAAAACTCCATTTTAGGCCTTGTATCCTTTTGCCCCAACTAGGCCTCCTAGAACCCGTTTACTTGGCTTTTCTCAAAAACGGTCTTAACAACCCCAAAATATTTTTTGATATCCTTACTAGTGGTACCCTAGGCTTCCATATTTACCAGGTGTAAGGTCTCCCAAGTGGCCGTTCATATGACTATCCTCATACCTCCCTAATTTCAAGGGTTTCAAGGGTTTTAGCTCCTTTTTCCAACTTTGAGGGCTTCAATGACCTCCTCAACTCTCCTCCTTGCACACACATGTCTAGAATACATGTTCCCATACTCCCATGCTCTTTATTGGCACAAAGCAATCCATTTAGCAGCTTTCTTTACTGCTGTCCTCTCCAAGCCACTAGCCAGAATGCACTTGCACTCACCTAGTGCTTGATAGTTTCTTCACTTCCCCTACAAAAAAAGACTCCTAAACCTGTATGTACATTATTTACACAGTCCCCAGCTTGATTCCAAGTGGCCATGAGAGGAAAGCCACGGGAATTCAAGTGGGACTCATTATTCACAAAACTGGCCCAAACCGGCAGTGAGTCCAAAAACCCAAAAACTTGCAAAACCTTAACCAGTTGGTCTAAATGACTAATCTAATGCTAGGTACAGTAAGTGAATGACACAAATGAAACACTCAAAGCATTAGGTTAGTCCTTTCAATCCATTCTTGACTGGATGAAGGCTCAAACACAAAAATGCACTCAAAAGTTGCTAAATTCCAATCACACAAAAATGCTCTCCAAGTCTCAATTCGTGAAAATGAACTTCCAACCCAGGTATTAGGGTTTGGATGACCTTATATACCTTTCTACCACATGCTAGGACCCTTGGGTCGGACTTAGAACAACATTAATGTTATTTTTCAACTTTTAGGCCAAATTGCCAAGGCAACATAGCCAAAATGCTCAAATTGCCAAGATTTGTCTAGGAACTCATAAAGTTCAAGACTCTAAGCCAAACCTACCCTAACACACTCTCAAAAACAACCTAGGGAATTTATATCATAGTCCTTATTCCCTTGGTGGTTGGCTAGAACCACCTACAAGCCAAAAATCACTAAGATCTTCCAAAAGACCTTAAGGTGCTCCTGCACCACGGTCTATTTTGAGTTGGAAACTCTGTAGACTATCAGCATTGACTGAAGCAGTAAGACACCTTCACACAATTCAACTATGGGATTAACATTAAGCATGTTGATTAAATAGACCCCAGACACCAGAAGTAAAGTGATTCCAGATAAAACAAAGCCATCATGCTTGCTTGCATTTATATTTTAAAATTAAAATTAAAAAATTCATCTTGGTTTGCTGTCGTAAAAATCTTTTTCTGACTAAAATCATTAAATTTTGGCTACTCAAAAACATTTTGACTATTGAAATTTCTTATTTAAATCTATCCATTTTCAAAGTTCTCTCGCACTAGGCTACTTACCTTTTCAACCCAAAATATATATTTTTTAATTTTCTAAATTACACATGCATGTTTTCAAATAATTGAACTGACCTGAAAATTGTCGCCGTTGCAAGTTGGGAAGCACACATGGTGCATCCTACAATAATGCACTGGACTGCCTTGTTGAGTTTCTGCTTCTGGCCTGGCATCTGCTCATTCAACTGTAGAAATAGTAAGCTATGACAATCAACATTTAATATAATCTATTTCCCAAATGTTTAGAGTTACAGCCATCCAGTAATTTATAGCTGGATACAATTAAATCATATAGGAATGTTATCACTGGTTGATTTTAATTTTCTCAAATTTCTCAAATGGAAACTTTACCATTTTATAAAATCTGTCAATATTTTCCTTTATTATCTAGAGGTTGAAAATTTTACAAACAATATATGGTAAAACTAACAAATTAGAAGTTATGGATATTAAAATATAACTGAATCATTTGAAAATGAAGAGACAAGATATAGCATGAATGATCACGTTACAAAGTTGAAGAATACAAGAAATCAATTGCAATGATGATGGTGGAATATGAAAGACTTTGAAATTGTAGATTTTTCTGATTCGAAAAAAAATAAAATAATTTCTTCTGTCCATGGGAGCTAATTAGAAAAATTGACAATAAGAAACTAGAAGATGTATATGGTGCTTTGTTGAATGAAGATGATAAGCTTAAAAAATTCACATGCAAGTCTAGTAAGAGTTCTCAAGTATTTATGGCTAGAAGAATGTATAAGAATTACAATCAAGCAAATCATATTATCAAGAATCTACCACAGGTTATGTTCTCTCTTACTTTTAGTCCCATTTCATGGTGTAGTAAGAAGCAATCTACTATTGCTTTATCAATTATAAAGGCTGAATATAAAACAACAAATGAGATAGTTAAAGAAATAACTTGGCTATGGATTATTCTTTCAACTTCAAAAACATCAAGTATGCCGTTCTTTACTTCACTATGACAATCAAAGTACCATTTTGTTATCTAAGAATCCAATATTTCATGCTAGAGAAAAACATATAAAGATCTATCACCATTACATCAAGCATCTCATCTAACAACATGTGATTTATCTTCAATATTGTTGGATAGAAGATTAGATAGCTAATATTTTCAACAAAACTTTATGTGAAACTATGTTTGTATATCTTAAAAATTATGTATAATTACGAGAATTTGCATAAATATTTGATGGTTGTCATTCAGAGGGATTATTGTGAATGTGTTGGTACAGACCATCTGCCCAATACAGTCCCTTACCATCACTCACCATCCCTTGCGATATCTCTGGCTGGTGTGTGGCTTTTTGTCTTCAAATATAAAATACCTAAGAATCCTAAGAATAGGGAAGCAAAATGTAGATAACTAAAATTGTTGGGAAGCAAAACATATTCTAAAATGTAGACCAGCAGAAGTTCTAATTATACAATTTTGTATATGTGTAGATAACTCACCGCAGTCTTCAATAGCTCTTCGATAAACTGAATCAGTTTGTTAAGCTATGTTATATCAGTAAATTTCTGTATATAACTCTTTAAAGCAGTCTTCTTGGCAGCAGAAGATCCAGCATGAACAGGAGAAGTTGAAGAAGGTGGAAAGCAACTACAGGAGTCAGCCTGAAAGTAAAGAAAACTTGGCCATTACTAACAGTGAAGAAATAAAACAAAGAAGAAAGAAAAATAAAAGATGGTGCTTCTTCTTTCTCTGTGGACAATATCACTCACTGCCACCCACACTAGCTCATCTGGCTTTATCTTTGTAATTTGTGTTCAGTGAAGGGTTATTTTCCATCACTGTACCTTGAAAGGCACTTGTTGTTGAAATGGTTGCTGTTGATGGGCATGCGTGGACGTCAAATTTAAACCTAAAGAGAATTTAAGAAATATCTGAAATGAATATACATAGGCATATCAGTTGGTGGCCTCACCATCTTTAAAGAGATGAAAGTGAAAAGAAGTTAATAATGTTGAAATTGTGTATATAAGTGTCACTTCTTAATGTTAAAAAGTCAAGGCGGTGGAAATTGTATTAAGATAGAAGTGGGTGACTATTAATTGATTATGTTGATATTTTATAGATAAGGTATTTAAAATATGGTGTCAATTTGTGCAAGTTATGATCTTCACTCTTACCTAACAATCATTATATTGATGACAACATATTAATTATAGAATTCTTTCTATGAGTAATAGTAGGTTTCCACAATCCATAGAGAATGAGTTAAAATTATTTTTGGATTTTTGATTGTGTAAGTTTTTTTGCATCAATGTTTCGGATCACACTCAGTGATCCATCATCACGATGAAGTGGTCCATTTTTTTTCAACTCTTCACCCTGATGATGGATTACTGGGTGTGATCCGAACATTGATGCAAAAAAATTTACATAATAAAAAATCTAGAAATAATTTAGCAGAATTCTTTCTATTTATGACCTCACCAACTAAACATAATTACAAAGAAAAAATAGAAAAATAAAAGAGTTCTAATTTAAAAAATCAAATATAATTTATTGCTTTTATTTTCAAACATGAAAATCCAGATCTTAAATTTATAAATACTATATACTTGATGATCTCAACCATCATTACATATATGCATTTATCAAAACAATAATTGAGTTTTATGTTTGGAATTATAAAATATTAGAATTTAAAAATTTTAACATCAAGGGGGTAAAAAAATTATTAAATCAAGGAAACGTTACAAAGCAAGGGCATTAAATGGCCCTATCAATATCAACCAAGTGATCCAATTGATGAGACAAATCTGGGGGTAGTTGACCCCGATCCACCAAATTCCAATCATGAATATGATTAGAAGCCCATTTAGCCAAGCAATCAGCAACACCATTCCATTCACGAGAAATATGATTGAAAGTAATATACTCCAAAGAGGCACAAAGAGTGAGAATTTGTTCCACAATCAAAGCCAGCTGCCAGCTCACATTATCCAAATACTGCCTTTTCAGTAAGTTCACCACAACCTGGGAGTCAGACTCACATATGATCCTGCGCCATCCCAATTGACTGCCACGCTCCACAACCAATAAAATGGCCTAAGCCTCCATAAGATTATTCGTATGAAGACCCTTATACACAGAGAAAATAAACTGAACATCTCCAGAGCTATCCCGACCCACCCCTCCAATGCCAGCATGACTAGGATTTCCACGAGAAGAGCCATCCGAGTTGATTTTTAGGACTCCAAGAGGAGGAGGGGTCCATCTTCCCTCCCTATTTACCTTCGGGGTAGGACGCCTGCATCTGTTGCACATGAAATGTCGTTGCGGATGAGGAAGATGAAGACAATTACACCAACCAACATCACGAGGGTCCACTAGCATAGTCATATCACACTTAGCCACAATAGTTTCTCCTAAAGAGTGTAGAATTTTCCACCAAAGGTGAGGAACTATCAACAACGAATCCTAAAAAATCTGCCTATTCCTCTCCAACCACAGGTTCCAGATAATAAAGGAAGGCCCAAGAGCCCAAGCAGCCTAAAGAAAGGAAGTAGAAACAGGGGCCTTGCCCCACCGTTCCCCAAACTCCACCAAAGAGGAAGCATGCCAGCAGGCCGTATTCCACACCCCCCACCAAAAATGCCAAATCTCCCTAGCATAGAAACATTGGAAGAAGATATGGGAGACACTCTCTTCACAACCATGACACAAAACACACATAACCCAAGTAAGACACCAGTTTTGAGCCACTAACCACATAAAAAAGTTGCACTTGGGCCAAGACAACTTGTGCCAAATTTTCTTCCACCAAGGGACCTCAATGTCCCCAAACAACTACCTACCAACCTGCTTATAACCAGCTACCACAGAGTACTTTCCAGACAAGTTAGAACCATCCCAAGCCAAGACATCAGGTCCTCTCAAAGAATTACAAGCACGGGAAGCCAAAAGTTGGGAAAACTCACGCCTATCCCCCTCAGACCCTCCAGGTGGCCACTCAGAAGGATGCTTCCAGCAGAAACTTACAGCCAAACCACCATGTTGCGCCACCTTATAATGCTCCACAGTATCCCAGCCCCCTGCAAGAAAAACATCAGAAAGGGACTGGAGATGAGGAAAAGAAGAGAGAATAGGAGGGTGACCATCCCAAGAATCTGACCAAAAAAGAGCACACTTAATCAATTGTGCCCCCACTTTCAAAGAATGCCAAATCATAGAACCACTCCCTTCTAGAGGATAGCAAGAAACCTCAAAAGAAGCAACACCCCGAAGATATTTATGGTTGAGAATACGAGCCCATAACTGGTACTGATTGGTACACCAGTGCCAATAAAGCTTGGCAGCGAGAGCTTTCCCATTCAAAATAGCAGAGCATAAACCAAGACCACCCTCCTGCTTTGGTCTACACACCGATTACCACATGACCAGGCTCCATTTTGAAGACAACAAATTACTGCTCCAAAGAAATTGACAAGAAAGAGCATCAAATTCCTTAAGGAAATACATAGGAGCCGCTTTAACTAAGCACCTGTAGATGGGAAGGGCCTAGATAACAGACTTGAGAGGAGTCACTCTAGCCACAGTAGACAACCAACGATGAGTCCAATGAGTAACCTTCCGCCTAAGCTTATCAAGCAATAGCTGCCAAGAGGACCTGGGCTAACGACCAACAGCAAGAGGAATACCCAAGTAGACAAAGGGAAGAGACCCAATTTGAAACCGCAGAATAGCAGCAATTCGATGCTGGATAGCTTGAGGAGTATTAAAGAAGAATATAGAAGACTTCTGCTCATTGACTCTCTGGCCCAAAGCTGCTAGGTAGATGTCCAATGCTTTCCTGAAGGAATCAGCCTCCCTAATACAAGCTAGTCGCATAAGAGAGGTATCATCCACAAATTGGAGATGAGAAAGCATAGGAAAGCCCATCCCCCACTGCCAGCCATGAATCAAACCATGTGAAACCTGAGAATTAAGAAGACGGCCAAGCCCCTCAGCCAAAATAATAAACAAATAAGGAGAGAGCGGATCTCCCTGACAAAGGCCCCTAGTAGCCCCAAAAAGCTCAGAGGGTTCCCCATTCACAATAACCGAAAGGGAGGAAGAAGTCACACAACTCAAAATCCAACTCACCCAATCAGAGGAAAAACCAAAGGCCAATAGAATCTTCTGAAGAAAACTCCATTTAACTTTGTCATATGCTTTGGCCATATCCTTGAACTTGATAAACATAGACCTATCCTTAGAGGTGGCCATGGAATGAATGGCTTCAGACGCAATCACCACCCCATCCAAAATTTGACAGCCAACCACAAAGTTGCCTTGCTCCTCAGAAATGATCACAGACAAACAAGATTTAAGCCTCTCAGCAATCAACTTCTAATAATAATCTTATACACCACGTTACATAGCGCAATAGGTCTAAAGAGATCAATTTTGTCAGCACCTTCCTTCTTAGGAATGAGAACTGGAAAAGTAGCATTCAGGGCACGAAGCATCTGCTTACTATGAAGAGACTCCTGAACCACCTCCAACAAATCCAGCTTCACAATATCCCAAAACTCTTGGAAAAACTCAACTGGGAAACCATCAGGGCCAGGAGCTTTCCCCTTGTTCATCCCAAACACCACCTCCTCCACTTCCAACAAAGTCACCAGGAGAATAAGAGAAGCATTCAACTCATTAGAAATTAAAGAGGGAATGCAAGCAAGGACCCTATTTTCATTAGCCTCTGTAGGTAATGAATCCTCAGTAAACAGATTAGAGTAGAACTGGCAATCCTCTCTAGAAAAAGCATGTTGTGCAGAGATCAAAATACCCTCAGAGTTAACAAGAGAAGAAATAAAACACTTATTTTGACGAGCTTGCACAAAATGATGGAAAAAAACCGTATTCCTATCACGCTCTTGAATCCAATCAATCCTAGCCTTTTGTTTCCAGAAAATCTCCTCACGAAGCTCCCACTCCTCCACCAACTTCGAAGCCTGGGATTCAGCATGCCCAAAAGCCTCCAAGAAGCCCAAATCATGAATCTGGCGGGTAATAACAGCAAGGAAATCCAACGCTTCTCTTTTCCTAGCCCGAAAATTACCAAAACATAACCTATTCCATCGCTTAAGATGAAACTTCACAAATTGCAGCTTCTTAACCAGAGAATACATAGTTGTACCATATGTAGGGGCACCATCCCACCACCACTGAGCCACAAGATCACCCAAAGATGGATCACGCAACCACATAAGTTGGAATTTGAAAGGTGGATTCTTAGGATTTGGAAAAGCTGAAGTCAAAAACTTAATTGGCCAATGATCAAAGCCACACCAGTCAAGAATCTCAAAGCAAATGACCAAGCTACCTCTAACCCAAGAGCAAGAGACAAGGAAACGGTCAAGCCGATGGGCAATCACTTCAGACCCACTCCATCTATTATTCCAAGTGAATATACCATTAGAGGGTTTTACATCCATCAGAGCAAGAGAGTCCACATTAGTCTGAAATAGATCTGAAGTAGGACCAAGCCTAGGCAGCCCTCCCCTTTTCTCCTCCATGCTCAACACAACATTGAAATCACCAGCTAAGATCCAAGGAAAAAAGGGAGCACAGGACCTAACATACTTGATATGAGCCCAAAGCTGGATTTTACCATGGATGTCAATCAAAGCATAAACATTACTAACCAAAATAGTCTCACCAGATTCCAAAACCGAAGCCACCACAAAAATAGCAGACATGCTTGAAATCCACCAACGAGGAACAACCTTACGAGGATCCCAGAAAAGAGCCAGACCCCTAGAGGTTCCCTTAGACCCAATACACTGACAATGGCCAGAAAACCAAATACGAGGGGCATGTTGAAGCATGAGGTCCACTTGAAGCTTAGTTTCCTAAACACAAAAGATATCAAGAGAATGAACAACAATCAAATCTTGAATAGCCTTTTGACGGGAGGTGCTATTCAACCCCCTTGCATTCCATGAGAGAATAATCATGAGGAAGGTTGAGAGAAGTGGGCCTCAAGGGTCTTAATAGCACCAGATTCTACCAACAGGTCCCCAGTAGATTTAAGCTTGTCTGCATCCTTCTTACGACCAGCTTTCGAAGAAATTTCAAAATGCCCCTTCTTGAGAGGGCATTGTAGCACCCCCAGAGCAAGAGACGATCCCCGACCTTTACCTGAAGAAAACATTTCCTTAGCTAAATCTGCTAATACAATATCATCCTGCACATCTGCAGAGGCCCCAGGAGGCTCTGACATCCCCTGCTCCAATGCTAGAGAAGTATTATGAACAACAATTGCTTGCTCCAGCCTTGTATCCATCCCAACATCCATACCAATGCCCCGAAAAGAAAGCTCAATAGGAATCCCTTCCTCCAAAGTCTGATTGTCCAGGACCTCAAACCGATTGAAAACCTAATCACTCTGTCTATCCTTATAGGCCTACTTTTGACCCCTCCCTCTATTCTTCTGCTTAACAGGGATAAAGCCATCCTTGTCAGGCCCGCCCTCCACCACAGACGCCTTACCTTTATCCCCTTTTTCCATCAAAGGCCTAGAAGAAGGGGAAGAGGATACCCCTGCAGCTTTAGGTGCCTGAGGACACTGGCGCTAAAGGTGTCCATACTCATGACAAAAGCGGTAATGAAAAGGAAGGGACTCATAATCTAGCGGTTGAATCGACGAGGCAGAGCCCATACAAATTTTCAAAGAATTAGGCAACGGGTTATTTAAATCAATTTCAACACAAATGCGAGCATAAGAGAATACCTTTTTATCCAAAGTATTCTAAGCAATGGCAGCTAGCTTCCCCAACAAGGCAGCAATCTAGTGCAAAATATCCTCCCTCCAAAACTCCAATGGCAGCCATGGAAGATGGACCCACACAGGAACCCGTGTAGGAAGATCCTCCCATTAAACTCCATGCTGTGGTCAAATGCCTACATGATTGCAAAATACGGGCCTCCCCTCAAAACACGACACGATCCGAGATGCACGAAAAATCAACCATGAAATAACCATTTGCAGCCACCAAAAGATCAAAATCACCTTCAACCTGCCAGGTCCAACGGATCCAAGACTTTAAAGCCGAGAGAGGGACACAAATACCCAAGAACTTACAGATCAAAACATGTTGGCTCCAATAAGCTATGTCCTCCTGAACCGATTCAGGAGAGAGAACCAGAACAGGGCGATCTTGACTCCGCGGCAAACATCTGTTTACTTTTTTGAGCTTAGAGCTCTCTCCCACAAAGGACGAATCCACCTTTTGTGCATGCATGGCTGCCGAAAAATTCTGAGATGGTTTTGACCCAGCAAGCACAAGGCTTTTGGAGGCCTCTGCCATACCTCCACACCGAAACCCAACACCCACCCACACCGAAACCCCCTCTCTGAACCCACACCGCTTCCACCTCCCACTTCCCACTCACCACATACAGTCTAAACCACCACCCACCACCCCAAACTCTACATAGCAGAAATAAAGCCCTGCCCAGTCAAGGCAACCAGCAGAGTAAGTGGGAGCGACACGCAGCAGCAGCAGGGACCCGAGAGACTGAGCAAAAATCATTCTCATACAACTCCTTCAATTTTTATTTCATACTCTACTTGTTCATTTCACTTAACTATGTCATGAATATACACATCAATACTAATTTGCACTTTATGCTATAATTTAGATCATATCTAATTCATAAGATACTAAATTATCATAATATATTTTTTTACATTTTATCCTTCATCACCATGCATGTGTAAGAATACTAAGGTTTATGCCTCTACACCATTCATAACAAAAAGATCTCAACCTAAGGGCATTTAAACTCAACTCTTACAATTAAATTAGTTTGATAGTCTATTACAATGTAAATAAAATGCGTAAGTTTTAGACACAGATAAAAAAAAAGTACATTCCTTTACCATACAAAAGGATATATAGCTTATCAATTTGCTGACATTTGACATAAACAAAAGAGTAAGAGTATATATATTATATATAATTTTAAAGGTTTGATTTTACAATTCCAATTGACATCTCAAAAATAATAACTTATTTTTAAAAACCACCCTCATAATCATATCAATTTCTTTAATTATAAATTAGGTATATACTATTCACAACATTCTATTTTTTTTTTAATCTTTGGCAAGTTTGCAACAACCTCTGTTGGGTCCACGGTGTTTAAAACCCTGTGGAAAGCTTGGGAATCTTCTAAAGATAAAATTATAAAGAAGTGTCAAATTGATATTGATATCAACAAGATCTTCTTGGAAAGATCCATTTGGTGGAATGTATTCCACAATGACAAGCCACAGGCTTTATTGCAGGAGTGTTTTGCTAAATCCTAGAACCAAAAAGGTTTGTCCCACTTTGACCAAATCCTGATAGCGGGTAGACTGAAATGTTGGGATACCTTGAGAACTGAGTTTGACTTGCCTCAAACTCAGAAAAGAACCTTTGAAACCATTAAGAAAAACATGGTAATTCCCACAACTAACATGAATGGTTGGAAGAATAATGTGCATGATCTTAATTGGTTGGAAAATAACAACATTGTAGGTTTAAAAGCAAAAGAGATTCATGGTCTATTGAACGATAATCCAGAACTTGCAGAAGGCTTGAACCAGAAGTGGAGGTTAAATTTAAATGGAGGTTAAATTTAAATGATAAAGATTGGAACCTAATCTTTAGACATAATTGGAACAACACATTGGAACCCAAGAAGGAAACATTTAGATGGTTTCTTTTGATGGAGAGACAATCAAATGTGGACTCCAACAAGTATCCACTTGTTTGCAATATTTGTAAAAAATATGATTCTGTAATGCATATATTTTTTGACTATTTTTTTGCTAAAGAAATCTGGAATATCTTTAAAATAGACATGTTAAAAGATGGGCAAACAAGAGAGGAAAGAAAATTAGAAATTTTAATGGGAAAGTATAATGGCTTTGGGAAAACTAATAACTTATTCTGGTCAATTCTATCAACTGAAATATTGTGGTTTATTTGGAAGGAAAGGAATAAAGAAATCCACCAGGGGTGTAGAAGAGATCTTACTGAGTTTTATAGGAAACTCACTTTACACTTCATTTATGTGCAGGTATCCATCAACATCCAGGCAACAAAGGAGAAATTCCAAAAACTCATGGAGGAAGGAAAAACAGAAAACAATAACCAGAAAATGGCATTTGCAAAGCAGTGGCTGGAACATAGAGAGGCCTGCAATACCACTGAAGTGACTACTTGAACAGCAGAGGCTCAAATCACAGAAGAATAGACAACAAAAGGAAAACGAAAGACAATAGCACTTTTGTGTAAAGCTGTATTTATACCTTTGTATTTTGTATTGTTATTTTTGTAATGTAAAAATGTTTTAACGTAGAAAGATAGCAGAAATAAAATGGGCTGAAGCAGTGACCCCGAACCAATGTACTAACAGCCACTAATGTTGTACTGTTATTTCAACTATAATGAATACAAAAAGCATTCTTTTTTTTATTCATACCAACATAAATCCCATCAAACAATATCAAATTTGAAAGAGAGTTTAACCTTTAAAAATAATCCACCATTTGAACTACAACCCTTGAACTTATCTATTATTAATAATAAAAGTTTAATAAAAGTTACTTGTAATTTTATTGTCAAGATAACGACTTGAGAATGCATTTGTCCTCCTTGATCTTAATCATCTCTTACTAATAATACCGTAAACTAACACTAAAAGAATATATCCATCTACACCTAGTGATCAATGATGCCTATCTTATCTTAAACCATGTGTTGTAATAAACATTACTCTCATTGTTTGTGCCATCTTCACTTAGACAATCACTGTTTTCATTATGACCACTCAAAAGTCCTCTCTCGCCAATCTTCATGCTCTGCACCATGCATATGCATAAATGGAATATCAGTTGAATTTTAAAATGCTTCCATTTTAGTAGGGCATGCATTAATACATTAAGGCATGGAAACGATGAAGAGAGGAAGAGAGTCATGTGTTTTGTGTTTTTAGTTGTTAGGTTGTTAGAAGAATGATTACTTAGTCATGAAATTTTGCATGGAACTGCATATCTATTTTCTAATTGACAGTTATCATTCTAAATGGCTTATCTCCTTCTATATATATTGTGCTTATTTCTTAACTATTAATCAAGGCAATTATTTACAGTTTATCCCTCATCTCAATTTACCCAATTTACCCAATTTACCCAATTGTGTAATTTACAACTTACAACTCCACCAACATTCCTGAATTTTCACATAATTGTCCTCTCATTGGAGACACTGTTATTCCTCCCCAGAATTAGACTCTCCAATGGCATTGAAACTCTCCTGCAGAATTTATGGCATGAATTAGACTCTACAATGGCATTGAAACTCTCCTGCAGAATCTATGGCATTAGAAACATGTGTGTCTGTTCTAAGGAGAGATCGGCCACTTCTTGATATCACTCAGCTGTTGTTTGCATCACATATTTCTAGTGCCATAAGTTCCGCAGGAGTTCAAGCCACTTCTTGGTAGCTCTTGAACAGACTCAGCAAGCTACAACGATGCTCTTCGCTGCCTGCAAACCATTTTCTTACTGCATCGTAAGCTTTTACCAACTTAATCTCCTGGTCTGCATTTGTAATTAGGCCTGCACAAGGCTCCTGGGAGTTCCTTGTAAGTTTTCTACACGCATTGTTCCTAAAATTTATCCCTATGCATGCATTTTTATTTCTTTGAGGCTTTTTGTCAAACGATTCATGTGCCTTACACCTGCCTTTATTTTTCCTTAAAGACATTTTCTCAGATAGTTCACCTGCTTTGTGCATGCTTTTTCACTTTGCATTATGTATGCCTAGGAAGCTTTTGGTGCTAGAAGTGTTCTGGGTTAAGTTTATGCTATTTTGTATGATGGTGGTCTTTGATCCAAAACATCGTTGTAAAGCAAGATGACTAGAAGTAGAATCTTGAAGGGTTTTTTATCATTGCACTCAAGAATGGATAATATAACTGAATAAGAAAAATTATCGTTATCATCATATGTTAGTGCAGTGAATGAAGTGCTTATATGTTGGGTATCCTGTTTTGGTAAAATATTTCTAGGCAGATACTATGTATCTTGAATAAAGATACATTAAGGGTTTTTTGTTTTGATATATTAGCTTAGTTTTATCACTAATTGATGGCGTCAATCTAATGAATGTTAATTAAAAAGCATCATCAATATAAATACTTCTAAAACATATTTTTGTATGTGATTTAACCAATTTCATTTCCTTGAATTTTTTAAATCTTTATCAAAAAAATTCCATTTTGTTCATATCCTACAACCATGGAACCAAATTTCTTTGAGGCACATAGTAAAAAAATTCGCCTGCCTTGTGTATGCTTCCACACTTTGCATACATGTCTACAGAGCAGTTGCAAATACTACGTCTGAAAAAATTCCTCTTTCCTTTATGCTTTGATGGATGTCCATATCCCGTTCCCAAGCTCCCATTTCGGCACAGGTTGCAAGGATGCTGACAAAGTTTGTAGAGTCTGGCATTACACCTGCTAATTGCATTTGATTGAAGGTTTCTGAAGCCTCTTCAACAAATCCATTTTGTGAATATCCTGCCATCAGGGCATTCCATGAAAACAATTTTTTTAGAGGCATTCTGTCAAACAGTTCACATGCCTTGTCTATGCTTCCCCATTTTGCATATTTGTCTACCAGGGCAGTTACGGCTACATCTGACAAAATTCATCTTTCCTTCATCATGCGATGGATGTCCGTGCTCCATTCTGAAGCTCCCATCGTGGCACAGACAGGGAGGATGCTGATAAAGATTGCGAAGTCTAACTTTCCACTGGCAAATGAAAATTGATGTAAGTTGGAAACCTGTTTAGTGTGAGTGAAGCGCAGGATTCTACGGTGCAGGTGGGCTGAAGAAACGATTTAAACACATTTACTAGTATTCACGTGGGGGGAGAAACAATTTAAATACATTACCGGAATCCATGTAAGTAAGTGCACGGAACTAACGGAAACGAAAACAGTGAACGGAAGCCGATATTGAAGAGGGCCCCACAACATCCATCTAAGCAGTCAAACGTTAGGTGGGGTCCCATGGGGGGGCTGCAGGGTCTATTTTTAAGGAACAGGAGGTCTCATGGATTGATAAAAAAATTGCTACAGGATTATTTGGAATCTTTTCCTGAAGAATAGCAGCTCCTACCTTTTAGGACTGCAGATTTGAGGGGTGAAAATGGGGTGGGGCTGGAGATTGCTCCTACAGTTTAGCAATTTTATTTGCCATTTGTAAATCATCTCAACTTTTAAGCTTCCTTAAATTCTGAAACTTAAATTTTAAGCTGAACTCCACAGTAAATAAGTTGATGAGACCACCAGCTTCCTTAAAATCTGGGGCTTAATATTTTAAGCTGAATTGCTCTACTAAGTTCATGGGGTCACCACCTTTAAAAACTTCCTAAAATTTCTCAGCAGCACCCATTGAAAGTTTTCAGGAAACCCCCCTCCATGGGACCCCCCCCTACCCCTTGTTCCCATGCTGCTTGCTTAAGTCTATCCCTTACTCTAGCAAGTTCATTAATTCGGGGCAGGTTAATTAATCCTTATTCTAACTTATTCTAGCATAAAACCTAAGGCTCAAACCCCATCCACCGGCGCTTCAGGACCGAACTGCCCTGCTTTAAGTTAAACAATTAAAGTGTCCCCATAATTTTTTATTTTATTTTTAGAAATAAGATATTTTAGAATCTTTTTCTTATTTTCTCCAGCAACTCTTAAAAATTGAAAATAAGCTATGCAAAAATTGGGGGGCTGAAAATAAGGGCACATCCCCATGTGTTTCCTTAGCTTAGGGTACGGTCCCATGGAAATTGGAGTATTTTAATAAAAAATATTCTCTCATTTTTTGGTTTCTTTTAGGAATTTAAAATTTTAAGTGATAGACAATTGGTAGAAAAACTTACTAAAAAATTCCTAAGCTGTAGGGGCAATTTCTAGCCCCACCCCAATTTCACCAACTGAAAGATGCATTCCTATATTGTAGGGGCTCCTATTTTTCTGGAAAAGATTCTAATTAATCTCGTAGCACAATTTATTTATTTTCAATGGGACCTCCTGCTCCATGAAAATAGAAGCCCAAGCCCCCCATGGGACTGCTCAGTTATTTGGCTAGCAGCCATTGCTTAACTTATTTAGGCATTATTTATGGAGTTGGTGGCCCCATGAACAGTTAATATTGTTGCTTATTTTTTAGAAGCCAACTTAAATTTGTATTTATAATAGTTAATAATAATTTGTGCAATTAAAAATTGAAAAAAAAACAAAGAAAACAAATATTAAAAAAGAGGGAAAGAAATTTGTGGAACCATGTAGCATTTTTTAAATTTTTTTTTGCATGGGAACACTCCACCTATAGTAAGTAGTTGCATGGGGGGAAATGCTATGTGGCTCCACAAATTATCTTGCCTCTTTTTTAATATTAATTTCATTTTTTTCTCTTCAAGTTTATATTTGCTTTGCCTCCGTTTTTATTTTTAAGCGAAAAAATAAATAGGCATGGGGCCACCAAGTCCACAAAATATTGCTAAGCTGTCGCATGGGTACGTGCCCTTAGTGTGTGATGTTTAAGTTCAACATACCAACAAAAACACAACCAAAACAACACAAATGAAGAGCTAACTGAAACTGAATTAATCATTTGTTTTTGGGCTATGCAGGATTACAAATACGCCTAGGGCTCTTGCATCAATGTTGTTTGGGTGAAACACTATCACATAAATTTGAGTATGTTACTTATGAAATATTATTAATTATGAATAATAAATATTTTGAGGATTTGAGATTAAATAAAATAAGATTTTTTTGTAAAAAAACAAATAAATTTTGATGTGGCCTCTACAAAGATTTTCATAGTTGCTATTGTTCATTATGGTTGATAAGAAAATTACTATTGTATGGTACCTTGAGTAGTTTTTTCTATAGCTGATTTGAAGATACAATATTTTGAGTAGATAAGTCTATTGCTTCTTAAATATATGGTATGAATTGAACCAAAAAAGATAGACTAGATATGGAAACTTGAATTACTAGACATGTGTATTTATTGTGAGATATACCAACTACTACATCATACAAAATTATATGTATAAAATTTATGAGACTTAATGTTGACTATTAAGATCATATTTAGTTATGATTAGCAAGTGTAGATAGTATATCGTCAATGAACTAGACTATAAGAATACTTGCTTGCTCAATAAGGAAAATAAAATTAGAAGGTTAAGAACATTAGTAATATTGTAAAATATACATCGTCATATGATGATTTGATGAATAGTATTATTCATTCTTAAAGCAAGTTATACTACATTGCAAGTCTTTAAAAGTTCTACGAAGTCTCTACATATCCCTATTGATGTATGTTGTGTTCCATTTAAGAAGGATTTCATACTATAGTATGATTGTGATAATTGATATCATTGAATCATATTATAATAGGACATCACTTGGAGCCATATCAAGGCTTTGTCTAACAATTTCTTTGTAATGATATTTTGACTATTGCTACCATAAGAGAGAATACAATTGGATTTATTTTATATCTATTATTTTACTATGGATAATTTATGTGCATGGATTAGATTCTAGCAATGTTAGTAACTATTGGTATGAAATTAGGTGCTTGACTTTTATTTGATATACTTGATATAAAGTGGGTACTAATATTAGTTGCACTAAATGTATGTACACATTCAAACTTGAATCTTATTAACATATATCTTATTAACATACACATAAGAGGATAAATAGTTATCATATATATTTGTATTTGTATATACATAGTTTTATGATTGCTACTTTACAAAGATGTTAATGTCCTTATAAGAGGAAGATTGTCTAATACTACTATTGTGGATTTTTCTTTTGTCTATTAAATACCATGTCTTTATGTGGTTTATATACACACAACACAAATAAAATCTATAAGTGGAATATTATCTCTCTTGAAGGAATTTAAATTTTGAGACATAATTTATTCTATGAAGGCTTCGATTGTCATGTCAAGTCTCGACACACTAGGGTTCACTCAAACTCCATTTTAGATTGATTTCACAAAAAAACTTAGATACAAATGATTTTACTTATTGAAGCTTGAGATGAAATGTATTCACAAAATAGTTCAATACATGCTTGAGATTTAATATTTATTTACTAAGATTGAAGGTTATTTTGAAAAAAATGTAGGAATTACAAATAACTTTGAGATCAATTCTTCTAAAACTATCTAATATTTTCAAATAAAATGGAAAAGATGAAGGGAGGAAGGTAAGGGTTAAGAAAACTAATTTTTTGGCAATCGCACATGAATGTCCTTCAAGAATCATGAATAGACACATAAACCATTCGATGCTTCACTAAAATTCTTCACAATTATACATAGATGATGTCAATTTTGAAAGGAAAATTATCACATAAATAAATTGACCAAATGCACCCAAATATTGGAACAATAATTTGATATTTTTAAATTATGACGAGTGTATAGTCATATACGATTTACAATTGGGAAATGACCTACTGTTGGTCCTAAGTTCACAAAAAATTGCAACAATATACAAATGATCTCACTGATGTGAGAGGAAACCATGAAGTGAACAATAGTTAATAATTATTTAACTAAAGTCCAACAATTATCATAATTTTTTGTAGTGTAAAAAAATGTAACCCTTTATATTTTCTCACTTGTTTGGGCCCTCCTAGTTAAATTGGACTTAATAATTCCTTAATTTGGTGTTGTTAAATGGACCTTATTACATTTACACACTTATTTGGGCTCTCTTAATTAATTGAGTTTGATGATGCCTTAATTGGCCCTTTAATTCATTTTCCAAACCTATTTAATTACATTTTTTGAAGGGGAAACATGACATTTATTAATGCCTAAACATAACACTCCATAATGAGCAATGTGTGTCCTAGGTTTATGGACATGGGACCCATTGTCCCATGGGCGAATGGGTGCTCCCTAAACCTTAGGACCTAAATTTAAACTATATTTTTTGTGGTATTTTAATGATTTCAAATCCATGATTCAATGTCAGGTTGTCACATTTGAATTTTGGGAATTAAGGATACATACCTATAAATACAAGGTTATTTCACTATTTCACCTATAGTTTTCAAGCTAGAGTCTTATGAGCATTCTTCAAGCATTTCAAGAGCAAAAAAAGGCATTCAAGAGTAGAAATATCAGAGATTTATTGCAGCATTCAAGATCCATCCATCATATCCAAGTCTTCTTGCATCATGCATGTTTTTGGAGCTAACATTGTGATGTAGGTTTCATGATCAAATCAAGCATTCAAGGCATCATTTCAAGCAATATTCAAGTGTCAATATCCACATCCAATTCAACAATATCATGCAAGTTGTAGTCCTCCTAAGATCTCAATTTATCAAGGTTTCATTCAAGGGTTTGTTGAGTGGTAACATAGCTTTGTTAATTCTTCATTCTCTCTTTCATGTTTCATTTCAATTCAAGGTTTGATTACCAAAAAGAGGTTTGACCAAGGAAAACCCCTATTCAACCAAAACAAACATTTTTCTCTCTTGTATGTGTGATTGCAGATTCAGGTGGAAGAAAACTTGAAGACTTTTTGAAGAGCAAGATTTACAAAGTTGTCAAAATTGTTGTCATCTCATGAAAAGTAAGATCCCAAATCCATTTCTGACTTTTCGACTGTAAAAATTGGGCAAATTGAAATATTCAGATCTACATCAGAGGCTCCTAAAAGCTACAAAAAATCCCTGCATTTGGACCCATTCGTCCATGAGAAAATGAGTCCAAGATCTGCTTCATAAAAGCATTTTTAGTAACTGGTATACATGTTTATGCCCTTCTTTGATTGACAATTTGATTTCTAGTTCTGTCATGTTATTG
>VDFB02000003.1:727262689-727500279 GCA_007258455.2 Sequoia sempervirens
AAGTGCATTTATACACGAGTTAAGGAAAATGTCAATCAAACCTACAAATTCCCTGTTAGATCTATCCATGCATCATCAAAAGATTTTGATATTCATATTTGGAGCCCATTTGGACCATAAACATTAATGCGTGCTTCAAGGGTGCAGCATTAGAGGGCGGAAAGACGAAGGAAGAAAGCCAGAAGGCAGACAACGAATGAAAGCCAAGACAGCCGGGAAGGAGGTGGGCTCCCTGATGTTCAAAACAGCCGGGAAGAAGGGAGGCTCTTGAATGTTCAAAACAGCCGGGAAGGAAGTAGGCTCCTGGATGTTAAAAACAGCTAAGAAGAAGGGAGGCTCTTAGATGTTCAAAACAGCCACAAAGAGGGACGAATCCTGGAATCCATCGAGGACCCCGCCTTTTAGAGGCCTGGCGGGAGGTACTGGCCGGATGATCCAAAGCGCGATAGAGAGGCGAACTCAAAACGCACACGGCGGGGTCAGCTCGGGGAGGTCGGAGTGAGGTAACCGCCGGATGATCCAAAACGGCTGGCGGAGAGGTGAAACCCCGTAAACAAAATTAAGCACGGAGGGCCAGCTCCCCGAGGCCTGAAGGAGGCAGCCGCCGGTTCCAAAATCCACATGGAGAGGCTGGACCTCTAAACGGCCACTCTGCACGGGCCCGGAGGTCGGAAGGAGGCAGCCGCCGGAAGTTCCAAAACAACAAAAGGGGGATGAAGCTCAGAAACCACCGAAACTTAACCAAACTTTGACGAAACCTTGGCAGTTCATTTAAGCACATCAAACACATCCCAGATCCAAAAAAGGGTGATCCCAAAGTCAAAAATGAGGAAACGGAAGTGACGGGGGTCCACGGATGTTTCCAAACAGCTAAGAAGGAAGGGAATTCCGGAGGGAAAGTTCTGAAACCATCGAAACTTAGCGGAACATTAACAAAACCTTGGCAGTTCATTTACGCATTTCAAACACATCCTAGATCCAAAAAGGGTGACCCCAAAGTCAAAAATGAGGAAACGGGAGCGACGGGGGTCCACGGATGTTTCCAAACAGCCAAGGAGAAAAGGAATTCTAAAGGAAAAGTTCTGAAACCACCGAAACTTAACCAAACTTTGACGAAACATTGGCAGTTCATTGAAACACCCCAAACACATCCCAAATCCACCAAAAAGTTGTCCCCATAGCCAAAAATGTGGAAACTGGACCGACAGGGGTCCACGGATGTTTCCGAAACAACGAAAGCAAGACAAAAGGCAGAAAGGGGATGGGCGACTTTATTTCTCCGCAGATTTGAATACCCCAAGCAGGTGAATTTGGGTAGGGGATTTGATCGTTTGATGGCACATGACCAATTTGGGCTTGGAAATGGGGCACGCAAAACAAGACAGGAGCAAAGCAGCCTGTCAGGAGCAAAAAAAAAGGGGGTCCCTGCCTGCGGCGGGGCGTGTGTGCAAAACATGCACAACAATATCCCCTAACCTTACGTACATTTTGATAAAAAAGAAAACAAGTGTTTTTTATCATTTCTTTGGTCACACTATCCTATATTTTTTTAAGGGGAAGATCACCATGTACTTCTTCCCACATGTGGGAAAGAATAGCAGCTACTCTATTTGGGGAAAATGCACTAGTCCTCTCAATTTCATCTCTTAGTTTTTCTAAACTATGTAATATTGACATGCATGGTTCATAATATATCCCTGGCTTTGCACCCTGTGCTAATGAGTCTCTCAATTTTTTAATCTCATTAGTGGTATTTGCAAACAAAGAATCTGGAGGTGGAACATGATATGCATTTTCCATGTTATATATATGTATGTACACCTAAAAGAGCAATGAGACCTTGGTAAATAATATATCTAGATTTAAAGGGAATACAAATGTAAAATAGTTGTAATAATTCATCTACTCATCAATAATATTTTCATACCATTAACAAAAAAAAATTCAACATCTATCATAGTTTTTAATAATTTCAAAACACTCAAATTACTAGATTGCACACAAAACATAATCTAAAACAATTCTAAAATTTAGATTTAAAACATAATCTAAAATAGTTCTAAAATTTAAATTACTAGATTGCACACAAAGTATAATTATTTAACATTGGTGGTCATGTAAAATCAATCCAGTCATTATTGAAGGCACAAATAAGAGAAGAAAATGATACAGATGAAGATGTCCCTTATAAGGTTCAATGTAATGATGTAAAATAAAGATGAAAAGTATTGAGGACCTATATTTTATTTTAATGGCATAATAAGATAGTTCCCTCTACTAGAAAATGAAAAATCGTATGTGCTTTGAATTGTGTAATTATTGAAATTGACACCCTATGATTTGATAGAAATTAGGATATATCGATTGATCTAAATGCAACTATATCAACTAATTGTAAATCTATTATAAGTGACATAAAGTCTCAATGTCTCATTTGTATTAAAATATGGGGATGACGTGGATATTTTAAGGCCCAAAATTTCATGTGTTAATAGCATAAACATATAACATTAATTTTTTTGGGAGTTTATATCAAATACCTTTTTCCAAACACAACTTTTGTTTAAAATACCTCAAGACCTATGAATGAAATTAAAAATTTCCTAACTTAAAGATCCTCAAGGAAGGTCTTAATGCCATATATGTGGCTTCCTTTACCTATTATATAAAATTCAACTAAAATAGCTTTTAAGAAATAGTTCCACAAAATTAGAGGAGTCCAACCATGTTTTCAATTAATTTAAAACTATTATTTTAAGATTTTTTAATTTTTAAATAAATATATAAATTTCTTACATTATTTTGAATTAAAATGATAATAGTGGACATAAATTACACAAAATTGAATGTTATTAAAATTTTGGTTAAAAAGTAAGAAGGTTAACCTTTAAAGCCATTGGGGAAGGTATTGAGCTACTACAAGTGGTTTATCCATGAAGGGCTTGGAGTCTCATAAAGAAAGTAAATACAAGAGGAAGGAAAATATAGATGATTTCCTCACAAGTATATAAATGTTTCTACTTGATTATTTATTTCATCCTAGAAAGAAACTATAAATATTGTTTATCCTATAAATTTTATTGTATTAATAATCTTAGATGCATGTGACTTGTTAGCTTCCCTTTTCATTTACTCATGTAATTTATGAAATCTATTATTAGAGTTGCACATGAGAAGAAAATGAGCTCCCCTCCACTAAGGGCTTATTTTTTTCTTATACCAATTTGAGAATTTTATTATTTCAATTCTTAATCCTAATCAAAATGTTGTGAAGGGAAATAATACCCATCCAATAAGTGTTCCTCAATCCCTTGAAAAGGAAAACTTGTGTATTATCCAACTTGGCTACCATTGTTAGGATTCTAGCTTCTAGTTCTACTATTTTTAGAATAATACTAGAGCCTAGATTGATGGATCACTTCTCTCTCCTATGGATGAGGATCCCTCTAAGATTGGTTGTTCCACCTCTTCAGATGAGATTAGTAACAAGGTTTATGAGTGTGTTAAATAGGGGAAGAGGTTGGGTATATAATGTACTTTAGACATGGTTGTTGAATGTAAAATTATTTAAATCATGAGAGGGTTGAATAATTTAAAAATAATTGGAAGAAAACTATAATCTATAACATAGCATCCTTAAATGGTTCAAATTTTAAATGAAACAATGAAAGAAAGAATAAGAAAACAAAGATTATTGTAAAATTATTTGAAAATAATTGGGTCCATAAAAAAAAATCTAATTTAATAGTTGTTAACATAAATGAACTTCAAAATAGGATTATGTAAGTGAAAAAAAAGTTATATTGCCTTCATTGAACCTAAATTTATCTAGTTAAGATATGTCTAAAATTAAGAATTCACACTAGAATATCAATATTCCATAAGAATCTCATAAAGAGGATGAATTTAATGGGAGATAATGTAAAATCCTCCATGTATGAGGATGAATTATATCATTATATTATGAGTGAATCATCTCAATTATATAGCCAAGAACATAAAAAAATTATAGATTGGAAAGCAAAATAATCACACATTTATTATACTTTTATATGTATAAAGTTTAGATACCACCAAACTATTTAAACTTATAGATTACATAAAGCTATAAATTGAATAAATTTTGACTTCATATTGCATACTTGTTATAAATATCTCACTAATCCAACCATACATTTTATATATGTTAAAAAATATATAATAACAATTTATACAACTTCTAATTATGATAATAAATTTAGAATCAAACATGACCCAAATGTAGGATAAAGACAAGAATCTTAATCTATACCATTATTTTGAGTTTGGTTTAATAGAAATTGTAAAAATTTATAATAATGAAAAAAACAATGAATAAACTAAGGATCATTTTAACAATGGTGAATTAATGCCTAAAGATTGGCCTAAAAAATTATAATATTCAACATTCTCATCACAAATGATATATGAAAACTAAGGATCATTTGGTTATATATTTTCATAGATTTAAAATTTGAATATTTATTACTATAACATGTTCATTACATTAAAGATATCAAGTTTCCACAATCCATCAAGTAGTGCTAAAATTTCTGGATTTGATTGTGTTTTGGTTTTTCACATCGACGTTTCAAATCATAAAGAATATTAAATAATTTATTATGTCTTTGAAATTTGTTTTGTGGATTTTAATGTTGTTTTTTAAATTTAAGTTCTAGAGTAAGTAGAATCTAATGAGAGACCTTAAAAAGATTCAAGTAATTTATGTTTGCCTTAAAATTATGATTATTGTTCGATTAAATAGATTATTGATTGTATTTAGATTTCAAAATTGGAAATAGTTTTAAATTATAGAACCATATTATCCTTTGATACAAAAAGCTATGTCAAGGATTATTTGTATCTTCCTCATAATTATGTTTCACATATTGAATATTTTAGGGAGGATTGTGTGGATGATTTGGAAGTTGAAGCAAAGATTGGTTGAGATCGACAAAGGATATTTTGTTAAACTCAAAAATCCTAAGAATAGAGAAGATGGTGAGTCATATTTTAATAGACCTTATCTTCACTCCTATTCAAATGCAACCTCTCCAACCAATATATTGGATTGCAAAATAAGTAACATATATATGTATATATATGAACTTTCTCCTAATCCCCCTCCATTTACCCCACCATTAGATATGCATATTGGTATTCACCTACTCTTGAAGTCTTATGAGACCCTAGGTGGCTTTGTGAATACATCAAAAATATTATGCATGATGTCTAAGAATTTAATTGTGATGGATTGATATATTCCAAGAATTTATAAATGAAGTATATATTCATATATATGTATTTGTTTGAGTGTTTAAAATTAGTTATAGAAGTTTATAGAAGGCCATAGATGGCTCACTTTTTGAATTAAATTTAGTTATGAATTTTTATTTTTTGGATGCGCATTTAGATTTAAATTTACATGCCAGAGTCACAATGTCCTACTCTTGATTAAATTCCTACAAGAAATTAAGGAACTTGGGATCTACCCACCTCCCAATGGTCTTGGAATGGATGCATTTAGATGGAGAAAGATTTCAGAAGGCTCATGGTACTTGTGGGCCCCTCAAAGGCAGGATATATAACACATGAACTTTATTTATGAAATTTGGTCTTTAGTTGTTGGCTTCTAGTATGACTGTTATCTATAAGGAGGAATTCTTAGTTGAGACTTTCAATTTTCCATTGTTGGTTTCTAGTGTGATTATAAAATATGAGCCAAGTATTACTTTCTAATGTTAATTATTGAAAGAACATATATAAATTATTCTCATCTTAATTCTCATACAGAGTTGTCTTAGTCAATTTCTCAATGTATGAGTTCCATATATTTGTAAATTTTCTTAATATAAAAACATATTTTATTTCATTAATTGACCTATCTATTCCATGTTAAAAAGGATGCTTTTATTTTAAATTATAAGTATATAATTCAAAATTAATTAGTAATTCAAGATAGCGTACACACAATTTCTTTAGTTAAAATAAAATAATATTCTTATTTCCATGAGAGTTATGTGCAATGGTAGCTTGATGTCTCAGAAATATTTCTTTGATACATACTAAATTTTTATCATTACATTATGAGCGAATCATCTCAATTATATAGCTCCAAGCACATCCAAAATTTATGGATTGGAAAGAAAAATAATCATACATTTATTATATTTTTATATGTATAACGTTTCTACCATCAAACTATTTATAAGTTTATAGATTAAATTATTTTTGAATTTGGTTATTTGGGTTCAAAATGTCATGCTATAGGATTTTCTTGTGTTTTCACTGGATTGTCATGTGTCTAGCTATGTATTTTATAGGTGTAGGAATTTTAGAGGAAGGCATGGTTGAACAAAATGCATAAGGATGAGATGGAGCCTTGTTTACCTTAGGATTTGGTTGAAGCTCCCTTTGGGCATAATTGAGGGGTGGTTGGTCCTCTTGTAGACATGACTAATTTAGAATGTCTTTTCAAGAGAAATTTAGAGGAGATTGGTAGAGACAAGAATCATGTGTTAGAGATGGATTAGCTGGATTTCTTTGCCTCTACCATTCTATTGAATTGAAACATTCGCCTCTTTGTATTCCTTCTAATAATTTAAAAATATGAATCTAAGGTTCAAGTTCAGAAGATTATAGGAACCTTTTATTCCCTTTGGTCTCAAGTTTGGAAACTCCATTAGAAAGGAACTAGGTTCATTCATGGAAAAGGATAAGGTTGACAATAAGATATAGTTCCTTGAAGAATTTTGGATTCAAGTTGTTGTGAAATGATAGATCTACTAATGTTTTTGGGAAAATGACCCTCTTTATTAGATACATTGCCACTATTGGTGGAGTATTTCTAATTCGATGTTATTTTTCTAACTTACAACTATATTATTCTTGTTGTTGTTCCATGCCAATATGATCGATCCTTTTTTGTCTCTTTATTGTCTCTTTATTGATCTTTTTAAAAGGGCGGGGCCCTTTCAAAATTTCTATTTCTAATTCATAAATTCAACTAGAAGTATTTACCCTAAAATTAAAATATAAATTTAAACTTTAAAATAGTCTTTTTTGATATTATATAATTTAGCCTTGACATGTATTTAATTTATAAATCCTATTATTCTTTATGTTTAATTTCAAAATTTTAATGCTCTCAAGTATAGGTTACAAGTGCATTCTTTACATTTTTTTCTTTCTTTTGTACTATTTTGTATGGGTGTCTTATATGCATTGCCTCAAATGTATAATTTTGATTTCAATTTAGCTTTCTTGCAAGATTTAAACTTAAGCTTGTACTTAAAAAATATCATGCTATCATTGCAAATGGTTTTGTTGAAAAGGCTTTAGAAACTTTCAAGCAAATGCAATTGGCAGTTGTAAAGCCAAATTCCACAACCTTCCCTCTACTTGTGCCAAAATGGGAGCTTTGGACAGGGTATGGACATCAATCAAATCATGAAAGGGGAATTTTACCAAATGTTGTAGTTGCAATTGCAAGTCCCCTGGTAGACATGTATGCAAAATGTGGAAGGTACGTGAACTATTTGATATAATGCCTCAAAAAAAATTGTTAATAGGTAAGGCTTTAAAAACATTCAAGCAAATGCAATTGGCAGGTGCCTCGTAGAAATATATGCAAAATGTAGAAGCATAGACAAAGCACGTTAATTGTTTGACAAATTTTAAAAATGGGTATTCAAAATCTTTCTACCTGTGCCAAAATTGGAGCTTTGAAACATGATATGAACATTCATCAAAGCATAATCGAAATTAAGTTCGTTGAAAAGGATTTAGAAACTTTCAAGAAAATGCAATTTCAATTTCTAATCTATTGTAAATTTCAACCATTTCACATTTCAGATTTTCCATTTAGGGTTTAAATTTTTTTCAATATAAATGAGTTTGAAACACAATTTCAAGTTCACCAACCTCATGCTCACTATGGAGGTCAAGGTTGATGAACTTGGATTTCAACCTGGTGCACGTTTTTTCCCTGGGTCGTTGCTCACGTTCGCCACAACAGAAAAAGTCACTGTGAGCAGTGTGTGCGACAATGACAATTTTTTTATTTTATATGCCCTAATTCAGGGCGTTTGGTTGAACCCCCATTCGATCGAGCACAATAAAATATGATTTTTCCCTATGGTCGTTGATGGGTTCAGTCGAACAGGTGGTTTGACCGAACTTATATGTTCAATCAAACATCTAAGAGGGTTCGACCGAACCCCTTGATATAGTGAAAACCAAAAAAAAGAGAATTCCTTCCTCCCTATAATTGTAAACCACTATTATGCTTTAACCCATCTTTATTTTGCAAACCCCTATTATTCATCAATTGTTGTGAATGGTTTGGATGGAACTTCTATTATTCCTCGTTCTAGCGTGGACTGTGGTCATGATCGTGTTTTACTAGCAATTGGTGGGGAGAAGGTTTTAGATCTGATTTATCGTGTCTGTTGTGGCTGCATGCGATCTCGGTGTAAATGTTGAGGGTCTTTATATCATCTCTAGTGGGAATCCCTCTCCTTAGAGGCGCACTACTCCTATTTTCCCCTAGCTTGGGAGGACTGTGTTTATGTGCACCCCATCTCCACCAGTTTGTTTTTGGGACAGGAGGACTTAAAAAATCAAGTGTTTTTTCTCTTAAAAGGGATTGATTTATGGATTTGACAGACTCCGGCCTTGTCTCTGAAATCTTAACTAGTGGATTTCTAAGCAGTGGCAATCTATTATAGAAGGAAAAATTGAGATTTCTTCTTGTACCAAGCGTTTCTTTTTTATTTATTTTTATTTGATCGAGCTGATCAGAGTTAATATAAAGATTAAACTTGAAATTAATGAAATTTATGGTCCAAAAACATATAATTTCAATCTCTTAATTTTGAGTATGACTAAGTTAAAGTTATATCATGCATTTACAAGGTCCTTATGTTTCAATTCTAGTTTAGTCTAGGCTAAAATTGACTAAGTTATGTAAGTACAAAATTTGGTAATTGCTACTAGGTGCAAAATTTTACTTTGTTGAAAATGCAAAAATTTGGTCTGCAATGGATGTGGAACTTTATCTGTTGTTGGATTTCATCCTTTTCTTATTTTATCATGTTCAACTAAATTTTTTCATTGAGTTATTTTGGTTTGAATTATATCTAAAATGTAGGTTTTTGGTGTGGATACAAACATTTATGAATTTCTTTGTGTTGAACCAACCATTCTGACCTCACTTTTCAACCTATAATTTGAAATAAGATTTCCACAAGGTTATAAAGTTTTGAAATTTATCAAGGAAGGTTTGTGATTTCTAGTGTGGAATAAAAAAATTGCAAGTTTCCATTGGAGAACTAGACCTTCAAAGTAACTTGGTTGTAGGAAGCATGCAGTGAGCCATCCCCATCATAGTTTGATTGCAACGTTTTGCAATTATATTTTATTGGGGCATATAGGGGAAGTCAAGTGTGTTTGATGTTGTGTTGCTTGAGGAATGCCAAGAACTACTTGGATGTAAATTCCCCCCTCGATTTGAGTGAAGGAGAAGAAGAGGCCATCCTGACTGCTAGGAAACTCGATAGTAGAAGTCTTCAAAGTGTAGAAAGGCTTCACTTTTCTTCTTGAGAAAGAACACCCATTTCTTACAAGAGAAGTAATCCACAAATATTTGGAAGTATTGGAAACCTTAAAAGGAAGTAGGAAGGGGTCCACACAATGTATGCATGACCACAAGAAAATCCTTGGCATGGAAGGTACTCGACTCAAATGGATCCCAAATTTTTTTAGAAACAAGACATCCAAGGAATATAGGAAAAGAATGGGAAAATTGAGTAATTCCTCATACCATCTCCTTAAAAGTGAGATTATACAAGGATTTGATGGAAATATTCCCATAGTGATAATGCTAGAATAGAGTAGATTCAATTGTAGAGGTAGAGAGAAACTATAGAGAATGAGACTGCATCTAGTGCAAATAAATGGTCCTTCGTGAATGTGCTAGAAATTACCATACCTTTTCTTGAGATCAAGCAAGAATTGATGTCTTGAATTCAAACCCCACCTTAAGCTTTTGATTAAAAATTTGACTTACAAATAAGAGATTCACTGTCAAGTCGAGAACATAGAGCACCTTCATGAGAGTACAACTTCTTCGACCAAGAGGAATGGTGACATTTCATATTCCTTATGCAACATAATTATTTTCTATGATCCAAACTTGATCTCTAATAGGTTGATTAGTCAATGTATCAACTATCTCCCTATTGTCATTCATATGCTTGTTGGCACCATAATCAATCAACCAAACATTCCTTGTTGTTTGTGAGGTCTGGGAGACAAGAACATCATTTGATGCGCGCCACAATTTCCTATATCTGATGTATCCTCATTGGATGCATCATCTTGTTGGTTTACATGACATGTTATATATGCTTCCTTTGGTGAGGACATTTTTTTGATTGTTGAGAATCACTACAACCTAATGTGATTTCTTGACTAGAATTTCCTTGAGTCAAGGTATTATACCAAAAAAATTCAATGTCATGTGTGTTTTCATTGTAGATGTGACACCATTGATTCACCTTTTGAGGCTTCCATTGTTGTTGTGATTGCTACTATGGTTGTTTTTATGGAGGACCCTTTCAAAACTATTGACTATGTTGTTGTCTCAAGATCAATGCTTTATCTTCAAACTCATCTTGCATTGACTTGATGACTTCTTCCTTCAAGAGAAAATTCATATGTTCTTCAAATGAAACTACCTACTTTGTGATGTTCAACATTATGATGAAATTCCAAAACTTGGAAGAAAGAGTTCTCAAAATTATTGGAACTATCATTTTGTTCTCCATCTTCTCTTCATGTGTTACAAGTTCTGCTCGTAGTTCAAATACTCAACACAAGGAATCCTTAACTTTCTTGCCATCTTTCATAGTGAGTGTATGAAGCTTTGACTAGAGATGGATGATCTTTATCTAGTTCTTCACCTCATATATGGCAGATAGAATGCACCAAAACACCTTTGACTTTGTCACATCTTGATTATGTGGTTGAAATTTATTGGAGATGTTGAATGTGATCAAAATTAAGGCTTTTGCATCAATCTCGTCATACTTCCTCTCATCATTAGCATTATTTGGACACTTCATTGCTGCAATAATGATCCCTCATACCTCTTTGAATTGGAGAATCATTTACATATTTTTCTTCTATGTGACATATTAGGCCCTTATAGGAGCTAAGCATTTGAAAAGAACAACTTTGGTGCTAACATGATGACACCGCAAAAATAAAATTATTCCACAAAAATATCTTTATTAATTTTATTTTTACATACACTCATTCAAAAACAAAAAATAAGCTTGAAGATGAGCTCAGTATGCTCGTCCAGTGAGATAAAGACACTTGTGTGGATGTTCTACCTCACGTTCATCATTTTCATCATAAACTTGTAGAATTTTTCCAAACAATTTTTTATTTCCCTTCCATCTCCTAACCTTCTAACCTTCAATTCCGTGAAATTTTCTTGCATTATTTCCAACTTCCCTTCTTACAAGATTCTTTTACACTTTTGAACATCTAGAATTCCTCTAGTTCTACCTTCACTTATGACTACCAATTCTATATTTCTTCCCACAAAGTTCCATAATGGCTTTGTCTCTCATTTCCTTTAGATTTTAGGATGTTCTTACCTCAAGTTCCACATCTCTTCCCTACATTTCTTGCAAACACTTAACTCATTCACTTCATCCATATACATAATTTAAATGAACTTCTAGACTTCCATCCCCAACCCTACTATTGAAGTGAAACCTCACACCTCTTATCTTGACCTTGTGTCTTGCATCAAGATTTTAATTTTCCTCCAAATTACCTTTGTCACTTCCTAGATCTTCCTAGGATGCCATTTATTATCATATTTTACCATTATAACTATTCAACTAGGTCTTTCCCACCTAAAAACCATTTCCCATCCCAAGAGTGAAAATTTACTTTCAATTTTAGGAATAGATGATGAAGAAGTTGAATTTTCTGTAAATGTAGTGGTTGAATTCTAGTAGTTAATGATCTTCACATGAGCTCCAAACGATCAATTCCATGAATTTCATGAGATTTATCTTGTCTTGCATGAAGCATTCATGACCTCTAGTTGTCCATTGTATTAATGTAGGAAAATGGGTGACCAAACTAAACTACTATATATACAAGTTTGTTTTAAAAATAATGTGTTGGTTATTTCTACTTTCCATGTGACTAAAAGTGTTAAGGAACATCTAGGGTTTCAACTCTTGAAATTTTGGTGAGCATACTAAATCATAAGGAGATCATTGTATTGTAAATTATGCCTATTACCAAATGCTTCCAAGGAAATTTTTAGATCTTCAAGGGAACTTCGAGGATAGATTTTAAAACCATTCTATCTTAGGGTTTTCCCCTAGCATACTTTCTAATATTATTGTAACAAATATTTGATGAATTTCATAGTATTTTGAATTCATTACAAGGTTTATAATGGTCTATTCTTCATTCCATATAGATTTTTTTAGTGTGGAGATGGATTCATAATTATGTTTAATTTTTTGATATTGCATCTTTGGTGTGTGTGTGTGTGTAGCTCATATTCTATTATGTTTTTAAAGTGTTTATCTCTTGGTAAACTATGACTTTGCAATCCATTAGATTAGGCACCACTCTTGGAAGCTTATGATTGATGATACTCTCAAAATGATAAACATATTTCACTATCAGTTTAAGAGTACACTAGTAATTTGTATACATCTCATGATTTAGTAATTCATCCAAGGAACATTTATAGTGAGTCATGAGGGTTCTTATCCTAAGGAAATATTTTTTGTATACCTTCATCTTGCATTTGTGCATTGATGTCCATATCACCTTAAAAGAGATTTTATGTGTAGTCGGTAAGTCTTTGATCTAGTGACAAACTTTGGGGCCAATTGGAAATTTGATTCTACTATAATATTTTATTTTTATTTAGCTTCATCCATGATTAATCTTGTTAAGGATACCTCTTGTAACACCCTCTTGGGTCTAGATAGGTTGAAAGTGAAGGGGACAATATCTACTATCAATAATTATCCTATAATCACTCACATCCTATTGATGAGATAATTAAACCTTTAGGATGGCATTTCTCTAATCCTAAAGAGGATTTATTCTTCTAGGAGAATGAGAAGAAATTCAAGGACCCAACATGTATAATGCTTTGAATGCTCGCCTAGTTGTCTTAAAGGTAACATATTTGAGACTTGAGTAAAAGTTATTTATAATGCTATATATTTTGATTATAAACCTCACAATAAGTTTTTATTATATTAAATCGAGAAACTAGGGTCCTAGGCCTTTTATAGTGTCAACATATAAACCATCAACTAACATAACATAGCAAAGTTGCCAAAAACAAACACTAGTAAAAAGACTAAATAATGCCATATCCTAATTTGGAAATTCTCACACCTGTAACTCAAATGTGTGACTAAGTTGCATGTTTTAGATGACCTTGTTTCCTTCTATGGACAATAATTCAAGAATCCTTGTTACCCATATCCACTAAAGCAAGAGAAAGGGTAAGGGAAACCTTCTCTAAGACCCCAATTAGGGCTAACACAACACAAGAGGAGTTCCTAACTAGAGAAGCTAATCATTGAGTAGAAGCAATGACATAAGCTAGAGGAGACACACTAACACCATCCACAGAGGGGGGGGTGGTATCCAAGGGATGAGGATCTAAATGAGAATAAGGCACCATAGCAAGAACCTCGACCTCATTGACAACCAGAGGAAAAAAAAATCCTACAATCAAATCCAACATCAACCACATCTAGAGTAAGGTGAGTGTGTAAGGAATTATTCCACCATGAGAAAGATCTAGAGACCTTAAGATGTGGATAATTCAACACTAATTTTCTATGGCAAAGTAATGCCAACAGTGAAAGGGGATGCTTTCATAATCCAAGATCGAATCCAAGAATGACTCTCCACCTAAAAACAACTTCCATTGAGAGGAGCTTTGAAAAGTCCAGTTCCACCAAGATACAAATATATGATAAAACATCCCATAAAGTTCCCAATACTAACATAACAAGATTCAACCAAAGTGAAGTGGAATATTAAAGAGGCAAATTGGAACTAGTAGAAAATGTGAGAATTCAATGAGAGAAAACCCAAAGGCTTCATCAAGAGAGCATTGTTACCCACAAAACCATGAACGACCCTCACGAATAACATTCTGATCATAGATCAAACAAAAAAAATAAAAAAGAAACGCTTGGTACAAGAGAAAATCTCAAATTTTCCTTCTATAATAGATTGCCACTGCTTAGAAATCCATAGTTAATATTTTAGAGACAAGGCCGAAGTCTATCAAATCCACAAATCAATCCCTTTTAAGAGAAAAAACACTTGATTTTTTGAGACCTCCTGTCCCAAAAACAAACTGGTGGAGATGGAGTGCACGTAAACACAGTCCTCCCAAGCTAGGGGAGAATAGGAGCAGCACGCCTCTAAGGAGAGGGAGTCGCACTGGAGATGATATAAAGACCCCCAGCAGTTACACCGAGATCACATGCAGCCATGATAGACACTAGAAATCAAATCTGAAACCTTCTCCCCACCAATCGCTAACAAAACACGATCATGACCACAGTCCATGCTAGAACAATGAATAACAGAAGTTCCATCCAAACCATTCACAACAAATTGATGAATAATAGGGGAATGCAAAATAAAGATGCCACCCCTAGACACCATACCAAAACCTTTACTAACAGAAACTCCATTTGCAAGCGTTGGAATGTCTAAGACGGTGTGACCAAATCCACTACGAGAACGCAATTAGCAATTTTCACTCTCCATGACTGAGCCTAAAGAAATCCTCTTTTTCTACTTTCAATGGATTGGGTGGGAGACTTATATTCAAATTTAACTGCTACGGTGATAGTGACTGTGGTGAGGTAAGAGGAGCACAACAGAAAACAGAACGGTGGACGTAAGGAAAATGAGACAAAAGTCCGATGCAACAGAGTAATAGACGGGCCCACGAGCCACGTAGGTGTTAATTTATGTAGCTTGGACAGGTGTCTCCATTGTCTAGAAGTGTCATTTAATTATTTAATTATTTTCTAGAAACCTCCAGAAAAGGGCTGAGTTGTCTAGATAATTATGTAATTAAATAAATTGATTCTCCTAGAGACTTCTAGAATCCAGTTAGTTAGGGTTTTTAGAGTCTATTTAATCTTAGCCATTGATTGAGATTAAATCATGGCCATTGGTTTTCCAATGAGAAAAGTATAAAAGGGGATCAATGGGCAATTGGAAATACTTTGCAACAGACAGGAGATAGTCTTGCAGCAAGCGGGCAGTGATAGCGATAGTACCGGTGGAATTTCAGCAGGAGAAATTGAGGGAAGAATTTCGGAGAAGAATATTGCGGAGCTCTGCAGTAAGAGGCAAGCGTTTTGTATTCCTTAATTTGCTGAAGTTTAATATAATTCCTCATCTGCAGTAGTGGTTTTCCCTTCGGGGTTTTTCCACGGACAATTTGTCCAAAAATATTGTGTTCATTATTGTGAATGTTTTCTTCTCTATTCTTGTGAGTTTTTATTGGTGAAGTTGCAGTTGTGTTATTCTTCGATATTTGCTGAGAATTAATTTTCCAGAGTCAAATAATCTATGTATTAGATAGGAGATTAATAATTAGTAACTGCAATAGAATTTTCACAGTAGGAAATCAAAGCTAGTTGTTAGAGCTTAGAGTGTGCTCGTTAAGCCCGGCCTACTTGAACAGCAGAGGCTTAAATCACAGAAGAATAGACAACAAAAGGAAAACGGAAGACAATAGCACTTTTGTGTAAAGCTGTATTTATACTTTTGTATTTTGTATTGTTACTTTTGTGATGTAAAAATGTTCTAATGTAGAAAGATAGCAGAAATCAAATGGAACCAATGTACTAACAGCCACTAATGTTGTACTGTTATTTCAACTATAATGAATACAAAAAGCATTCTGTTTTTTATTCATACCAACATAAATCCCATCAAACAATATCAAATTTGAAAGAGAGTTTAACCTTTAAAAATAATCCACCATTTGAACTACAACCCTTGAACTTATCTATTATTAATAATAAAAGTTACTCGTAATTTTATTGTCAAGATAACGACTTGAGAATGCATTTGTCCTCCTTGATCTTAATCATCTCTTACTAATAATACCGCAAACTAACACTAAAAGAATATGTCCATCTACACCTAGTGATCAATGATGCCTATCTTATCTTAAACCATGTGTTGTAATAAACATTACTCTCATTGTTTGTGCCATCTTCACTTAGACAATCAATGTTTTCATTATAACCACTCAAAAGTCCTCTCTCGCCAATCTTCATGCTCTGCACCATGCATATGCATAAATGGAATATCAGTTGAATTTTAAAATGCTTCCATTTTAGTAGGGCATGCATTAATACATTAAGACATGGAAACGATGAAGAGAGGAAGAAAGTCATATGTTTTATGTTTTTAGTTGTTAGGTTGTTAGAAGAATGATTACTTAGTCATGCAATTTTGCATGGAATTGCATGTCTATTTTCTAATTGACAGTTGTCATTATAGATGGCTCATCTCCTTCCTTCTATATATATTGTGCTTATTTCTTAACTATTTCTTAACTATTAATCAAGGCAATTATTTACAGTTTATCCCTCATCTCAATTTACCCAATTGTGTAATTTACAACTTACAACTCCACCAACATTCCTGAATTTTCACATAATTGTCCTCTCTCATTGGAGACACTGTTATTCCTCCCCAGAATTAGACTCTCCAATGGCATTGAAACTCTCCTGCAGAATCTATGGCATTAGAAACATGTGTGTCTGTTCTAAAGAGAGATCGGCCACTTCTTGATATCACTCAGCTGTTGTTTGCATCACATATTTCTAGTGCCATAAGATTCCCACTTCTTGGTAGCTCTTGAACAGACTCAGCAAGCTACAACGATGCTCTTCGATGCCTGCAAACCATTTTCTTACTGCATCGTAAGCTTTTACGAACTTAATCTCCTAGTCTGCATTTGTAATTAGGCCTGCACAAGGCTCCTGGGAGTTCCTTGTAAGTTTTTTACACGCATTGTTCCTAAAATTTATCCCTATGCATGCATTTTTATTTCTTTGAGGCTTTTTGTCAAACGATTCATTTGCCTTACACCTGCCTTTATTTTTCTTTAAAGACATTTTCTCAGATAGTTCACCTGCTTTGTGCATGCTTTTTCACTTTGCATTATGTATGCCTAGGAAGCTTTTGGTGCTAGAAGTGTTCTGGGTTAAGTTTATGCTATTTTGTATGATGGTGGTCTTTGATCCAAAACTTCGTTTTAAGGCAAGATGACTAGAAATATAATCTTGAAGGTTTTTTTATCATTGCACTCAAGAATGGATAATATAACTGAATAAGAAAAATTATCGTTATCATCATATGTTATTGCAGTGAATGAAGTGCTTATATGTATCATGTTTTGGTAAAATATTTCTAGGCAGATACTATGTATCTTGAATAAAGATACATTAACGGTTTTTAGTTTTGATATATTAGCTTAGTTTTATCACTAATTGATGGCATCAATCTAATGAATGTTAATTAAAAAGCATCATCAATATAAATACTCCTAAAACATATTTTTGTAAGTGATTTAACCAATTTCATTTCCTTGAATTTTTTAAATCTTTATCCAAAAATTCCATTTTGTTCATATCCTACAACCATGGAACCAAATTTCTTTGAGGCACATAGTAAAACAGTTCGCCTGCCTTGTGTATGCTTCCACACTTTGCATACATGTCTACAGAGCAGTTGCAAATACTACGTCTGAAAAAATTCCTCTTTCCTTTATGCTTTGATGGATGTCCATATCCCGTTCCCAAGCTCCCATTTCGGCACAGGTTGCAAGGATGCTGACAAAGTTTGTAGAGTCTGGCATTACACCTGCTAATTGCATTTGATTGAAAGTTTCTGAAGCCTCTTCAACAAATCCATTTTGTGAATATCCTGCCATCAGGGCATTCTGTTGATTTTTGTAGCTAGAAAAGTGGGATATGGATTTGCTTTAAAGCAACTCAAGATAAGATTTGCTTTAAATCAATTCGAGTTGGATTTTTAGCAACAGTAGGATTTTTATTCTTTAAATAGAATGTTTCTGAGTTTGTGAGGATAAGATAAATCCAAGAGTGGTATTTTATTCTTTAATAGAATGTTTCCGAGTTTGTGAGGATAAGATAAACCCTAGAGTGATTTTATGTGTAAATAAAGCCAAAGAAAGCAAGGAAAGATTCTTTCCTTGCATGCTAAGTAAAGCAGCTAGGCTCTATAAATACAAGATTGCTGTAGCAAACTCATATTGTATTTTCGAAAGAAAAGTTTGATGTTAGGCTGAATAGAAGATCCAACATTTGCAGGTTTTTCCCCGCATTGGGGTTTCCTGGGTATATCTGTGTTGTTGTCTTTTTGTGTTTGGCTTCATATTATTTTTGCTTCTGCTGTTATTAGTTGTTAATTAACCCAGTTGTATTAATTGTTATCAATCAGATTTCTTTTTGTGAATTTATTGTGCAATTAATCTGTTGCTGGGTTATAGAAATTAACATGGTATCAGAGCTCTAAACTCTGAATACGAAGCCAAGATTTGTAACCAGATTTCAAGAAAAAAAAAAGTCATCAGATTTTCGTCTCCAGTTCTTTTGTAGCTATGGCAACCAGTGTTCGATACGAGGATAGGCTCGAGGGTGCGTCTAACTTCTTGCAGTGGAAGGTTCGGATTACATCTGTTCTCAAGGAGAACAGGCTATGGACCTATGCTAGCACATAAGTGACTCCACCAACAAATGATCCTGTTGCCTTAGATTCGCATGAAGTCAAAGAGGCCAAAGCTCAAAGGATTATCCTGGATGGAGTAAGAGATCATTTAATTCCTCATTTATCGGGGAAAGACACCGCCAAGGAGATGTGGGATACGCTCACAAAACTTTATCAGAGCGACTATTAGAGTTGTAAGATGATGCTCAAGGACAAATTGCATAATACCAAGATGTCCAAAGGTGAGAGTGTGACCTCTTACTTGTCCAAGCTGACACAGGTCAGGGATGAGCTTGCTGCTGTTGGAGAGATGATTAAAGAAGATGAGTTGGTGCGTATAGCCTTGAATGGTTTTTCAAAGCACTGGGAAGTGTTTGTCAAGTGTGTTGTCGGCAGAGATCGGCTACCTGATTGGGCAAGACTTTGGGATGATTTTGTTCAGGAGGAGATCCGTGAAGGTGCTCATCGAGGAGATCAGACAAAGAAGGTTCAAGATGAAGAAAATCTTGCTCTTGCAAGCAAGGGTAAGAAGAAGTCCAATAAAGAGCAATCGGAAGGTTCTTCTTCCAAGAGTGGGAAGAAGAAAGATCTGAGCAAGATTAAATGTTTTTGCTGCCATCAGATGGGTCACTATGCCAGTCAATGTCCGAATAAGAAAAATAAGGACAAGCAGAAGAAGCAATTTGCTGCTACAGCAGAGGTGGACGAGTTTGCATCACGATTTGAAAATGAGTTTTCGCTCATTGCCTGTCTCTCAAGTTCAATTGCCAACAGGGTATGGTATATTGACAGTGGGGCTTCTCGCCACATGACGGGAGTCAAAGAATGTTTCACCAAGTTGGAGGAGAAGAAGCTGGATTTCTATATTGAGCTCGGAGACAATGCCAAGTACCATGCAACTGGTATTGGCACCGTCAAGTTTCAGAGGGAGTCTGGCAAACCTTTGTTGGTGGAGGATGTGTTGTATGTCCCTGGCATGACAAAGAATTTAATATCAGTTTCTGCCTTGGAAGACAAGGGTTACATTGTGACCTTTGAGAGGGGAAAAGTCTATATTCGTCCCAAAGATTCCAAGATTGCAAAAGTGATTGGTGTCAGGCATGGCAGCTTGTTTCGGTTACAGTTTGAGCCAGCACATGCGTTGGTTAGTAGCTGTAAAGGGATAGGAGAATTGTGGCACAGGAGGATGGCTCACCTTCACTATGGAGCACTTAATATTCTTAAGGAAATAGTGATAGGGCTGCCTAGGATGAAGACAGAAAAGCATGAGGTGTGCAAGGGTTGTGCTCTTGGGAAATATGCCAAGACCAGTTTTCCAAGCAGCGACACTAGATCCGAAGGGATTTTGGATCTTGTACACTCATATGTGTGTGGACCTATGTCAACAACATCCTTGAATGGATATGATTATTATGTTACCTTCATTGATGATTTCTCTAGGAAGACGTGGATATATTTCATGAAGAATAAAGATGAGGTCTTCAGTAGGTTCAAAGAGTTTAAGGCTCTCGTGGAGAACCAAACTGGGAAGAAGATCAAGATACTGAGGTCTGATAATGGAGGCGAGTATACCTCGAATGCCTTCAAAGATTTTTGTGCTCAGGAAGGTATCAAGAAAGAGTTGACAGTTCCATACAACCCTCAGCAGAATGGGGTTGCTGAATGGAAGAATAGAGCTATTGTTGGAGCAGCCAAGGCCATGCTTCATGATCAGGATCTGCCTTGGTTTTATGGGTAGAAGCTTGCAACACAGCTGTGTATTTGCAAAATAGGAGCCCTCACAAAGTGTTGGGAAAATTGACTCCAGAAGAGGCGTTCACTGGTAAGAAACCAGATTTGGGGCACATTCGCATCTTTGGATGCCTTGTGTATTGTCACATTCCTGTTGAGAAGAGAACCAAGTTGGAACCTACTGCAGAGAAGGGTATCCTTGTTGGGTATAGTGAAACTTCTAAGGCTTATCGGGTTTATATTCCTGCTCTCAGGAAAACAGTGGTTCGTAGAGATGTGAAGTTTGAGGAAGAGAGGGCTCTTCAGAAGTCAAGTAACTTGATGAATGAGGAGGAACAAACATCCACAGTTGAGGTAGCATAAATTCCTCAAGCTTCAGTCACACAAGCTGGAGAGCAGAACAAGTAGGATGATCAGATAGAGGAACAAATAATTCCTCAGCCTCAGATTCCTATGAGTGAGAAGAGGAGAAATAGGGCAGCTGAGCAAACATTAAGAGAGGCTCAAGAATATGTAGGTGATCCTCAAGATTCAGTCAGACAAAGAAGGGCTCCCAGACGTTATTCAGATTATCTGGCACTTATGAGTGAATTAATTGAAGTAGAGCCTTCCAGCTTTCAGGAGGCATCCAAACACCAAGTGTGGAGAGATGCCATGGTGGAAGAGTATTCTTCCATCATGAAGAACAGTGTGTGGGAGGTAGTACCAAGACCAGAAGATAAGTCTGTGGTGGGCTCGAGATGGCTATATAAGATTAAGCATGCTGCAGATGGTAGTGTGGAAAAGTTCAAAGCCCGGTTTGTGGCTAAGGGGTTTTCACAGAAGGAAGGAGTCGACTATGATGAGACTTTCGCTCCAGTAGCCAGGTACTCATCCATAAGAGCTATCATTTCTATAGCAGCACAGATGGGTTGGAGGATTCATCAGATGGATGTAAAGACGACCTTCCTCAACGGGGTGATTGAGGAAGAGATTTACATAGAGCAACCAGAAGGGTTTGAAGCACATGAGAGGGATTCTCATGTATGCAGGTTGAAAAGAGCACTGTATGGACTCAAGCAGGCTCCTAGGGCGTGGTATTCACGTATTGATAGTTACTTGCAAGTGTGGGCTTCATCAAGAGTGAGGCAGATTAAACCTGTACTATGTTCAGGTGAAGGGTGAACTTCTCATATTGTTGTTATATGTTGATGACCTATTTCTGGGGTCAGAGGAGCTCATAGCACATGCAGGATCTTGCAGAGAGTTTGAGATGAAGGACTTGGGGTTGATGCACTACTTTCTGGGATTGGAGTTGTGGCAGAAAGAGGGAGAGATCTTCCTTGGACAAGGGAAGTACTTAATTGATATCTTGAAGCGATTCAGGATGGAAAACTGTAAGCCTATGTCAACGCCACTTGTGACTAATTGGAAGAAGATTGATGCTTCTAGATCAGAGGCAGTGGACCCACTTTATACAGACAGTTGATAGGCTCTCTTATGTATCTGGTCAACACTAGGCCAGACATTTGTTTTGCAGTGAACTCACTCAGTCAGTTTATGGTGGAACCTAAACGTGTGCACTGGATAGCTGCGAAGCATGTTTTGAGATATCTCCGAGGCACAGTTGATTATGGGCTGAAGTATGTTCAGCAGGATGGAGTGAAGCTCAAGGGGTTTACGATGCAGATTGCAACAGTACAGCTGAAAGAGCACTTTCAGGGCCAGCTTGGGATCGGATCAGCCTCTTTGGTATAGCAGAAATGAAGTCAGTTGCACTGAGTTCTGAGAGGCCATATATGGCAGCAAGGTGAGGCTATCTGCTGGAAACCGGGCTCTTAATCAGGAGTTGGATCCTACAGTCATTTACTGTGATAATCAGAGTTGCATCAAACTCTCTGAGAATCCAGTGTTTCATGACAAGTCAAAGCACATTGAGATCAAGTACCACTTCATCAGAGATTGTGTGGAGAAGGGGATAGTGAAGCTCAATTACATTCCTACGATGAACAGATAGCAGATATCCTGACGAAGGCCTTGATGAAGAGCAAGTTTGAATTCTTCAGGGACAAGTTGGGTGTAGTGCAGAACACTTTCCTCGCTAAGAGGGAGTGTTGATTTTTGTAGCTAGAAAAGTGGGATATGGATTTGCTTTAAAGCAACTCAAGATAAGATTTGCTTTAAATCAATTCGAGTTGGATTTTTAGCAATAGCAGGATTTTTATTCTTTAAATAGAATGTTTCTGAGTTTGTGAGGATAAGATAAATCCAAGAGTGGGATTTTATTCTTTAATAGAATGTTTTCGAGTTTGTGAGGATAAGATAAATCCTAGAGTGATTTTATGTGTAAATAAAGCCAAAGAAAACAAGGAAAGATTCTTTCCTTGCATGCTAAGTAAAGCAGCTAGGCTCTATAAATACAAGATTGCTGTAGCAAACTCATATTGTGTTTTCGAAAGAAAAGTTTGCTGTTAGGCTAAATAGAAGATCCAACATTTGCAGGTTTTTCCCCGCATTGGGGTTTCCTGGGTATATCTGTGTTGTTGTCTTTTTGTGTTTGGCTTCATATTATTTTTGCTTCCGCTGTTATTAGTTGTTAATTAACCCAGTTGTATTAATTGTTATAAATCAGATTTCTTTCTGTGAATTTATTGTGCAATTAATCTGTTGTTGGGTTATAGAAATTAACACATTCCATGAAAACAATTTTTTTAGATGCATTCTGTCAAACAGTTCACGTGCCTTGTCTATGCTTTCCCATTTTGCATATTTGTCTACCAGGGCAGTTACGGCTACATCTGACAAAATTCATCTTTCCTTCATCATGCGATGGATGTCCATGCTCCGTTCTGAAGCTCCCATCATGGCACAGATAGGGAGGATGCTAACAAAGATTGCGAAGTCCAACTTTCCACTGGCAAATGAAAATTGATGTAAGTTGGAAACCTGTTTAGTGTGAGTGAAGTGCAGGATTCTACGGTGCATGTGGGCTGAAGAAACGATTCAAACACATTTACTGGTACCGGAATCCATGTAAGTAAGTGCACGGAACTAACGGAAACGAAAACAGTGAACGGAAGTCGATGGTTGAAGAGGGCCCCACAACATCCATCTAAGCGGTCAAATGCTTACCCCTTGTTCCCATGCTGTTGCTTAAGTCTATCCCTTACTCTAGCAAGTTCATTAATTCGGGGCAGGTTAATTAATCCTTATTCTAACTTATTCTAGCATAAAACCTAAGGCTCAAACCCCATCCACCGGCGCTTCAGGACCGAACTGCCCTGCTTTAAGTTAAACAATTAAAGTGTCCCCATAATTTTTTATTTTATTTTTAGAAATAAGATATTTTAGAATCTTTTTCTTATTTTATAGCAGCAACTATTAAAAATTGAAAATAAGCTATGCAAAAATTGGGGGCTGAAACTAAGGGCACATCCCCATGCGGTTGCTTAGCTTAGGATACGGTCCCATGGAAACTGAAGTATTTTAATAAAAATTAATAAATAAATAAAAATTCTCTCATTTTTTGGTTTCTTTTAGGAATTTAAAATTTTAAGTGATAGACAACTGCTAGAAAAACTTATTAAAAAATTCCTAAGCTTAAGCCGCTGCATGGGAGAAAATGCTATGTGGCTCCACAAATTATCTTGCCCGTTTTTTTATATTAATTTCATTTTTTTCTCTTCAATTTTATATTTATTTTGCCTCCATTTTTATATTTAAGCGAAAAAATAAATAGGTATGGGGCCACCAACTCTACAAAATATTGCTAAGTTGCCACATGGGGATGTGCCCTTAGTGTGTGATGTTTAAGCCCAACATACCAACAAAAACACAACCAAAACAACACAAATGAAGAGCTAACCAAAACTGAATTAATCATTTGTTTTTGGGCTATGTAGGATTACAAATACGCCTGGAGCACTTGCATCAATGTTGTTTGGGTGAAACACTATTACATAAATTTGACTACATTACTTATGAAATATTATTAATTATGAATAATAAATATTTTGAGGATTTGAGATTAAATAAAATAAGATTTTTTTTTTAAAAAAAACAAATTTTGATGTGGCCTCTACAAAGATTTTCATAGTTGCTATTGTTCATTATAGTTGATAAGAAAATTACTATTGTATGGTACCTTGAGTAATTTTTTCTATAGCTGATTTGAAGATACAATATTTTGAATAGATAAGTCTATTGCTTCTTAAATAGATGGTTAAATATATGGTATGAATTGAACCAAAAAAGATAGACTAGATATGGAAACTTGAATTACTAGATGTATGTGTATTTATTGTGAGATATACCAACTACTACATCATACAAAATTATATGTATAAAATATATGAGACTTAATGTTGACTATTAAGATCATATTTAGTTATGATTAGCAAGTGTCGATAGTATATCGTCAATGAACTAGACTATAAGAATATTTGCTTGCACAATACTTGGTAAATAAAATTAGAAGGTTAAGAACATTAGTAATATTGTAAAATATACATCGTCATATGATGATTTAATGAATAGTATTATTCATTCTTAAAGCAAGTTATACTACATTGCAAGTCTTTAAAAGTTCTACAAAGTCTCTACATATCCCTATTCATGTATGTTGTGTTCCATTTAAGAAGGATTTCATACTATAGTATGATTGTGATAATTGATATCATTGAATCATATTATAATAGGACATCACTTGGAGCCATATCAAGGCTTTGTTTAACAATTTCTTTGTAATGATATTTTGAATATTGCTACCATAAGAGAGAATACGATTGGATTTATTTTATATCTATTATTTTACTATGGATAATTTATGTGCATGGATTAGTTTCTAGCAATGTTAGTAACCATTGGTATGAAATTAGGTGTTTGAATTTTATTTGATATACTTGATATATAAAGTGGGTACTAATATTAGTTGCACTAAATATATGTACACATTCAAACTTGAATCTTATTAACATACACATAAGAGGATAAATAGTTATCATATATATTTGTATTTGTATATACATAGTTTTATGATTGCTACTTTACAAAGATGTTAATGTCCTTATAAGTGGAAGATTGTCTAATACTACTACTATGGATTTTTCTTTTGTCTATTAAATACCATGTGTTTATGTGGTTTATATATACACACAACACAAATAAAATCTATAAGTGGAATATTATCTCTCTTGAAGGAATTTAAATTTTGATACATAATTTATTCTATGAAGGCTTTGATTGTCATGTCAAGTCTCAACACACTAGGGTTCACTCAAACTCCATTTTAGATTGATTTCGAAAAAGAACTTAGATACAAATGATTTTACTTATTGAAGCTTAAGATGAAATGTATTCACAAAATAGTTCAATACATGCTTGAGATTTAATATTTATTTACTAAGATCGAAGGTTATTTTGAAAAAAATTATAGGAATTACAAATAACTTTGAGATCAATTCTTCTAAAACTATCTAATATTTTCAAATAAAATGGAAAAGATGAAGGGAGGAAGGTAAGGGTTAAGAAAACTAATTTTTTGGCAATCGCACATGAATGTCCTTCAAGAATCACGAATAGAGACCTAAACCATTCTATGCTTCACCAAAATTCTTCACAATTATACATAGATGATGTAAATTTTGAAAGGAAAATTATCACATAAATAAATTGACCAAACGCACCCAAATATTGGAACAATAATTTGATATTTTTAAATTATGACAAGTGTATAGTCATATATGAGTTACAATTGGGAAATGAACTACTGTTGGTCCTAAGTTCACAAAAAATTGCAACAATATACAAATGATCTCACTGATGTGAGAGGAAACCATGAAGTGAACAATAGTTAATAATTATTTAACTAAAGTCCAACAATTATCATAATTTTTTGTAGTGTAAAAAAATGTAACCCTTTATATTTTCTCACTTGTTTGGGCCCTCCTAGTTAAATTGGACTTAATAATTCCTTAATTTGGTGTTGTTAAATGTACCTTATTACATTTACACACTTATTTGGGCTCTTTTAATTAATTGAGCTTGATGATGCCTTACTTGGCCCTTTAATTCATTTTCCAAACCTATTTAATTACATTTTTGAAGGGGAAACATGACATTGATTAATGCCTAAACATAACACTCCATAATGAGCAATGTGTGTCCTAGGTTTATGGACATGGGACCCATTTTCCCATGGGCGAATGGGTGCTCCCTAAACCTTAGGACCTAAATTTAAACTATATTTTTTGTGGTATTTTAATGATTTCAAATCCATGATTCAATGTCGAGTTGTGACATTTGAATTTCGGGAATTAAGGATACGTACCTATAAATACAAGGTTATTTCACTATTTCACCTAGATTTTTCAAGCTAGTCTTATGAGCATTCTTCAAGCATTTCAAGAGAAAAAAAAAGCATTCAAGAGCACAAATATTAGAGATTTATTGCAGCATTCAAGATACATCCATCATATCAAAGTCTTCTTGCATCATGCATGTTTTTGGAGCTAACATTGTGATGTAGGTTTCATGATAAAATCAAATATTCAAGGCATCATTTCAAGCAATATTCAAGTGTCAATATCCACATCCAATTCAACAATCTCATGCAAGTTGTAGTCCTCCTAAGATCTCAATTTATCAAGGTTTCATTCAAGGGTTTGTTGAGTGGTAACATAGCTTTGTTCATTCTTCATTCTCTCTTTCATGTTTCATTTCAATTCAAGGTTTGATTACCAAAAAGAGGTTTGACCAAGGCAAACCCCTATTCAACCAAAACAAACATTTTTCTCTCTTGTATTTGTGATTGTAGATTTAGGTGGAAGAAAGCTTGAAGACCTTTTGAAGAGCAAGATTTACAAAGTTGTCAAAATTGTTGTCATCTCATGAAAAGTAAGATCCCAAATCCATTTCCAACATTTTGACTGTAAAACTTGGGAAAATTGAAATATTTAGATCTGCATTAAAGGCTCCTAAAATCTACAAAAAATCCCTGCATTTGGACCCATTCATCCATGAGAAAATGAGTCCAAGATCTGCTTCAAAAAAGCATTTTTAGTGACTAGTATACATGTTTATGCCCTTCTTTGATTGACAATTTGATTTCTAGTTCTGTCATGTTATTGAGCTTAATATCAATTGCTATTTCAAGTGTTAGATTGTATTTTGGTGTTGATTTTATTTTTTTATTTTTTTCTCCCCAAAGTGTTGTTTGACCTTGACCCCATCCTCAAAGCATTTAAGGAAACCTACAGATTGCCACCTAGGGTTGATTCACCTAAGGGTTGTTAATCAATTCTTTGTAGGAATCTCATTTCCTACTGAAATAAAGGAAAATAGGTCCCTAATTGATTCATCAATCCATTTTGGTTAACCGACCTATTTTATGGTATTTCAATTTCTAATCTCCTTTCAAAAGAATAACCATGGTCTATTTTTAGACACAAGGTGCCAATAGTTAGTTACAATATCAATGGTTCAAAATTCATCAAAATTATGAATGGTTGTAGTTCAAAATGGTGACATACTCCAAAGGTATTGACATCTTTCAACTAGCATGGTAGGCTATTCCTTGGGAATAAACATATTATAATTGGTACTTGGGAATATTCTTGAAGGATCAACATCTTTTCATTTGAGTTGGAAGCATATTCCTTTACACATTCAGTCCAAGTTACAAAATATTAGCTAGAAACATATTCTATTGGAATAAAGATCTTTGAATAAATCATAAAACACTTTAGTGATGTGACAAGAAAAGATAGGATCCAAAAATTATTGAAATCATTGGTCATTATGATAAAATCAAATGACATTTGATGATCTATAAAATTGAGTAACAAATAAAATTTACTTTGCTTCACTATCATCTTTGATTGCAAATTCCTTCTCCAAGGAAACTTCCTTCCTTTTTTAGTTAGTAAAAGCTATTAATACCTTGTTGATCCCTTCTCTATTGAGGTCCTGGGACATACTCTATCTTTATTTATATGTGTCATAGGAATTCATTATTTCAACCATCTTTTCATTTCTTTCCTTAGTTTTCTTGTTATATTCTTTGATCAACATTCTCTTCCCCATTACTTTTTTCAATGTATGATCATTCAAGTTATTGATGGGATTATCTAAAGCTTTCAAAAAAAAATCCTTAAACTTACTCAAAATAGGCTCATAATCCTACAAATCATCTATGATATTATTTATATTTGTTATCACATCAATGATGGCTAAATCTACATACCTTAGATCCTTTTATTTTTGTTGTAGGGCTTCCATTTACCTTGACATTATTCAATCATATGTTTTTGAATCTTTAGATAGTTCTACACATGTGCTTAGTTTAGGGATAATCTCATGTGTTGTTATGTTATCTTTTAATATTATGATAGCATCTAATGTTTCTATTCTCTTTAACCTTGTGAGCTCTATGTTGTTTTTCTCTAATATATCATCACAATTATTTTTGAGTTTAGTTTCTTTCTTTTCCTAATTAAATGCCTCTCTCTATATATTTCAATTTCACAACTTTGAATGTATCTTATTGTTTTGTCATTAGCTATTTTATCCATTTATCTATCACCTTGGCTTCATGTTTCATTTTATCCAAAGATGTTATTTCATCTTATAAAAATAGCACATGAGTAGAAAGCAGTTGTTCAATGGTCATGTCTGGTCCAACCAACTACTTAATATAACCTTAGAGTTCAATAACCTATGTTATTTATTCTTGTTTATTCTTCTCCTATTTTTCCATTATTGCTTGGTCATTACATCCATATTGGATTTAATCTCAATGATTTCCTTCTCCCTAGTAGAATGACCTAGATTTATAGTTGTTAATTGATAGTCCATAGGAGTCATATCATTTATATCCTTTTGCACTAGTGGTGTCGAAACCTATGTAATATTGGAATAAATAACATCTCTTGTTATTTAATATAAGGTTCTAGTATTTTTATTAGACCTTGGGGTTTCAATATTTTGCACTATGCTTTTCAAGTCAATTCAAACTACTTCTATTGGTGGCTTGGACTAAAATTTACTCAGTAACCAGGATGGGGTATTTTTCTCTATCCCACATTTTTTTTTTGTTCTCTCATTGGTGAGATACTTTCAATACTTACTTTCCCTTGATGGATTTCCTTTATTAAATTTTCAAAAATTGGAACATCTTTTCCTTGTTGGAAATCAAGGTGTGGTGAATCATGTCCTATTGAGTTATCACTCTCTTCCTTCTTAGCTACTTTAGACCGATCAATGTCAAAAGGTACCTTGTTATTGGTGTTCATTTCTTCTTCATGAGACACTTATTGATCAATCTCATCTTGAGCCTCTTTTCTAGGTGCTATGTCACCAATTAGTTGCTCATTCATTTGTTTATTTAGAGGACTTTATGTGTTTCTTTCTTTATGGGTTTCAACACTCACAACCTCCTCTTTGTTAGGTTAGTATAACCATTGAAGTAATTCCAAGATAACCTTTTGAATTACTATAGAAATAGTTTCAAACTTTTGATCATCAAATTCTTCCTACTAGATTGAACAACTTCTTGTAGTTACTAAAATCCCACTAAACTTGAAATACACTAGCATTGTTAGTATTATTCTCAATTCCTCGTGACTGTAATGGAATAGGTGGTGACAATGAAGTTTGGCTGGCTGGAATTTATTTCATATCACTAAATATCTCTCCTTCCCTTGCCAACTATGCCTTCTCCATTTTCTCTATAATCCTCGTAAAATGTGATACTAAAGTTGAAGATAGAAGCTTTATATTGATAGGAGAAGCAAAGGGTGTCTTTACTTCCACTTGCTTATCATTTCCTTGTGATTATTTTCCTTTATTCTTTTCTGGACTCTAAATAGTGTATGTTATAACTATTTATGTTTGTTGTTCTAGAGGAAGATTGTTATAAAAGACATCTTGTGTTTCTTGACTAGTCAAAGTTAAGGCATTGCTTGGTTGCTCCATTGATGATAGTGCTTGAGAATTCATCTCACTTGTATCCTTGAGTACTAAAGGAGTCCTAGTAGTATCAACTTTTTCTTTCTATTTTATTTTGGAAACATGAATCTTCTTTTTGATGAGGAAATCATCATATAATTTGAATCATATCTATTTTTCATCTTTGAAATCTTATCTTTGGGATATGTGAAACTAATTGCTTGTACCTCAATCATCCTAATGCACAAGTCTAACCATCTGTACAACATCAAAAATTGTCACGCTTGACAATTTCACACTACCTTGACACCCTATTTTTCTTATAACATTAATCATAATAATAATTTACTCATTTTTGGCCTAGATCAGTTAAATATTTAAATCCTCATCATCCCTAGAAATTTGGGTGAAAAAGCATCAGTCAAGGGTGCTAGGAACCCTTGACCAAAAAGTAGATTTTAAAATATTTAAACAATTTTGTGACTTAAAAATGATCTTGGGTTGGCCCCTACACAAAAATATTAATTAAAATGCATATATAAACATGTTTTCCCTCTTCTTTTGAACATTAGAAGGAAACTATGAATGATAAGTTATTATGACCCAATTATTATGGATAAGTATTGAGTTATCCTCTACATGCTATCTACAACAAGCTGTTGTATTTTGGGAACTAACCTTTTGCAAGTCTATCAAGCAATCAAGGCATCCCTTAATCAAAATTTATTGCAACTTATAGTGTAGCATCACTTCATCATGCATTTCACATCAAGGTAACATTGTCATTTATCATTTCACTCAATTATTATTTTTTTGGCCTTTACTCGACCTAGGGTATGCCCTCTTGATCATCATCAATGATTGTTTACTAAAGCTATTCTAGTTTTTTTTTTTAAAATATATATTTATAGGCATATATTCTGTGACCTTCATATACCTACAAATATTGTAGGTACTTATGTATTGTCAGTACCAAGCACCTATAAATGTGCCATGTGACAAATAAAAAGTGAGCAATGCATGCCTCGTGGCCCACAAACTAACCTTGCCAATATTTGTTGGGCCAACAGTGAGGTAAATTAAAATCGATGAAATAAACAAATATTTCATCATCTTTTTGAGATTCCATTGTTGGCAGCGTAAAAACAAATATTTTAGAGTGTCTTCCTATATTTTTCCACTTGAACAATATTCTATAAGATATTCCCTCAAATACAAATATTCTATTTGAGCAAAGAATATTCCTTTTTGATGGTCAAGAGACTATCAATTTCAATCTCGTCATCAATTGACATCATCACTACATCGATAGTGATGTCAGCACCTTTTTAATAAAATCCCCCTCTCTCCAATGAAGTTTTTGAAATTGCACTCCAAATTCAAGTGGTCATAACTTAGTCATCTGACCTCCTTTTGCAAGCATTTTTTTAAAATTTGGGGAAAATTTTCATGATCTACATAGTGGTACAATTGGTTTTTGATTTCAGTACATATTTTTTTCATAAATTTTAGATTCTCATAAGTGTTGCTAAACCATTCTCATTTTCAAAACTTCTAGGGCTCTATTCTTGCTCCTATGGTAACATTTTTACGTGAATTTTTTTTGGAAGTGCATAATTTTTTGTGTACTTTCCATTGGTTTGATAAAATTGATCTCATTATAATAATGCAAAACTTTTATTTTGAGCTTGTGGCCAAATTTGGCAATCTATATGTACTAAGATCAAGTCCACTTCACTATTGTTGGCAAGTGGCACTTGTAATCGAACAAAGTATAAAGCACCACAAATCATATATTGTCGAGGGGTTTCTTGATTAAGTAACTTGGGGGTAATCTTGCAATGGTTGATTTCTTTCTTTTGCTTGGTTTCTGCTCTTGCAATGGGAAATCTCAAACTGAACTCCTAACTCCATATAATTATGCTACATGGAGAAAATGAGTATGGAATTATATCTCATGGGGAAGGGTCTTATAGGCTATCTAAAGGAAACTATTTCTCAACCTACTAATGCTAAGGAATTGGCAAGATAGGAGGTTGATTGTGAGAAAACACTTGGATGCATATGTTCATTAGTCTCATTTGATTTACAATTTCATGTCCTATTGGATTTTCTCCTATTTTCTATTTGTGAGAGATTGCATTTTCATTTGTACATGGGTACCTAACATAGCCTAGTAATCAAGACCCATCTTTGTGTCATTTTTATAATAATCAACTACTCCCTAAGTTGAACTTAAGCCCAAGGGTGTTGGTGTAAATGAGAGTTTTACCTATCTAATTATTAGTATGTCCTATTTACATGTTAATTTTACTTAGGTCCTAGGAGGAAATATTTTTAGAAGGTGCTAGTTGTCATTAGATCTTATCTTATCTTTTGACTTTATACGCATGTGTCCTAGGTAGTTATGAGAAGTTGTCACATGACATAGGATTATGACACTTGTCATAATCAAGTTTAATTCTATGTCTCACCTTGGATATATAACCAAGGGGTTCTCATACATTGTCTATTGAAATCTATTAGATTTAATTCCATTGCATATTGATCTCTCTTGTGATTTCATGAAGTTCCTAGATCTTGGGTGGCTATAATCTTCAGCCAAATCTTTGATCAATGATAAGAATATTCCAAACAACAAATTATTAGATTACACTTTTCAAATAAAGAATACACATGCATCTAGTCATCCATCTATGCTATTGAAATCGTGAATTTCATATTTCCATGTATATAGTTAGGTAGAGTGAATATGTAATTGTAAACAATTGGTTCATATTTTCATGCATATAGCTAGGCAAAGAGAATTATGTAAAATTCTATGAAGGATAAAAGCTTGAGATGAGAAAAAGGAGAAATAGAAGAAAAAAAATTATACATATTTTTAAATTCTATTAATTTTGAATATATGTATAATTTTATATTATGTGAATTTGTATTAGTTTCCTTTGAGTATGGGTAAAATAGTTTGTTTTTTGTGGTTCTTTCTTGAAACTTTGGTGTTTCATCATGTTCAAAAAATAACTTTCCACTTTTAGTCTGAAGGCTCTTTCTTTATAATGAGTTGGTGAATTTTCTTAGATTTTAACCTTATTGGTCCCTTGAGACATTTTGTTGGAATCCAACATCAATTTTTATTTATTTATTTTCTAAATGATGATCTAAACATCCCTCATTTTATCTTGAAAAAATTGTCAAATCAATAACTTCAACCAGTAAAAATATACAAAATAAAATTTAACATTAAGAAAATCTAATATATAAGGTAAATTAGTACTTAGGTAATTTATATTTAGGAAAAATTGCCACATCCCTCAAAGATAGACATTTTTAACTTGTCATGGATAGGTATACTAATTGATTCATTGATGGCAAGGTGCATGATGATGTAGGTTATGTAGTTTAATTGAGGGAATATACCAATGCCCACTTCAAGTCTAAAGTCAATGATGCTCCTCAATTTCATGGATTGGTTCCAGAAAGAGTGTGTATGTACCTTGTATGCAAATATAAAGAGCTTAAAATTTTGGTATTGGTTTCGTAAGATTTCATCATAAAATATGTAAACCTAAAAATGATAAAATTCAAGTGTTCCATTTTACATTAAAAATAAATATTTATTAGTAAAAATGGAGTTCCAACCCTTTAGACTTTGAAGTCCAAGCCTAAAGAGTAGATTTAAAAAAACAACATTGAAAATGTATATACATTATATCATGTACCCTAAAGGGTGTGATTTTAAAGAAATAAATTTTAGCATTAGAAACACTTATGTGTTATATGTTTTATAATGTATATGTGTTATGACCTATACATGTTTTATAAAGCATATACACATTTTGCTTGAAATATCTTTTTAAACAATATTTTTCCTCATCTTGATGCACAAGTTTATATCCAATATTATAAACTAATTTATAATTTTAACTAGTGAGATACGAACTCATGATAAAATAAAAAAATACAAATCAAAACAAAAATAAAACTGCTAGAAAAATTGAAGAGGAGCAAAGTACTATCAAGATGGCTAAGAAAGCTCCTAACAAGAGATTTATAAGCATTCTAAGATTCAAGTAGAAATTTTAGCAATTTAGTGAAAAATGTAGATGGGCATGACATTAGGGTAATAAATAAAAAACCCTACAAATAGTGGATTAACTCACTACCCATTAATTGTTGTATTTATGTCTCAAACACATTTCCACCCCACTCTTGGCATTACTTAATCATAAATTACTTACTAATAACAAGTTAAAAAGGTCTTAGAAATATTACATCTTTATTCTTTACAACTCAACAAAATTTTAGAGTATGATGTTATTTTATTTGTCATGTGTGAAGTGGTTATGATGATAATGGTGAACATATCACAAACTTTCAAAAAGTGTAACATAAATTTGGGGCCTATGTCGAGAAAGAGGGGAGAGAGAATGGAAAGTTAGAGAGAAGTAGGGAGAGAGAGGAGGGAGGGAGTGAGGGAGAGGTAGGAGAGATAGGTGAGATAGAGAGAGAGAGAGATAGAGGGAGGGAGTGAGAAGTGAGAGAGAGAGAGATAGGTGATAGAGAGTTGTGATAGAGAAGTAGACAAGGAAGGTGGAAGGTGGAGAGATTGAGAGAGGGAAGGAGGGAGGCAGGGAGAGAGAAAGAGGCATAGAGGGATAGGTTATATAGAAAGAAGTAGAGAGGAATGGTGGGTGGGAAAATGGAAGAGAGAGAGAGATATAGAGAGACAAAGACAAAGAGAGGAGAGGATATAGAGAAAATTAGAGAGGGAAGGAGGGATGGAGGGAGGGAGAGAGAGGTGAGATAAAGAGAAGTGGAGAGGGAAGGAGAGAGGGGGAAATAGAAAAAAATAGAGAGGGAGGGATAGAGAGGTGAGATAGAGAGAATTAGAGAGGGAAGGAGAGAGATAATGGTGAGATAGAGAGAAGTGGAGAGGGAAGTAGAGAGTGAGAGAGAAAGATAGGGAGAGATATAGAGAGATAGAGGAAAAGAGATTGAGAGAGAAAGAGGGGGATGGAGAAAGAGGGGGGTGGAGATAGAGAGAGATTAGTAGAGAGGGAAGGAGAGATTGAGATAGAAAGAGGGAAGAGAGAGGGAGAGAGTTAGAAAGAAAGATATAGAGAGAGAAAGAGAGATAGATAGACAAATAGACAAAGACAAATATAGATATAGAGACATAGACAAAGACAAAGAGATAGAGAGACAAAGAGAGGGAGGGAGGTATGGAGAGAGAGAGAGAGAGAGTAGTGATATAGAGAGAAGTAGGGAGAGAGGAGGGAGGGAAGGAGGGGTAGAAAGAGAGAGGTGGGATAGAGAGAGGGAATGAAGGAGAAGTGAGAGAGAGAGGTGATAGAGAGAGTAAACAAGGAGTAAGGTGGAGAGGTTGAGAGAGGGAAGGCGGTAATGAGGGAGGGAGGTAGAGAGAAAGAGGTATAGATGGATAGGTTAGATAGAGATAAGTAGAGAGGAAAGGTGGGTGGGAGGAAGGAAGAGAGAGATATATAGAGAGACAAATACAAAGAGAGGAGGGGACATAGAGAAAATTGGAGAAGGATGGAGGGATGGTGGGAGAGAGGTGAGATAGAGAGACATAGAGAGACATAGAGAGGGAAGGAGAGAGAGGGGGGGAATAGAGAAAATTAGAGAGGGGGAAGGGAGAGAGAGAGAGAGGTGAGATATAGAGTAAAGCTAAGGAGAGAGGGGATGTAGAAAAAAATAGATAGGGAAGGAGGGAGGGAGAGAGTGAGAGAGAGAGGTGAGCTAGAGAGAAGTAGAGAGGGATAATGAGAGAGAGATAGAGAGAGACAGAGAGAGACAGAGACAAAGATAGAGAGACAGAGACAGAGATACAAAGATAGAGACATAAAAAAAGATAGAGACAGAGAGAGAGACAACTTGAGAGGGAGGGAGAGGTAGGGAGATAAAGATGTGAGATAGAGAGTAGAAAGGAGAGGGAGAGGGGAGATAGAGATGTAGAGATAGAAGGATGCAGTGAGGGAGATAGAGAGTAGAGAGAGAGAGGTTGGGAGGGAGATGTAGCAATCAAGAGAAAAGAGGGAAATGGGTGAGAAATAGTAACAAGGGGATCTAGAAAAAGACAAAGGTAGGGAGAAAAGGATGGATATGAGGTTAATGAGGGAAGGAAAGGCATAGAGGGTGGGAGAGACCTAGAAAGGATTGAGAGAGAATAGGGTAAGTATTGGTTAAGAGGAAGGATACAAAGAGGTACTGAAAGGTAAAGCCTCGACTATCCATCATTGATCATAAATTATGAAATTTAAGCCTTATCAAAGTGGGGTAGTGAGAGACAAATAAAAAGAAGTGAAATTTTTGTTTTTGTCAATACATTGCCATTTGGTGTGCATCAAATTTGGAGAGCGCCAAATGCAATGCAGCATTTAGGGAGTGCCAAATTTGGCGCTCGCAAATGTAATGCAACATTTGGCAAGTGTCAAATTTGGCGCTCTTTAAATTTAGCGCTCGCAAATGTAATGCAACATTTGGAAAGTGCCAAATTTGGCGATTGCCAAATTTGTTGCATTAAGAAATACTAAGGATGTGATTTTCTGAAATGGTAACAAAATTTCACATATTTTTGGTTGTGCTAACCGTTACATTTGTACATCTTTCAATGCAAGTTTATTAAAAAACTATGATGACATTAGGCTCTCTCTTAGCTATCAAAATATATAAATTTTTTTACATTTGATTAAGTTAAATTTTTCATCGATAACTTCTCTTATTAGAGCCTTTGTTTTTTGTCAAAAACCAACATGTGCTAGTTTTGGAATTTAGATTTTAACATGCATGTTCATCCAATTTTGAAACAAATTATATTTTTTAAAACTAGACTCCATTTTACACATAATGAAAAAAATGATTTTTGATTAGTTTTCAAAAAAATTAAGGGGGGGCGAGGGGGGGGGGTATGCTCAAATTTCAGCTTTTTAGGATGTGTCCACTTCGAAAATTCATAAAATATTATATATTCATTAAAAATTAGCCAAAAGAATTGGGATAAACTTCATGGTGTTAGCTAACTTCTCACTATTCAAATTTTTGAAATTCTAAAAAAAATAATGAAAAAGGGAGGGGCCCACAGATACTATGTTGGTTTTTTTTTATAAAAACAAGACCTATTTTGATCCCCCCTTTTTGAAACTCTTGTTCTTGTTGCATCTTCAAATTTTGAGTGTAACTATCTTCATTTTCTCGTGAACATCAGACTTTGTTGATTTAAAAAAAAAAGTGGCATCTTAAGAGCCATTTTTGTGTCACAGATTGGTGCACACACCCTCTAACTGGGGCACCCAGTTGCTTTTTTATTTCATTCTAAAGTTTTAATTTTCAATTTTCTTTAGTTAAAGACTCAAGCATTGGAGGTATTTCTAGTTAGCTTTTTTATTAGATCCATAGTTTTAGGAACTTATTTTTCTATATATGTTTAATTTTGGATAATTCAAATGATCCAATTTTGATGTAATTTTTTGCAACTAAACAATACAATCTCAACATGGAATTGCCTACTAGCTTTGTGAATTATTGATTCAATCAAAGGGTTACGCCTATTGCATGCATCTCGATTTGGTATCATGGTGATGGTATGAAAATTTTATTTCAATCTGAATTGTCAAACTAGTAATATTTCATTGGTAATTGTGGACTTGAGTAGGATTTTGTCTCAGATCTGTGCTTATGGCATTCTAATTATATGAAATCTAAAAAGCTTATGTGGTGACTTTTTTTCCTTTGAAGATTGCATTGCTATTATTGGTAAATGTGTGAAACACTATTTGTTGTAATGGTGGTTTGGAAATCTTTCTTAAACGCACAAAAAGGATGAATGAAATATTTCTTGTCATTGTCTAGTTAGTTTAAATTTGCTTTCCATTACTTCTTGTTACCCTTTCATCTTTTGAATTTTATTTAAAATCAAGTTTGGAATTATTGAAAGAGCATCAAATTATTGTAAATTTGCTATAGATCTGAACATGCAATGCATTTATTAAATTGTTAGATCTATTATTTTAAGTTGCATATTATTTCCAAGAAGTTAAAATCCAAATCCCCTCGTGAAATCACATTTGATCTCTACCAATGTGCTATCCACATGGTCATGACCCAACATGAAGGAACCTTGGAGTAGTTTCACTACTTTTCAAGAGGGACAATAAACCCTTATTGCCTAGCATGTTGTAAGTGATTAAAACCACCCTCAATAGGTTTTTCATAAGGAAATCCATTACTTCATAGAATACCTTTGAGATGAAATTGCAAGGTCTTTAGTGGAGTCAGATGCATTGCTAACAACTTTGAAAATTTTGACATCAATGGATGTATGAACTATCAAGATGGTCATTAAAAAAATAAATCATACTACCTATAGGGAAAAGGGCAAACTGATTCAATACAATTAAAATTTAAGACATGTGCATATATCCCACAAAGATCAAATACAATCTATCATGCGACACAAAGGGAAGTTCAATGAACTATTTATTAGGAGTAGATTTTTTGTTTTTGAAAGGATAAACATCCTACATCTTTTTAGCAACTTGTTGGCATCAAAAACATGAATTTTTCTAGTTGTATGAATAATGATCCCATTGAATTTAATGCTAACTAAAGAATATCAAAGTAGATCTCGAATTCAAATATTGATTATTTTTCAATTCAAATATTTCAAATTATGTACTCTATAATTCATCACAACTTTAACATTAATAATAAGATGATTGATAATAAAATAATATTATTTTTGAATTAAACATTTTACTTTATTTACTCTTTGTCAACTGCATTTATATAAATGCACGCTATCTTCAAATAAGATGAGTTCAAGTGCCAAGTGATAGATAGTTGGGGATTTTATGATAGAAACCCTAATTTAAATATTGAATGTCATGGATAGGACAACCTGCAACTCCAGTCTATAATAAAAATATGCACTTATATCGAATTCAGCTTACTTGTGTAAAAAGACATCAAATTAAAGTTGACAGCTGAGTATAAAATCCAGAAAACAGGAGACAAACCCTAAAATCATAGGCCTCATGTCCTGTCCATAAACTTCCTCTTAACTAAAAAACAATTTTTATGGACCACAAGTGAAATAGAAAGGGTAGTTACTAGCGAGCATGATGAAATTAATCAATGGATGGAGAATTCAAGATGATAAAATCATTTGATCCACATTAGTCGGTCCACCTCTTCTCTTCCATGGATATTCAATTTGTTTGTTCCCTTTCAAAAAATTGGTATACCAGCAAGCAGAATGATTTGGATATCTCTTTAAATTTTTATCTTTGAAATCAACATATAAGAGGCCATAACGAATCTCATAACCAGAAAATAACTCAAAACTGTCCAGCAATGTCCAGACGAAATATCCTCGAGTGTTCGAACCATTCCTGCACCCACATAACCATGCTCTCTGTAACTCCATTCAATAGAATAAGTTGTATACAGTTGAAGGTATGGTGTATGTTCAACTTACCTGATTGCAGTGAGCAAACTCTCAAGATAGTCATGGAGATACTCCATCCTTCCCCTATCATTTAATGCCTCCGAGAGTGAGAGAGATTGGCTGTTGTTGGTGCCATATCCTACTCAGCAATTTATAAAACATTTCAGAAATGAAACAAAACCAAATGAAACCAGATTAAAGCACAATATTGCACACTAAATTGTAATAGGGTAAAAGAACTTGAAGCAATAAAGAAAGGGGTCATAGATGGAAGATATTAAATTTACAGAGAGACAAGAGGATTCAATAAATTTCAAGTATGAAAAAGTCTTGAAGCTGAGAACCATCTGAAATTGGATAAAAGGTAGCAACATATGGGAAGTTTAGGGAATTTATTATCATTGGTATCACCCAAAATGCCTTTTGAAATCAGGGTGATGTTGGTATCTGAAATTGAATGAATTGCATGAAATTTTTAGAGGATTTAGTATCATTGGTGAGCAACATATATATAGTGGTTATATGGAGACATGGGTTGCACACAAACAGCCATTAACATACAACTAATTCGTTGAGCCAAACTGAGCATAGCAAAGTGAGTACCATTTTCATAGATTATTATAGGTGGATTGTCATACTGTTGCTTGAAATATTCCAATAATGCTTGCAATCCCCATGGAACAATTGGAAGTCCAGTTGGTGCGAACTGCAATTAAATATTAAGGTTTTCATTTTCCACTACAAATTTTATCTATCATAAACGATTTTGACTAACTAGAGATGTCCAAGGAAAAAATTATGGGCTTACCTTACCAATAGGGACATCGCCTCGCATTACTTTACACACACCAATGTATACACATCAGTATCTAAAGTAGCTTACAAGTATTCCAAACTTTGTAATATGTTTCAAAATTTGTTCTGTACCTGTTAAATTCGAGCTTAAATCTCTCATATAATCTCTTTCTGCAGCAATCCACTGACTAGGTAAATCGGAGACATAGTAAGTGCCGTAATGATTCAACCCAACGAAATCAAAAGATCCCCTTAGCTTTTTAGATTGTTGTTTGGTGAAGGTGGGCAGCCTGGAGCCTACAATCTTCTTCATGCTGGAAGGATAGTCCCCAAAGAAAAGGGGATCTACGAACCTTGTAGATAAGAACAAAGAAAAGGGTCATAACAGGAAAATTTATGGCCAGCAATTCACGAACGGAAAATTCACTGTGGGAAAATTCACTTGTCATGACAAATTCATCTCACCGCCGCTAATTCACCACCAGGGAAAATTAACCGCATTAAAATTAACCAATTAATTTTTGGCCGTGAATTGCTAGTGGTGAATTTTATTTGATCATGATAGTGAATGTGAATTTTCCGTCGGTGAATTGCTTGCAATGAATTTGCGTATGCCCAAATTGTTATAGGTGAAAAATTCTCTCAATATTTTTGAGAGGCTTTCTCTCATTTCAATTCAGCAAATACTTACCAACCATTTTGAAAATCAATTGTTCTCTGTGTTGCAGCTATGTCCTTGGACGAGTTTGTCAATGGCACATACCACATTGCTACAATTGTCAAGCCAATAAAACCCTTTTGGTTGTTCTGCATAAAAAACAGAATTACCAAGCCATTAAACAATAAATTTATGCAACCTCTAGGCCAATTAAAAATTAAATTGGTTTGCTCCAAATTTCAAGCCCTAAAGCTAATGATGGTTGAGTGGTTTGATAGCCCTTTTAAGAATAAATATTACCCTATTTTCAGTGTTAAAGTTTACAACCTGAAATTTTTCTCTGTAGAGCTCAACTACTTCTGCATGAGATAACAAAACATGATGACCAACAATATATGGTTCCTCCGTAGAATCTCCTGCACTACAGTTGCCAAAATATCCAAATGGATAAGAACAGCGTTCTGGAGGCAACAAACCAATGTCATAACTTAATGTGGAAAATGCATTTGGCTCGTTGAAAGTTGTCCAGTACTTCACTCTGTCTCCAAATTTTCTGAAACAAACTTCTGCAAAGGCTCTGAAATCCTCTCTGTTTAACAACAACCAATCAAAAACTGTTAGGCATCTGATAGTGTGAGGAATAACTTCATGAATAACCATGGCCACTTCTGAACATTTTTATTAAGTGTGGCTCACAAGTTACAACACAATAGCAAGCGCAATATCAATTATAGATTGAAACATTACACTATTCTGGGACTGAGCCATCCACCATAGGCATCTTCCAAGCTCTGGGGGAAATCGAAGTGGAATAAGGTAAAATGTGGTTGAATACCTGCAAGTTTTACAAATGTCTTCAATTACATGTTTTTGGATTAGATTACTCCTCCAATTTTCAATTTAGTTTCTTTATTCTCTATTTAGCTCCAAGGTTTACTCATTGCTGTATAATATAGTTTAATTTGATTGGGACTAGAAAATATTGTGTTAACAATGAATGAGTGGCCTTGGGCTCTTTTCATGTGACAATTACTATGGAGGAGGAGTTCATTGATGAGATTATTATAGTATTCCAATCCCTTTGGATTGATGGCACCCCTTCCATCTGTAACAAACAGCAAGTTAAGATCATATCTTAGTAAAAACAGAGTTTATGTTTTTTCCCTGAAGAATGTAGAACTTTATAGTAGATAAGACCATCAAGAAAAACAGGCATACACTGCTATTCCTATTTTAATGTTGACAGAAATTATTCTGGCAGTACCAGGTATAAGTCGAGACCATGAGATAGAAAATCTGTATGCATCTAATCCCATTTTAAACATCAGACGGACGTCCTCCTGAAAAAGTGTTTGTGGTAAAAGTCGTAAACCAACTTAAAGCTGATAGAATATACTTTATTTAATATTAGCAGCGGTCCAACACCAATCAAGAATAGTGTAGTAATCCAGATTACTTTGTAATGGTGGTATTGGTCTGCAGCAACATCCCCTGTGCTTCTATCAGACATTTTCCCTGTTAATGCACATTTATCGTAGTCCTTTAAGTTTGTTTATTCAAGAAGAAAAAATAATTCTAATGCCCAAAAATGACCAAATGGGTAACTGGAGTAACCTAAAAACATGATAAAATAATGTTTGATTATGCACCAACAGAATAGAAGCATTTTCTTACATCAAGAATTGTTTTTGTTAATGGTAGAATTATATATTATATTGAATTGCATTTGCTTTAAGAAAACAGATTGTATGGACAAGATTTACACAAATTTTCTGGCGTCCCCAAAAAAGGAGGGACTAACCAGAATGTGTATAATTATCCCAAATGGAAGGCTTACGGCCATCAAGTTGGGCTGCAGCTTCAACCTGTACACCCACGCCAAAGCCAAAAACCAAAATTTAATGTACCAGTGCAACAAATAATAGAAAAGAGAGAAGAAGAAAGGAAGTGGTATTACCTGGTAAGCAGAAGTGCCTGCACCGAATATAAAGTTTTCGGGAAAATCATCTCTGTTGAGTTTGTCTAGCTTGAATTGCAGAGAGACCGGGATTTGAAATCCTATGATGAACAAAATCAAAAGTGCTTCTCTCTTGCCGATCTTCATTTTTTTACCCTGCTTTTCTAATAGAAGCAAATATTTCCATTAATGGAATATCAGTGAATTTTAAACCTTTAAGTAAATTAAAGTACGGAAATAATGAAGAGAGAGAAGGAAAATGTGAGACTGCAACTTTTCGAAAGCATTTGCAAGAAAGTCAGTCAGAGATCCGAAAGCAAATGTAGCCACAAATATAGACATCAAATCTTGTTTTTTCTTACAATAACACCACATCAATCTCGTGGGAGGAGCATAAAGTCGTTTGTTTTGTGAAAATAAATGAGCTTAATGAGATGGAAGAGTATGTAGATTGTTCGATGGTTGATAAGTTTTCTTGTCAGGAATGTAGAGTCCAATATAATCATTGCATTTTTAGGCCATTTGAGTTGCTCCAATGCTTTTTATACGGGCCTACCTGGAAAGAATGGCGATCTCATAGCAAAAAAAAAAAGAAGAAGAATGGCGATCTCTTCTAAAGGGGAAAAAATATCTCCTAAAAGAGTTAAATCTCCCCTCTTTATTAAGTTAAATTATCTAAAATTTAAATTAATGTATTTATTTATTATATTTATCTTTAAAAAAAATTATCTAAAAATGTTTAGAGATATTATTTTTGAAGTATTTATTTTATAATGAATTTTAATATGTTAATTGTGTTTTAGTTTTATTATTTTTGTATGTCAAATTTTTAATATTTTTTATCAACATATTCATGTTATTACACTCTTATCACTTATTATTAGTTCCTGCTAGGGAACTATAGGCACCACCAAGATCTTAACTAGTTATTAATAATTCTCTTTCTGACCAATGAGTGTCCATTACTTCCATTCACCCGATATAAGCGATTAATGCGCTTCCATTACTTCCAATTACCATGGTGAGTAATAAAAAAATATTCAACTAATTTTTAAGAAAAATTTTAAACTCTTCAAAATTTATTTACTTGTTATATTTTCCATTCTATTAAATTCAAATATATAAAATAATCTAATAACAAATTCAAATAAATAAAATATTTTTAATATATTATATTATTGATTTAACAACATATTATAATATTATAATATATATACTATATAATACATATGTAACATATATATTATCTAATATATAATTTTAACATCATATTATAATATTATAATATATATACAATATATATTTAACATATATACCATCTAAAATATAATTTAATATATTAGATAATAATATTATAATTTTATTTTTTAATTTTAAATTATGTAATATATTATTTTTTTAATAATTTAATATATTATATTATTAGATATTTTTAATATATATTATATTGGATTATAAATTAAATTAAATTAACATCTAATATATTAAATTAATCTTGTGAATTATATCTTTTGAAGACAAAACAAATATATTTTGTCTAATTTTTTTTTTTTATTTTAAAAGAGCAAAAGGTTTATTTTTAATAATAATAAAAAATATAAAATATGGTTGATCTTAATTGCTATTAGATAAAAAAAAATTCAACATCTCGATTTCAAGGAAATAATTTATCATTTCATTACAAAGTATAAGAAAAGTTACAATAGCTCAACATTTTCCATTTATAAATATATTAAATTTTATATTATTTCAATAATGAATAAATTTAATGGTATGAAAGATAAATTTATATTATTATTATTTTAATTAGATAATGATAAAGTATCTTTCTATTTTAAAATTTGATACAAAGTTGTATTTTTTTTAATAATATAAAAATAAAAATAAATCTAATGATATATTAGTTTGATTATCATTAGATAATCAATAAAAAATAATGGAGTGGATAGATAATAAATAAATTAGTATAGATATTTTAGATATTAAATATATATCAATTTGGAGGAATCTATATAACATATGTCACAAAAATAAGATAAATATTTCAATATAGATATATATCATATCTTTCAAGTAAATGTATTTTAAGAAATATATGTTAATCATGAATACTAATAATACTATTATAGATATCTTAAATAATCTATTTAGAAAATATTTAGATATATATATTTTTATTTTATTTTTAACGAGGGGAATCGGGTGCAGCACGGCCCCCCATATAACCCCCCACCGCCGGTAAACTTTTTACCGTGACCGGCAGTGCAAAATATTTAGATATATTAATCTCCACTTAAAATTATTTTATTTTATGACATAATTATTTTATTTATTACATGCATACTAACACATTTTAATTTTATCTAAGAATTATTTTCATCTATCTGAACTACTCAATAAATAAATAGTTTCATCAATACATTGATGATATCTTAAATAATCTATTTAGAAAATATTTAGATATATTAATCTCCACTTAAGAGTTATTTTATTTTATGACATAATTATTTTATTTATTACATGCATACAAACACATTTTAATTTTATCTAAGACTTATTTTCATCTATCTAAACTACTAAATAAACAAATAGTTTCATCAATACATAAATATGTAAGTTGATAGATAAAGAAAAAAAAAAACTATTTACATTTACTCAAGAATTAGTTTTATTTATTTTTTAGCAATTTTTTAATGTTATATAGTAATAAAATAAATAATACAACATATGCAAACGATTATAAAAATTTAATTTAATCTTTTTTTCAGTAGACAATTTTTTCACTTAATCCAACATCTTAATTATTAAATGACGTCCTTGTTATTTTTATTATTAAATATTAATTATTTAATGTGTAAATGACTATAGGTGTTTTATACACACTTGTGAAGTGAGAGCCAATTTTGTTATAATACACTTCTAAAAATATTAGTCAATAAACTAAACACTTGTTGAAAAATAAAAAAATTTGTGTAACTATACCTATTGTATATGATAGCTAACCTATATTATATACAAGTAGAACTATTAAAAATTGCATGTTTATTATCTTTTTGTTTTAAAAATTTTAAATTCTTTATTATAAAGTAGCCTAAGTGTGTGAACAAAAGCTATTAAGGAGTCACACACATGATTAATAAAAACTAAAACACACCAAACATATAAAAATAATAAAAACTAAAATACAACTAACATATATATTTCAAAAAAAAATTACTTCCTACAAAAGTCAAATATAAATAGTGTTAGTTAATAGATTATTCACTATTTGAAATTTTAGCCCAAGTGTGTGAACAAAAGCTATTAAGGAGTCACACACATGATTAATAAAAACTAAAACACACCAAACATATAAAAATAATAAAACTAAAATACAATAACATATATATTTGGAAAAAAATTACATCCCACAAAAGTCAAATATAAATAGTGTTAGTTAATAGATTATTCACTATTTGAAATTTTCAACTTTTTTCTCTATTGTTCAATCATATTTAAATAATTACTAACCAACAATTGGGTAAGTTATTTCTATATGGAATAATTTACCTCTGAATTTTATGAGGTACAACTCCCTCGTTTGATAAGAGAATAGAAATAATTTACCTTTGAATTTTATGAGGTACATGAACAAAATGTAATTTCTAAGAAAACAATCAAAACATAGACTAATTGCATTCCACAAAGCATAAAATAGTAAACTTATCAACCAAAATTGGTTCTCACATTCACACAAAAATGCAATAACCAATGAAACCAATCACAATGCATAGACTATAACATGGATTTTGTTTCATTCATTTATCAAAAACTATAAGCTCACAAACATACAACCTCCTCTTCCTATTTGAATTACTTTCTATCCATTTCCCTTTTTCAAAAATTTCTCATAAGAAGTTCTTTCGGTAACATCATAGTTTATATACATTTACAAGAGTACCTACTTCTTGAAAGTAACTTAAAAGAAGAAGTTAAGATCCCCTTAAACTTCTTGAGACCTTAAGTTATTTAGAAAAAAAACAATAAAAACACGAGGCAATATTGGGCTCGGGTGGTGCACTATCAATCTCTTTCTTCAATACCTTAATATCCTCACATATTTTCTTCATGTTTGTGACAACCTTTGTTCCCCTTACCAACATATCCTCAAGGTCCAATATTTTGTGACCTTCCCATAAGACTTCAAACATGAATCTTATCAATCATTTCTTTTCCACTTTAAATAGAGAAATGATCAAAATGTACTTCAATTTGGCCAATGGGTTGAGTAGAAAGGTTAACAAGATATCTTAAATAATTGGTTAAAGCATTAACCTATTGTTTTAACTGGTCTTTTCTCTAGTTCTCTTTTTCTATCATTTCTACAAGCCTGCATTTTACACCTAAAAATTGTGGACATCTCAATCTCTTGTAGAGGGTTCCAGATTAATCCTAGTGATACTAAAATCACTTGCAATCATTTGAATAGCCTCTTTTTGAGTGGAGAGATGAGAAAAATCAACATACATATTTCCCTAGGAGGGATCATTCAACAATCAAGATGTAATTTTAGGTTTTTGACATGTGGCATTATTTGGATTAATTGAGACACAATATCCTTATTAGGTAGAGTCAAGTCAATCATCTTTTTTTTCTTGGTTAAATATTGTTCTAACCATGAGATAGATGAAGGTGTGGGGATATTACTAGTTCTTGGAAAATAAAATTGAAGCGACCTTTTGAGAGGAGATGTATCAGATACCTCACAAGCATTTTCCAAATTCCTACTTCCTAAGGGATCCTCGGCATCATCTCCATACCTCTAGAGGTATTCTACTACATTGTGGATGCCATTTTTTGAAGTGATGAAGACCTCCTCTAACTAATCTATGATTTCTTTGTAGCTTGCTTAGCTTTCCAAGAGGCAACATTTTTCATTACCTATTCCTTTATTAACCTAAGTACTATTTCCATCTTAGCCTCAATGGTTTATATTTCCTTAAAAATCCAATATATTGGTAGGATGGGTTGGATTTGTATGCGTTCTATGAAGATATGATCAACTAGATTAGAGTCATCATCTTCGATACCCTAGATATCACAATTTAATTTGAAAGTTACAATCTACCTTAGTGAAAAACTCATCCATCCTCTTCTCCTTACTTCATATTTGTTTGCACAATCTACCCGATATTCTTCCAAATTCAGAATGTGAGCTTCAAATGAGAAATTATAATTATTTTTGAATGAATTTTTGACAACTTTTCTCAAGGTTGTGGAAACCTTATTGAATTTTGATAAAGGTTTCAAAACCTCTAGAAAGCTCCAAAATTAAACTTCAACACCTTTGATCTTTCCAAAATTTTATGAGAGCTCATGGTGGAACCAAAGTATTAATTTTTTTTTACTTTGGACTTGGTTGTGGAAACCATGTTGGGTCTTGATGATGGTTGTGAAACCATAGAAGCCAAAATAAAATAACTCACCATCCCAAGGATGTGGCAACCCTTTGGAGTTTAATGAGGTTTCTAAAACCTTTCGACTTCTAACAAAGGTTTCAAAACCTTCAATAAGTTCCTAAATGCTTCTTTATTGTCTTCAATTTCTCCACTTTTGATTGAATGGGTCAACTTTCTTTACTTGTGTTGGCTTTAGACTAGGTTAGGAAAACATTATCAAAACCCAATGAGGTTCTAAAAACCTCATCGAAAGCGAATGATATTATTATAACTTAAGTGATGACCAACACATTAGAAGTAATATGAACCTTTAACAAGTTGTCAGGATAACACATGGTTAGCGAAATGTTGTCAAAAATTGACAAGGTTCTGAGAACTTTATCAAAACTGAATGACTAATGATGAACTTCTCCAAATTTTAGCAAGGCTCAAAGGATTTGATGAAACATGAGTTAAAAATTGGCTCTAACTGGGGAAAAATACTATAAAGGATGCTAAAGAACCCAAAACACAAGATTTATGATTGTCCATGGGTAATAGATTCACTAGTTGTGAAGTATAAGAAAACACATGATGAAAAAAAAATTAAAAGAATGAAGCAAACTATTTAAAGATAACAAATCCAAAAAACCTAGCCTACTATTTACAGAGGGTGGAACATACACACTCCTATTCCATGAATAGTGCCTCCTACTCAGTTCTCTTCCACTCTATTATGTAGTCCTAACCTACCATTTATAGAGGAATCAACATACACACTCCTATTCCTTGAATAGCACCTCCTATTCAACTCTCTTGCACTCTATTGTGAAATGCTCTCTAGTTTCATTGGCATGGATTGTTTAATTTTTTTCCTTTTATCTCCTACTCATGAGGCACAACCTCACTTCTCCGCCACACCTCCAATCCATGCAACCCCCAAAAACTGTTAATTCAAATTTTAATGATACCCCCTTATGCGCCATCTCATTTCTCCTTTTGTGGTGTGACTTCTTCCTCCTGCCAGACACATTCCTTCCCCTTTCTACCTTCAACATAGCCCTCCTTACTACCTGAATTGGCCTTTTCACCCCATCCTTATTGCAATTTTAATTTCCTTTGCTCACGAAATCATGCATTATTAAAAAATCTGTCATGATATGTCTATGCATTATTTTTAGGTCAATGCTTCTACCAACATCAGTCGGCTAATTAAAAGAAAATTTTAAAATATTTAATGTTCTTCAAACAATATGATTATATCTTTTGTATTGTCAAAAATCACCTACTTTGCAATTTCCTGATATTGTTTATGGTATTACATGTCACCATCTGACAAATTTCAAGATTACTATTAAGTTGTTATAATATCAACACTATTGCTAAAATGTAGCAAACACAACAACTAAAAACAAGACTATTCTTAAACATTTAGGCAGGAACTTCACTGCTCTGCAGCTCTTGTTATTGTAGTTATGTCTCTCAACCTAATTAAACATAAATATATTTAGATTAATTAAGTTGGAATAAATAATTATAGCTTAAATGTGATAGATAAGAGTATCTAGTTAGCTAAAATTGATAATAAAAGAATGATTTTGAGAATATGTTCAATTGATTTGTCACTTCTAAAAAATTAATCATATCTTAAGGTTTCATCTTTATCTGATATCAAGGATTATGCATTGTATATTATAACAATAGTCTTCTTTCATCAATTGAATTCTTAGTCTTCATGATAAATAAGTTATTTTTTCTATCTCTTATGATGGGGTTTTCTAGTTGCTAGTGATCTATAAGAGTTGTGGGGATCAATCATCAACTCCAACATATTATCAAAGCTCCAAATTTGTAATTCTCTATCCATTTTTTAAGAGATTTAGCCTTAGACATTCAAATGGTGTATCCTACACTAAACACATCATTATTGTATCTAGAATATCTAAAACCATAAGATCAACTATCCAAATATTAAAATTATAGTTTAAAAAAATCAATGAGATTTTTTCTAGGGATCTTAAAAATCAACTATAAATATATATAGAAACATATGCATCAAGATAAGATTTGTATTTCCATATGAAATCATACCAATTATAACCATTAATTCTATACAAAAACCTATAGTTTGTTTGGTTTTCCAATGGCATGTTCGATAAAAAATTGATAAAAATTGTTGTAGCCACCAATATTTTTTGGTAAGTTTGTAAGGGCACAATTCAAATCTCAATGCTAACATCACCAATATGGAAGGTGATTTGAAGTGTTTTAGTATCATTAAAACTTTGTTCAAATGTGATAAATTTTGTAGCCAAAAATTTTCCATCGAGCCCCAAGTAAATGGCATTATCAATCATGATTGAGCTCTTTGCCAAGTTTTTCACCTAGATCTCTACCTCCACTTGGTTCATCAATCACCATCACCTAGATATATGCTCATTTTTCACTCTTACAATTCTCAACCTAGTCATTACTAACCCGACACTAGGTCATCACTCAATCCAACACCACTGCTAATCAAGGGGGAACCTTGGCCTAACTAATATCTTCCTAAAGTTGCAATTTTTTATTTTGACGTAAATTTGACATTATGGTATCAAATTTTTTAAACAAAGTCATAAAAAAGATAATTCTAAGTGCTTTTTGGTGATGCTTTTTTTTTTTCCAAAATTTTCTTCTAGTGTATTTTATTTCCAATTGAAGTTAGATCATTCATTTTAGGTTCTGAGCTCTTAAATTTTTATCATAATCTCTAATTTTTCTATTCTTGTGGCATTCAAAAGGTATTGATGAGTTCCTCATATATATGTTGAGAAAATGTCTCAACCTTTCTTTTTAATTATTAATTGGCAATTTGTAATTATCTTTTAGTTGTCATGAAAGTTGCTAAATGTAACTATGACAACTTGCAAAGTGTTTTTAACTGTCAAATTAAAAAGAGCATGAAAAAGGGGAATTTAAACGTGAGCTTGGAAAAAGATAAAACACATTTTTTAGTTGAATGTGCACATTACTAAAAAATGGATAAAATCACAAGTTGGAAGAGAAAGTTTCTTTTATTTGTGATTTATGACTAAATGGTTTTGGAAACCATTCTTGATTTTTCGTATTAAGTATAGTGTAAACATTACATATTACATTCAACCAAGTTGCTTCAAAATCCAACCTCTACGCTACCCTAGCTATGATATATCATCCATTTTACCCTTGCTACTAAAGATCCATCCCCCCATTCTACCCCTGATACATCAAATTTATCATCCCATATTATCACTGTTATGTGAGACTTGTACAAAGAATTTACATATAAACCTGTATAGAGTAATTACATATGAGCATTTGCATATAACTTTGTATAGAGCAATTACATCTGAGTATAAACACATATACCATTCCTGATATCATCTATATCACCAAATGAGCAAAAAAAACAAGGTAGGCTTCTAACGAGGCTGCTATGTCTTGTCAATGCCACAAGTGTCTCTGCTACAACCACCTCGTCCACTGGCAACTCAAGTTCCCTGCTACTCTATCCCTCCATTAGTACAATTACAACCTCTTTGCTTTTTCCCTTATCAGATTTATTATTTTGATCTTCTTTTAGTTCCTCTCTAAAAGCTTGCAGTGACCTTAGGAAGACCTCTACCCCAGGATGACCTTCTTGCCATGTATGTCCATATCTAGTTTCTAAAATATCAATGGTTATTTCTTTGTTCTCTAGGTATTTCTAGAACTTGTCCTTTGTGAGTTCCACTGTGATGTAGACCTACATTGCAACATTGTAAAATATAGGTCCCTTATAGGACTCAATAAGCAATTTCTTCCTTCCTTGAAACATGTCTTCATTTTGAGTGTTCCATATTTCCCACAGGATGTCAGTTGAAAGATAGTGCCAAAATAAAGTACCAATTTTTCTCATTTTTACATTTTGATTAAATAGTTTTTTTTAGGGAGAGGATCCCCTTTATTTCCCCATATATTTTTCTTATTACAAAACATACTCTAGATCTCGTTAGCAAAAATACATTCAAAGAAGATGTGATGACTGATTCAGGCTTTTTGCATAAACTGCAAATGTCAATATCATCAATTTTGCTTTTAAATGAGAGTTTTTGAATTATCAAGAGCCATCTAAAATAGGCTTTCTTAGATTCCATCTTTTTCTGCCAATTTCTTTGGAAGATTTTTTTCCACTGAGTTTTGTTTAAGTTCATTTTCCAGCATTCATTCATATGATCTGTTATATCCACCTATTCTATTAACATTGAATATATCTCTCTTACTTTGGTCTTCATTACATTGTTACTGTTTTGCAATTGAGATTCTTTAAATTGAAGGGGGTCATTTTTGGTTTCAATTGGGAGTTTTAGTTGGCTACACACTTCTCTTAACACTGTATATATGTCCTCTAGTTACTGAGGGGGATATTGTATTCTGAACTTAGGTCATTCCAATCTTTTCGTTTCCGATCTTTCAAAATTTCACTAAAGCATTTTATCCCTTTTTGAGCCCAATTTTTTGTTGAACGTCCTCAAATTAATGTTAGAGGCCTTCCTTTTTGTTTTAAGTTCCACCATATTGATCTGTTGGTCAGGATGACCTTTTTATCATCCTTGGTGAAGTGACACTTGGATAGATTCTTTTTTATTATTTCCCATGCCTTCCATATGGTCCTGAATACATTGGATCTTGCACATGACATAATCCATTCACTACTAAGGATATCATTGAAAGGAAAAGACTTCCATGATTTCACTTTTTTGGGGACAAAATTGAGAATATTTTGCCTGATTAGCACTTTCCGAGGTTCCCCACCTTCCATGGCTCCAATCACCCATTTTGTTGCCAAGGAAATGCCTTGTATCTTTAGGTCTTTCAATCCAAGACCACCTCTATTTTTTGCTATGGTGCACTATTCCCATTTCACTGAGTGTCTTTCCTTTTCCCTTTTCCATCTCACCATAGAAACTCTTGTATTCTTTTTTGAATAGCATTAATTTGGTAGGAGTTGAAAAACCACAATGAGGAAAAATAAATGTTGTAGGATGACATAATTTTTTGACAAACTTCCAAAGTCTTCTTGCCATTGATAAGAACTACTTGTTCCAGTTGGCCGGTTTCTTTTCTATCTTGTCTCTAATTTACAACCACGTCTCCTTTAAGTTAGGGTCCACTACAAATGGGATTCACAAGTATCTCAGCAGCTTCTGGGGTCCCCCCCATTGGATGCCAAACCCATTTACCCAATCTGGAGGCTCCTCCTTCCATCCCAAGATGCAAGACTTCGTAGGGGCAACTTTTTCTCTAGAGGAAAGACAAAATATTTCCAGCTTTCCCATTAAATTTGCAAGATTACCCTCTTCTACGTTCAGAAGAATTGAGGTATCATTAGCAAACTAAAGGTTAATGAGTTCATTATTGTCAGGAAGCCTAATACCTCTCACTTTTGGAACTAATGAATTATCCCTTAGAACATTGTGAAGTGCATCCAAGGCAATTACAAATAAGGCTGGTGCAAGTGGGAAGCCTTGTCTTATTGATCTCCCAAGGGATATAACATGAGTAAGAACTCCATTGACCTCCACCTATGCAGCTGCATCCTAGAAGAGGGATTTAACCATATGGAAAAAGGCCTTGGGAAATCCAAATGCCTCCAGAGCTAAAGGAAAAAATTCCCATTCAATCCTATCATAAGATTTTTCAAAGTCCAATAGAAGCATCACAATATCTTGTCCTGTTTTCTTAGCCCAATTCATGGCTTCCCAGCTCGTGATAAGATTTTCCAAGATATACCTCCCCTTAATGAATCCAGTTTGAGTAGAGTTGATAATATTTGGTAGAATTCCAACCAACCTTTCAGCTAGCACTTTGGCCATGATTTTATATGAAACATTCAGGAGAGTAATGAGTCTCCAATTCTTGACTAGGGTTTTATCCTCTTATTTTGGGATCAACTTAATTTTTCTTTTAGTGATGTTTTTGCCCATAGAGCCTTTCTCAATGGCTTCCTTATACACCTGGCATAGGTCTTGGCATTCCCAATCTAAGAAAGTCTTATAAAGTTCTACAGGGAGGCCATCTGGGCCTGGTGACTTGTCATTTTTGAGTGAGAGAATGGCTCTCCCTATGTCTTTTTTAGAAATCTCTCCCAAGATTTGAGGTCATCTCATCATTAATCCTTTTTTGGCATAACTTGATATAATCTTTGGCTTTGGAGTAGGATTCATTGCCCCCTTATGAGGTGAAAAGGTTCTAGTAGAACAGGTAGAACTACTCTCTTATCTCCTCTTGCTTTATTAGAGTGCTACCATTTGCATTGATCTGGTCTATTTGTTGTCTGGCATGTTTTTATTTAATGTACCTAAGAAGAACTTTGTTCCCTTATCCCCACTCTCAACCCAAATCATTTTGGCTTTGACTTTCATCCCCTATATTTTGTTGGTTTGAAGCCTCCTTAGCCTATCTTTGGCTAGCACAAGCTTATTCACAAGGAAGTTATCAGTAGGGTTTTCTTGGACTTCAAATTCTGCTTGGAAAAGCTTATCATGCAAGAGGAACTCCTTCCTTCTATCTTTGGCCCTTTTCTTCCCTATAGTTTGGAAAAGGACCTTCCATCCTTCAACATTCAAGTCCCATATTTCAATGGGAGATAAATCTCTATACAACCATTTATTAATTAGCCTGAGAGAAGCTATGGCATTCCTACAATCTCCATCTTTGAGGAGGTTTGTGTTGAGGAAAAAACCATTTTTAGGACCTACAACTGTTGTTACACCTTCCTTAAAAATAAACTTAGCTCTTATTGGATGGTGGTTAGACAGGGAGTAGAGGGTGATCTCTACTTTGCACCCTTCTTTCACCTGAGCAGCTGAGAAGGCCTTGTTGATATAAAATTTGTCAAGCCTGCAAAAAATTCTCCTCCCTCCTCTTTGAAAATTACACCAAGTGTACCAAATATCCTTGCATTCCTTTTCTTGGATTTAAATAGGGTCCTCAAGCTTTAGCTTGGATTTCAATCTTAGCCAATAGAAACTCTCACTCTCTTTCCATTCATGCCTAGTGCCCTCCACTTGTCTTCCCCCTTTTCAATAAAGTTAAAGTCTCCCCCGATTATCCAAGGGATGTCTTGTAGATTGTACATCCATTTACAAAGGACTCTCTCTTTGTAGTCATTAGGGGCATACACAGAACATATGCCAAAACAATCTTCTTTCTTCTTGATGATTGTACCCAAGCAACCTAGTTACAAGGGGAAACCCCATGATTGTCCACAAACTGAGCCTATTTTTTTGATAGTAAGATTATAGCCCCCCCTTCCCTTTTTCATGGTTAGTGGAAAATTGAGATGCTTCCTTCCAAATCACCCTTAGGCTAGTTTCCAAAGTAAATTCAGTGGCTTAAACTTCTTGTAATAGAATAGAGTCCTTATCTTTGTTTTGTAAGATGAACCTCTTGACCACATGTTTCCTATTTGGGGTTTCAAGTTCCCTTACATTCTAGGAAAGACAATTAATTTCCATTATTTTTGTTTGTTGGGTGTAGGTACCTTATCACTTATGAAGTTATCAAAAAATTTGGATAGTCTACTTTTTTCTTCCATTCTCTTAGCAGTGAGTGGTAAAGTCACCCCACTAAGTTTCTTCCTTTTATCCTTTGATAAATGATTAATGTCTTTATCCTCCTATTGCTTGGCACCATCTAGAACTTTCTTCTTTCTATATCTCTGAGTTTTTTTTACTAAAACCTCCATAGGAACACCCTCCCCATCAATGGTTTCCCCTAGTAGAGAACATCCCTAGGTCATTTGTAGAATCCATGCCTGACTAAGAGGCCAATCCATCTGAACTTATCACTCCATCAAGGGTGTTAGGAATTTTCAATGCAAGGTTTGGAACCTGAATTTCATCTACCTTCTCATTCCCATTCACAAAGGATACATTATTAAGGGCCATATGTTCCCTCAATCCTTCCTCAATCCCTTCAGATTGTAGGTTTTCCAATTCCATATCACCTCTATCATAATTGATTCTCTTCAAGTCCTTGATGGCCCTTTAGAGACAGTCTCCTTGTCCCTCAGAGACTAAATCCCCATTATTGGCATGTAGAATACCATTCTTCCTAGGTTCTAGGGGCAACATATCACCTTGGTTCCCCTCATCATCACTTGCACTATGTCCTTTAAAACACTTATCATTGAAGGAGTACATTTCCTTTGATTTTTTATTATCCTCGAGCCTTTTTCTAAGTTTTTGCAATTCCAATTGTTTTGCATCAATTTTACCATTATTCGTAGGCTCTTTGAAGCCCTCTTGTCAGGGGAATGAACTACTTTCAATCTCTTTCTTATCTTGTACCACGTCTATTTTTTATTTGCCAAGGTTATGTCTATTTCCTGCATTAGGGATGTCAAGTTGTCATCTATCTGGGAGGTTGCATTTTTATTTATTTCCATGTTCACCAGTTTAGAGGTATCATTACCTTCTTTATTAATTTTAGTGTTCGAGGATTGGGAATTCTCCTTGTCTTTCTTTGGGGTAAGGTTGCATTCCTCAATCTTCCCTAGGTAATTTTCACCTCCTTCTACCCTCCCATTCTCTATCAAGGGTTACATTTTGACTTTCTTTCTGCTATAAATAGAGTTTTTACTAGCTTTATTTTTAATTAGTGGACAATTTATTCTAATGTTCCCCTCTTGACAACATAGATAGCATGCATTGAGCCCACCAAGGACTTCCAATTCACACATGTTATATTTCCTGATTTCAATTTAATTTCCAGAATCTCTAGGAGATCCTTTCCAAGGGTTAAGAAAACCAAAACCCTCGCATCTGAGTGTGGGAGAGAAGATTTAGTATCTTCAATTCTCAATACATTTCCATATGGTTCCACCAAAAGTGGAACAAACTTCCATAAGTGGGGGGGACATGTTTTATAACCAACCATCTAGGGCTAGACATTGCAAATACCTCCTCCTCCAATGCCTCAGGGTGCCATGCCAAGGCATGAAAAATGACTTTTCCAACATTCCAAAACTATTTTTTAATTGTTTCTTGCTAAGATTTAGGATTATTGAAAAAAAATACATACCATGTAATAGTAGTAGAATTGAAACACTAATTTTCTTTCCCATACATTATTAAACCATTCATCCATATATTTTCTTGCCAAAACCCTATGGGTGTCAACGGCTACAAAAAAGATTGTAGTTTTTGAAAGCATTTCATAATCTTCAAAGATTGCCTCATCTAGGGTTTCATTCAGAATCAAAAAAAAATTCAAGGGGGAGCCAAGCATTGCTTACCTTGTCTTCTCCTCCATCAACCAGCAAAGAATCAACCTCTTCAATAACAAACTTAGCACCCTAAGGAAGCTAACTCCGCTCTCCTATGACAATATCAAAGAATGAATTGGAGGGTATATTGCTTTCTTTAGCAATAACAGGGATTTTTAAATAATTTTCTGGGGGATCTGTATCCCCCTCCACATATCTCTTCAACCCCATGAGGCCACACATGTGAAAAACACCCAGGGCAGCCAACGGGAGGAGCTCGTCACACCCATGGCACACTAAATCTAATTGAGGAAACCCCACGCCCCGAGGAGCATAGAATTACACAAGGGAAAGAATGAGAGATCATGGAGGATGGTCGAGCCTCCTCCACGGGTGTCTGAAGACACCCCACCAGAAAAGCAACACACGCACGACCAGAAAATTGCAGAGCCCCTTCTCCTTTTCCAAACTTTTCTATCTTTATTCTTGATTTATGTTTTCTCTCATGCATATATATTTAGTGCTTGAGTTGAAGGAAAAATAAGTTAAGTTGCAAGTTATTGAAGGGCCATGAAGTGTTGTAGTGATTCAGAGAGAGGTCATATTGATGTAACTCACTTGAAGGATTAATACAATTATTGGATCTCTTTGGGTGTGGAGTTTTTTCCCACAAGGGTTTCTCCATATGATTTTTGAGTTATGGTTTGCATCTTTATTTTAATCTATTTTCAACTATGATTTATTACTATATGTTAATTTGGATGCATAAAATTATCTGCATATTTTCACTATAACAACCTATCATGTTTTTCAACATTTGGTATCAGAGCCAAGTTGGCTTGATTAGAGAAGGGAACACCTTTCTTGCAGTGTTTGATTGGGTTTTTTGATGTGGTGGGAGTGTGTTATTTTTTCTTGCAGTTTTAGATTTAGTGTGATAAGAGATCATGGCTAGCTCATCTTGGTTGGACATTGAAAAGTTCAATGATACTAGGTATGAGCTTTATGGAGTTGATCATGTGGTTACATTTGATATGTTATTGATTTGGAACTCCTGTTTGAATTTTTTTTATAGTCCTCATGCATGGTCATTTTCTTACATTCTATGGTCATGTACAGTAGAGTATTTGTGTTGGGTACCTGTGTTTGGCTCCCTAGTCATATGGAGAAACTTCTATTTTTATGGCTATGGTTTGATGTGCTTATTTTGGGTGCTTGTTTTTAGTCCCTAGCATTGGAAGGCATGGTATCATTAACCTCAAATGCAATGAGGCTATGGAGTTGATCATTAGATGATCTGTAAGCTTCTAGAATGGCCTAGCTTCTTTGTATGCTTGTACATGATGATGGTTGTGGAGTTGGCCTACTTTAATGGGTTTGGAGTTCCTAGACCTCTTCTTCCTTTGGTTGGTTGCACTTACATGTATCAATTTCATGTTGGTTGGATCTGAGGGTTTTGTGGATTTTTCCTTAAAAATTTATAGTAATGCATATTCATGATATTCCATTATTTTGGTTGAACTATTTAGGCATTTTACAAACTTGTGGGACTTATATATGATAAGTGGATATGGATTATCACGTGTGTTCGTAAACACAATTATTTTTTAGTTTTTACATGGTTAATCAAAGCTTGTGGTTGTGCAAATCTATGAATGAGCTATTTTTCAGATTATGTTTCCCTTTATGCTTTTTGCAAGGTGTTCAACAAGTGGGAGAATGTTGAAAAAATGTCTCAACCTTGCTTTTTTTTAAATTATTAATTGACAATTTGTAATTTTCTTTTAGTTGTCATGAAAGTTGCTAAATGTAATTGTGACAACTTGCAAAGTATTTTTAATTGTGAAATTAGAAAGAGCATGAAAAAAGGGGACGTTAAATGTGAGCTTGGAAAAAGATAAAATAGATTTTTTAGAATGGATAAAAAACACAAGTTGGAAGAGAAAGTTTCTTTTCTTTGTGATTTATGACTAAATGGGTTTGGAAACAATTCTTGATTTGTGTTTTCTCTAATGCCTATATATTTATTGCTTGAGTTGAAGGAAAAAGAAGTTAAGTTACAAGTTATAGGATTCTTGGGGCGGTGGGCCTAGCTCAATTGGCTAAAGCATCCTATTGCAGGCAAGAGGTCACGAGGTCTAGTCTCCCCACTATCCCCATGGTATCGAAGGGCGTGTCGCACCACCATCACCGGTCATGTGAAAAAGTTTACCAAGCGCACTGTCGTTTATAAGGGGATGGATACCTGACCAATTCATGTAGTCTAAGAAAAGATGTTATAGGATTCTTTTTTTCTAACATTAATCATGACTTTATATGTGTTGTGTCAAACATTGATTATCCCTAGACACACTGCATATTAAAATTTGTGAGGTCTTTAGAGACCCTCATATCTATCCATTCCTAAATGATCTTCCTAAAAATATCCTCACACCCCTTGATGATGTGGATAATATACCTTTTGATGATGATACTTTAGATGAGCTTGAATATATTACAATTCTTGCATGTTATGATGGTACAAAGACCTCCCTTATTTCTTATTCTGCTTCCATCAAGATCACGTCTTCATGTTATGTTGATCCTAATAAGATTAGTATCACTATATTCATGGCCCCTACTTATCCGATGCAACATGAAACTCATCATTTTTTAAATACAACTACTTAGGATTCATATATATCAAACATTTCATCCTTGTTTATGGAGTATCATATTATATATTTGAAGGATTCATTTTAGGACATCCATCTCCTCTCTGATGAAAACCCCATAATTATTATTATCTTATCATGATTATCTTTAGATCTTGTTCTTCATTAGTCTTCATAAGATTTTGGATTGGTGTCACCTAATTTAGACATGTGGACATTTGAGCAGTTTTTGAAGACATGTATTTATATTTTGATTTTGTATTCATCTAAATTATGGAAATGACTTCTACAATCAACAACAAATGAGTTTCTTTCCAAGGGGAGAAATTTTGTTTATAGGTAGTGGATCAGTTTTTTGTCTTAAAGCTATCACACTAGCATAGGAGATGCTTCTTTATAGGTAGATCTATCATTTCACTCTTATCACCTATTGGGGGATATATATTATATATTTGTGATAAAAGTAGTACTTGGGGGGTCATGTTGAGTTCTCTTTCTTCCATCATATGTAAACATTTTTTTTCATTTTCCCTCTTTTAGAGAGGATTTTTTTCCCAAATTTTAAGGTTTTTCCTTTCCTACGGTTGTGAGAGATGTATTTGTTTGTACATGTGTACCACATTAAGCCTTGTAGGTAGAACCCATCCATGCATTCTTCAATAATTCATCTTTTCATTTAATCATACTCCCTAAGTTGCACTTAAGGGGGGTTTTAGAGTGAAAAAGGTAATCACCTAATTAATTATTATTAGGTCCCTATTTCACATTACCATTCTGAAGCTTGCTTAGGTCATGTGATTTTATGTGTCTCAAGTAATAGGATTAATACACATGTCATGATCTAATTTAATCTTTTCCTAGGTTTTGATTTTTATCATTTATTAAAGTATTCATTTTATATTGTAACAATAATCTTTATATGTCAATTGAATTTTCAAGCTTCTTAGAAAACCAACTATTTTTTCTCCTTTTATGATGGGTTGTTTTGGTTGTAGATGATCTATGGGGGCTATGGGTCTTGATTATCAACTCGAACATTTAATGAACTTGAGATTCAATTAGAGCTTGAACTCCCACTTAAGCTTGTAGGGAGGAGAAATACTATTATATTTTGTGTCCATTATTACTAGTGTTACTTTCTTACACCTTGCTATCACCATACCCCCCCACCTCTTCATAAAAACCATATGTTGACTTACAGTCCATTACTTTATTTTACAATTATAAAATGTATATCCTTTAGTTGCATTAAAATATCCCATAAAGATACAAAGATGAAATTTGACATCCAACCTTTTTTTATTCTTAACTAGAATATGCATATATGTGGGATAGCCAAATAAATAAAAATATGCCACAAAAAATTTTATGACCACTTCAATCCTCCTTTAGAGTGATGTTTTACACTAATTTTGTGGGGCTTCAATTCAAGATGTATACTATTATCACCACTATTTCTAGCCAATAAAAATTTGGAGGATTTTGTTATTACAACATAATTTACGTCATTTTCATAATTACATGGTTGTTTCTTTTTTCTTGATACCATTTTTTTGGGGATATAAGTTTTAGTAATTTATCTATTGTTATGATAATTATTACAAAAAAAAGATAAATATTTTGAAGTGAATTATCCCTCTCTTAGTTATGAGTATTTTGAGATCATTTTAGCCATAGATTTGAAATGATTCAAGCATTCAAAGGCTTCATATTTTTTCTCAATAAAATAGATCCATGTGTGGTGAGAAAAATCATCAATAAAAGTCAAAACATAAAAAATATTAGCCAATTATTGCTCCTACATATCACCACAAGTGTCACCATGCACAAGATTAAGAGGAGATTTTTCCCTCCAAGATTTAATTTCCAAAAAAAATCTCAATATTACTTGCCAAGTACACACCCTGACCAAACTTATCCTTTTTCCCAAATTTCCAAAAGTCCTCCAACCATATTCTACTCATGAAACAAACTCAATACTTGAAAACTATAACCATTAATCATCTATGATTGCTTTAAGGGCGTTCAATTTAGTAGAAAGTAATATGAGAGGAAATAACCTATTCTTTATCATTGAATTCTTTGCAACAAGAATATAACTAACCAATTTATCAAATATTTTGTAGCAATAATCTTTAAATAAAATTTTATATTTTTTAATACAAGCTACCCAATACTTAAAAGATCATTATGCTACAATTTTGGCTTATGCAAAGTATCATGAATATAAGTAATTTCTCCTTGCTTAGTCTTTATAAAAATATTACCTTTCACATTACATCAATCTCTTTATCATCACCAAATTTTACTTGACTTCTCATAAATTCAACTAATTTGAAAAAAATATTAGATTTACCTATCATATGGTTTGAGTAGTTGCTATCCAATAAGCACACACATTTGCAATATTCTTGTTGGGTCCAAAAATTTCTACTCCACTTCCTAGAATGTAATTCCACTTACAAGGCTATGGTTGTTGTTGAGCAAACGAAATTGGCTCATCAATAGAATAATGGAGGGTTAAATGCCAACCTTGTGAGAGTGGGTTCTCTCTCCTACACTTAGAGCTTGGCTTAAACTTAGGAGGGTACTCCTAGAGTTTTGTAATAAAATAAATATTTGGAAGCAATGTTAACTAAACTCAAAATATTGATACAACCCCAAGTATTGTCACTAAGCATGAGAGAAACTAGTTACCTAGGTATTACCTCTATCTAGCCAATTATACATCATTACATCAAGTGCAAGGTAGGGGAAATATATTAACATAAATTGATAACTACTATTCCCTATATACAATGATATCATGAGCTACATTGACTTAAACTTGATTGAAAAAAGTGTATTTAATGATTTGTTCATTTAATGAGTGATTGAGTCAAATTATTGTCAAATTGGTGCCTATTGATGGGTTATAAAGTCAAGTTGGCAAGGAGGATATGCATTGAAAGGTAAAATATTGGGTTGTTGGTAAAAATATTAAGATGCGTGAAATTTAGAGAATTGCATACTAAACATACATAGTTATCCATAACCAAATCAAACCATTTATCCACACCACCATAGTGGATTAGATGTCAAAGTGTGTCACTGTTGTGTATTTGGCTTGTCTATTTTGAACAACCTCCCTTTGTACATGTCAAGAGAATTTTGAGCAATCTGCCAACATAAATATAAAGGTATACAAGACAGTCAAAAGTTAAAAGTCCTAAAAAAATTATTTCTTGTACTATTTTTTTTGCCTTCTCCTCCTCCATTTCTGCAACAACAATTTTAGTTTTAGAGTATAAAGCTTCACTTTTAATCTCTTATAATTTGTTCTAGTTTCAAAAAATTATTTAGTTATATGGCACACTTCATCTTTGGTGCCAAAAATACCCATATGATATCATTAAAATTAGATAGACTTGTGAGAAGTTTAAAGTCAAGTGTGTGACTTTAAATTTTTCACTTCCTATTTAATTTTTAATTTTTTTACCAAAAATTATGTGGAATTGGAAAGAGTGCTCATATTTTTCAATGATATATGAAGTTGTCTTGAATCTTTTTGTTAGAAAACTAATAATTTTAAAATTTAGGTTTCAAACAGATAAGTTTTTTGTGTTTTAATGCAAATAGGAGTTAGATTGTCTCGTTTATCACCTAATATATTAAGGAACAAGCTTATTGGTGTCACAAGAATTTTAGAAAATATGTCATGTGATCTAATAAGGATGTTTGTGGTTGTGGTCCTTTTTCCTTCATTGAATCATCACTAAATAAATGTTTTCATAAATTATTATCTACAATAGTCCATCCTTATGGTTATTGGCATGTCTTATTCATGGATTTTACTTTCAAAAGTTTGTTCATGTTTCTTGTTAGTGCTAGTATATTACTATCCACGAGAACATTTATGGTTTGGGTTGTTCATTCTCATAATTTTATAATTCAACATTATCACCCCACAATTTAGATTATAAGTAAATTTTTATTAATTTTTCCTTTGTTTATTATCACACCATATACAAATCTTTATCATCAATTTATTAGTTGAGCTTAATAAATCCTTTTAAGGGTGGATAAACTTCAAAGTGGTGAAATTTCCTTTGCATCTTGTCTTCTGAGATCTATCAATTGATCTTGTGCTATAGATAATTCAATTTTCTTTGCAACATTTTGAATATTGAATTCCTACCCTTCTTGTTATGGTGAATATGGGTGTTGTGTTATAATGAATCTCTACAACGGAACATAGGTATGTGTGAAAAATATAGTTTGAAAAATTGGGAAATTTGAATAAGCATTGTATGGGTGTGCATGACTAGTTTGAAATTCTAAAACTTAGTGTTGTTTCTATTTATTTGTGATACCTTAAAGAGATGTATATTATCTCATGACCAATCAATATTTATGGGATTTTATTATTTTTAATGTCTAAGGGACTTGAATTTTCTTTAGGCTACTATTGATTTTAGTGAATTGGTATGGAAGAAGGGTCTATTTAAAATATTGGACTCTACCATGGAATTAGTGAAAATAGTTGCAAATTTGTTGCCTTTTACCATATGATATAAAATAAACTATATCTTCATCAAGAAAAAGGAAAAGTTGGTTGTCCAAAAATTAATGATACAAGTCTCATTTTATCTAGTTAGATGCATAGAAAATATTATCCATATTCTTTATATGAATGCTTTGGGGACATTGCAAACTTGTAGTAAAATATGGAAAAAAATAGACATGAAAGATTTCCTAGTTCTAAGTTATAGATACTAAAGTTGTATATCTGATAAATAAGCATATTGCACAAGTTACATAGTTGTGTATATTTAGGTGGCCATAACTTAATACAACCATAATCAATTTTCTTCTTGGTAGTGTTGAACATAGGTTGTAATTGGTGTCAAAGGTTGTCAAAGGATTTCATGGTGTCAAGGAGTGCTTGAATTATCATTATATTCCCCTTGACTTATCATTTTGTGTTGTAGGGATTTACAAAATTATATTTTACTATTTATAGTTCTGGAAGTGTGTGTGACTATTGTATGCTTGCAATATCATGCATTCATAGATATTCAATATGGTAATGGTGGTCCAGAAGTCTATACCGAAATGTTTTAGTTCATTTTTTAGGGAAAAGAAATTTCTTTGGCAATATAATTATGGTCAACATTTCTTTTAGAAATGTAGTTTCTCTTTGCAATTTCAATGGAGAGTATGTCTACACTAGTTCTATCATATTCCTAAGTTTCCAAAGGATATGTTCAACATGCAAAAATATTGTAATGATAGAAGGTTATTTGTTCCTATCTGTTAACCAGTTGGTGTTTAAGGATTGTGCGGTAATGACTAGTAGTGTGTGGAATTCAAATCTTACATGCGGTGTTAAGATAGGACTTGCTTAAGTTTCATGTGGTAGTGCATGACATCATATTCTTTTGGTGGCAACAAAATTTGTTTTTTGATTGACCTTTTACTCATTTTATGAAATTTGAATTTAGATCCGCTTTATGTCGTCCTAGTTATTTGCAGACTATTTGATGAAATAGAATAAGTGTTAATGAAATGTCATGTATATATTCATTAGTTTGATGGATACACAATGTGAATTTGATGAAGTGCAAAAAGTGAAAATACAGGGAGATGGTTGTGAAGCTAGAGTTATTCAATGCAACTTGCATCTCAAAGTGTGCACCATTATCAGAAGATCATAATAAGTGTGGAAGAGTGTCTGTAGCCATTACAAAAGTGTATGAGGTGTCTTAGGCTACAATTGAAGATCCACAAGCTTTATCTTTGTAATCCAGTACTGGTGTTCTACCTATTGTACTGATTCAATTAGGGATTGGTGTCTCTAGTAGGTTGGTTCCTACAAACACAATAGGGGATTGGTATCTTTGGTAGGTTGGTTCCTACTTCATATTGTAAAATTCACTTGTATAAATTTTTGCTTTGTGAAGCTATATTTGGACAGTAGATCCAAGGAGCTATTCTCATTGTGGTTTTTCCCATTTTAGATTTCCATGTATATTTGGTATTCCCATGTGCAGATGTGTGTGCTTATGTTGTTCCTTGATCATTAGTATCTTCTTTGATTCATGTTCCATTTCTGATATGTGCATTTGGGCTAAGAGTTTTAAATAGATTTTATCTACTGATGCACCCCCTCTCTTAGTAGATTGTGCGCCCTTCAAGTAGCCCCTTTTTAAGTGCATTATTTTTTTTTTGAGTTTCTATTGATTGATTTACCATATTGAAAATATGTCATATTGTTATCAAATTCTTAGAATATGGTTTTCCTTCATCTTTATTTTTAATATTTCAATTTTCTTGAAGGTTTGTGAAGTATATCAAGGTTAGTTCTAAGTTTGAGTGAGTTAGATTGACAATGTAATTTACCAAGTAATGTTTTTATTTTCTTACCTTTACAAAGTGTAAATAACATGGAATAAGTGAAACATAGCTACATTATTGCATATTCTTGTATTTGAAATATTATTTCCAACATTTTTTCTTATAAAATATTTTTCCCTATACATTTCTCTACTATGTAGGAGACCATAGTTATTGCTTCAGGAGAGATATTAAAATGTAACATTTATCATTTGAAAGATAACATCAATTGGTGGATTACATTTTTTAGAGTTAAAAATTATTTAAGTTTGATTCTTTTTACATTTGTGGCTAAGGTATAATGTTGTAGAGTTTCAATCTTCTTTGAATTGATTCTTTACATTGATCCCAATTTCTTTGTATTGTAGTTCTTGAAAATATAAGACAAACCTTCAAATGACTTTAGTTTCTTCTTATAGAAAGTTATTTGATCATCACTAGTTGAAGTGATCAAATTGGAATGAACCATAATAGTATAGTTAAAAATCTATCATAAACACAAGTTATTCTAATGAAGTTTGAAGACTCATTGGAGTACTTGATATTCAACTTTGTATGAAATTGATTTTTCCAACTTTCAATGCACTTAAAAAATTGATTCACGAGGAATATTCTACTAACATAAAAGGCTGTGGAGAGTTTTATCCTAAATCCTAACCACCCCTTATGTCTCTCTTTCATTAGATTCATCTCTCCATGGTAAGAATTGTATTGATTCAATGGTTCACATTCAACAACTCAAAAGGCATTGGAGAACATGTGCACTATATTACATAGTGGATCACATAGATTTTTATTGTGATGTAGAGAGGATTATACTTGTTTTATCACTTATAGGTTCTTGAGATTTGGGGTGTGATTGCATGAGCATCGAGACGATTCAAGAGGCGAAACCTTGAGGGAGTACATGTTTTTATATGTTATTTATGATAGTATAGTTGATTATGTGTTTGGTGCTTCTTGGTATAGGTTTATAAGTATTTTTCAAAATTGGACTTTGATGGTGATAGGTACATAGGTTGTCTTCAATTTTGAAGACATGGGTTGACACACGTAAAGATTTAGAGTCTCGTGTGGGTGAGAGATGAGTGTAGGTACAACATTGGTGATGATTATGGTGTCATGGATAGATAGGTACATTTGAGTATTGGCAATGACATGATCATGTATGTGGTTTTTTTGAGGTGATATGGTTTGGCGTTAAGAGGTTATTCTTATCTCCTTGATACTTGTATGGTTCCTTGACTATAGTAACTCATTTGTGGACATGTTTTCCAAATCATATTTGTGATTGATTTGGTTTTCAAGTCTTCTTGTCTATAGGACTTTGTTCTTGGATATCTTAGTTTGTAGGTTACTAATGTGATGATGAGTTTACATGCTTCAGTGTTTGGTATCTTCAAGTTATGCAGGTTATGGATTAGCTACCCATTTGCTTGCAATAGGATGACTCAAATGTGGACTGTTTATGTCCATGAGGTTGATTCAATTTCAAATGATGTAAAATTTATTAATTGGCCTTGTCTATGGTTATTTGTGCATTGGTATGTTAGTTTTTCATGAGATGATGGATGAGTAGAGTACTTGATTAGTCGATTGTTGGGACTTGTAGCATGTGGTTTTATCATGATGTCATGATAGCTTGGTTACATTTCATTGGTTACACATTTCAAAGGGATATCTTGAAAGTGATGATTCAAGGTAGTGTAGGATTGATTCATGATGTTTTGATGGTGTTTGTATCTTCTTGGCTTGGAGATCTTGGTTCTACTTGGTACTATTTTCATTTTAGTTACATGTGTGGATTTTGTGATCTTCATTTATGAGATAGTTGTCATGATTACATGCGTATCTCGGTATCATAGTTTAATGGGAGTTGTTGGTAGTGACGTGGATTCATCATTGGTGATGTATGATATTCTTTAGTGTTTGTGGATGTCTTGGAGGAGCTCTTAGATATTATTGTTGTAGAAGATTTCTTTCACACTTATAGGTTCATTTATAGGAGATGGATCTCTTCATGTGATTGAATATGTTGATTCTAATTGGTTTAGAGTGTGTTTGTATAATTGTATCACATTGGTTTAATCTTGATACTAGTTTAGAGATTTGGCATGATACAAGTTCTCTTGAGACTAGGATGTATGCATTGTTGCATGTGATCTCCTAGGAGGAAATGGTTAGATCATGATGGCATGATAGGTTCCTGATTCTACAGTTGGAGCTTTGACATCAATCTTGTTGGTTCTCTTCGTATTGAATACATTGTCATTTGCTTGGGAGCTTCATGAGGATGTTGTGTTATGTTTGGAGATTAGCATGTATTGATCGGTTGGAGGTACTTATGGATACTTGAAGACTTGGGTGAGGTTGGAGTTCTCTTGTGATTAGAGACACTTTCTTGAGACGGTTACTATTTAGAGGTTTTAGTAGGAAGACAAAGGAGCCTTCACCTCGATATGGATGTGGGTTCATGTTGGAACTATAGAGGAGATTGTTCTTGGAGTGGGTCATGATTTCTTGGTTATCCGGTAGGAGCATTCGCATTCCCCACTCTGGGTCTACTTGGTGTTTTATCATCTCAAAGGTATTTTACCATTCTTATTTCAGGTATGTTATGTTTTGTGATTTTTTTTCTCATGAGTATTGAGGCATGATGATTGTTTTTTGGATCTATCATTTGAGGATTGTTTAGTATGATTTTATATTGCTTTATCTTTCATAGATATGGATCTTAAGCTATGGATAGTTTGTTTTGGAGGATTTATTTTGATGGATGTTTACTATGGTTATCTCCTTGTGCATATAGTTTTATTTATGTTATCATTCATTGATGAGGAGTTTAGGAGATGTTATTTGGGATGATTTCTTGATTTGGGAATGGATACATTGAGTTTGATTTCCTTGGTTAGAGATGCTTACATCTGTGTTGATATTACATGTTTCATATGTTGCATTTGATCTTTCAGATTGATTTGATAGGTGTTTTTGAGGACTTTCATTTGGGGTTGTAAGGAGATCGTACTTGACACAGTGTGTAGCACTTTGAGGAGTTGGTAGGACATGTTATGATTTATAGGTTTTCTCTCTTCATTCGATGGTTCCTTCATCGAGGTTCATGTTCATATGATTTTGGAGGATTGTGGTGACATGATATAAGAGAGTATGCAGTTGTTGGTGTTGCATGCGTGGAACATTGTGATTATTCTTGGTACTCCATGTTTTGATCATTTATCACACCTTGGTATATTGTTGTTTGGTAGACATGATATGCCTTGATCATTTTCAGATTTGACAATACCCATGTAGTGGGAGTTCTTGGATATGTATGTTCTTCATTGATAGGTTTGATACAGGGAGATTGATTACAGTTTTATGGGTTGCATATGTTGGCATGAGTTTACTAATGTTGTTAATACCTAGGAGGTATGGATGGTTGGATGTATTAGCATGTTTTGTGGATGATATTTCTAATCATGTGGTTTTTTTTTACCTTTCACAGTAGTTTGGATCCTTTGTTAAAACTTAATTTTATGCTTGTGTTTGTGGATTGGTGTATCTTCACCTTGGCACGTTCCTTTTCTTCCATAGGTGGCATGTTAGAGGATGAGAGGAGTTATTGCTTGTGATAATGATCACTTTGGTTTTATTGTAGGTATCATGATGGAGCATGATAAAATGTTGGAGATTCATGTGGTTTAATGTATGACTATGTTGATGTATTTCATTGATTGACCCTTATGCAATGTATACAAGTGGAAGAATGTTAGGATTTGGTGTTGTACAACATTGCATAAATTGATAAATATTATAATGTTATAATTAAATAACTATTTATTATATTATATAAATATTAAATATATATGTTATTTAATTTATTATATACATATTAAATTGGATAAAAATTAATTTAAATTAGTTTATTTATTATTAATGTTAAATTTTGATTTTTTATAATTTTATATACAATTTTAAATATGTTGTAATATTTTATAATATTTAAATTATTTTTTAAATCAAATTTAAATCATATTAGTTACTCCTTGAAAGTTGTCTTCTAAATATTAATAATTTACACAGATTATTTTTACTCATATAGTTATTAGTTCTATTATTCATAGCCCCTGTAAGCTCAGATAGACTAGAACTTTGGTTTTGATGGGGCCTATAGAGGCAATCTCAGGGACTTTAGTGCAATTTACATCGTCACAAATGAGGTGGGAGTCCTCATTTAGGCTTCTTTCAAGAAGCTAAAAAATGACACTAATAATGAAGTAGAAATGGAATCTCTTTTCAAGGGTCTTAGAATTTACATTAAGAAGGAAATCAGAGCAATAAACATTGAATGTTACAAATTAATTTGTGTTAATACTATAAAGTAAAAATATATCATGAATTATAAATTGAAAACATGGTTAAAAAAAAAATGTAGTTTGTGGATTTAGTGGAGGATTTTACCTTAACCCATATCTATAGAGAATCAAACAAGGTTGTTGATTTTTTAGCAAATTTTAAGGTTGAACAAGATGTGTTTTCCATGGTATCCAATACTAGATGAACCTCAACCTTACTTTGGAGGTGGATAGTATCCGCTTCATAGGTACATGTGTTTAGAACTTAGATTGATAGATTTTTCATTGAATATCTCAAAGAGAGACATGCAATTGTAATCATTTTTTTATGGTTAAATGTCCATTTCAACTCTTTTATGGGTCAAAATCTATCTCTAAAGCCCTAAATATTTCATTTTATGTTCTATATTGTGAGAATTGAATATCTTTATTCTTAAGACTAAGATGTAAGGTCGAGACACTTTTTATGGCCCAATCAACGCTTAGAGAAAATAATATAAAATAACTAATTAAAAATAGTGAAATAAAATTGTAATTGTAATTGAGACACTAATTTCATGGATGGGACTTTTCAGTGGATGTTCACAATGAAATCATTTCCCATTTAGTTTATGTATTGTATTGTATGGTTAGAAAACTCAAATCCTTGTTTTTAAATCAAACTCATATTGTTTATAGTAAGTGGGTACCTTCATGATTTCACCTATAAAGACTAAATAAATCTATAATCAAGCCCTACATAAATGAAACCTTTTATAAATGGGGAATTGCAATATAGAAACCCATCAAGAAGGTAAACTTAATGTAATTTATATCCACAAAAATGACTTGTTGGGAAGTAGGGAAAAGTTTGGAAATTTTGATGATTAAGAAAATTCCTAAAAGGATGCCCTACAATTTTCATGAATCTTCCCAAATACTTGATTGTCATGAAGTAGGGAGAAGCTTGGAAATTTTGATAGCAGAGAAAATGCCTAAGAAGATGCCCTAAAATTTTCATGAATATTCCCAAGTACTTGACTATTGTGAAGCAAGGAAAAGTTTGGAAATTTTGATGGTAGAGAAAATGCCTTGCAGTTTTCATGAACTCTCCAAGTACTTCATTGTCATGAAATAGGGAGAAGCTTCAAAAGTTTGATGGTACAAAAAATGTGTAAGAAAATGCCTTGCAATTTTCATGAACTTCCCAAGTATTTAACTATCATGAAGTAGGGAGAAGCTTGTAAATTTTCTTAGTAGAGAAAACACTTAACAAGATGCCCTACGATTTCCATGAATCTTCCCAAGTACTTGACTATCTTGAATTAGGGAGCAGCTTGGAAATTTTGATGATAGAGAAAATTTCTAAGAAGATGCCTGCAATTTCCGTGAATCTTCCCAAGTACTTGACTATCATGAATTTGGGAGAAACTATGAAATTTTTATGATAGAGAAAATATCCTAAAAGATGCTGAATCTTTCTATCTAATTGATTGTTATGAAATAAGGAGAAACTTCAAAATTTTGATGGTAAAATTATAATTTTCATGAATCTTTCCATAAGCTTAGAAATTTTGATGGTAGAGAAAACACGTAAGAAGATTCCTGTAATTTCCATGTATCTTGCCCTATAATTTCTATGACTCTTGCTCTATAATTTCTGTGAATCTTGCCAAATACTTAACTCTCGTGAAACGTGAAGAAGCTTAAAAATTTTGATGGTAGAGAAAATCTCTAAGATGCTCTACAATTTTCATGAATCTTCCCAAATACTTTGACCGACGTGAAATAGGAAAACGTTCGCTTCCCAAAAACTCTAAACTCTCGTGAATTGTGATTTCTACGGAGTGTCTATTACATATGACAATAAGATGTCATGGATAGTAAGGCAGACTGACAAATCTAGACGCTTATAATTTTTCGTGTTAGAGAAGACGCCTAGGAGCATCCCTTGCAATTTCTACGAATCTACTTAGTGGGTGTTAAAAGCGCGTAGAGTAGCTCAAATAAAATAAAATATATCGATTTATTTTAGAGGTGAGAATTTGAAAATTTTAAATGCCTTAAAATAAAATGCTTAAATCGGTAAAAAAAAATCCCGACCACATATCACAAACAACTCTTATAAATGTAAGAGCAAAACTTAAGTGCTTCCCTGAAAATTCCAGTTTTTCCATCATGGTTTCCTCTTGAATTCGTTTCCATTTCTACGAATTTTGTAGGGCATTGCGTTTCTATTTAGAAAATGGGTCATTCGCATCGCTGAGCAAGAGAATTTGTTTGCAACCAGACAAGTTAAATCAAATCAAGCAATCTCCCATCCTGGTTTCCTCGTGAATTCGTTTCTATTTCTACGATTTTTCTGAGACATTGCAAGTGCCCTATAAAAGCAGAATGTATTTGTAATTCAGAAATGGGTCATCTGCATCGTCTACTAGCAAACAATTTCTGTGCATCGTCTAGCAAGATAATTTCTGTGCAACCAGACAAATTAAATGAAATCTCCCATGGCTGAACAGTGGATAGTCGATGTTAGGGATGGCTTTCGCAACCATAATCTGGATTCCGTCTGAAGATCTAAGGAGGTGTCGATTTATAAAGTACCCGAATTACTTGTCGAACTGAAGCCGAGCGCTTATGCTCCACAAATGGTGCCATTAGGCCCACTTCATCACGATCCCGCGCTTTCTGAAATGCATACTCATAAATCGCATGCTACACGAGAAATGTTTGACATGACTGATGAGGAATTGGAAAAAAAAGTGATAGAACCTATTCACGCTCTGGTTCCAGAGGTAAGAAAATGTTACCAACAGCACATCGAGTACCAAAGATAGGTATCTTGCCTCGATGCTCACTTGGGATGCTTGTTTTATCTTAGAAATCTTTAGGGCATTGGGTAGTGCACCAAATTCAGATCACTGTCTTTTTAATCGAAATACTATTGAATATACTGCATACCCCATGATAACTACATTGTGTTGTGGAGAACCAAATTCCACTCTCTGTTCTGCTTAAGATATTAGAGTTGAAAGGTCAAAACGTTGAAGCAAGTGCACTTACTATTTGTTAGCTGGTGCCCGTATAGAAAGATTGTTCTACCCTTTTAAGGAGACCGCCAATAAGGGAATCCCACGCCCAATGGGGAGTAAGCATTTGTTGGATTTAATCCGTATGTTTGTCATAGATTCATCTGAACCCCTAAAGAAAAGGTTCAGCCAGATGATCGTCGCAAACCAGACATTATAATCCCCTCGAGTTAAGGCGTGCTGGGATCAAATTCACAAATATGGAGGGAAAATTTATGGACATTAGTATTAAAAAGAATAGATTTCAGCTTCCCAGAATCAGAATCTCCAGTAGCATTGAAACCCTCCTGCGGAATCTTATGGCTTTAGAAATATGTGAGGCAAATGACAGCTGTTTGATATCAAGGTATGTTCTTCTCATGTGTGAGCTAATTCATTCTGAAAGAGATGTCTCTGTGCTAAGAAAAGCTAGAATTATCAAGAGCTACATGGGAAGTGACCGAAAAGTGGCCGATCTGTTCAACAGACTGAGCAAAGGCATCACCAGAAGATACAAGGATCCGTTTGCTCGAGTGAGAGAAGATGCTCATAAACATTACCATAGCAAAATTAAGGTCATGGTCGCTGAATTTACAGACGACCATTGTTCAAGTCCATGGAGAACTATCCCTGTTATTGCCGCGTGCATGCTTTTGCTCTTCGCTGCCGTTCAAACCATTTTCTCACTGCATCGTAAGATTTTAGCAAATTAATCTTCTCGTCTGCATTTGTAATTAGGCCTGCACAAGGTTCCCATGAAGGGAGCTCTTGTTAATAAAGTTTTAGGAACCTTTTTTAAGGCAGCTGAAGTTTATTCTATTGCATGTATATCAACAAATTTTAGTATTTGCCTTTGGCAGAATATTAGTATTTGCTTTTGGCAGAATATTATTGCAATCCATTTTACTTAATTGGCATTAATTTGTTCTTTTTAATCAACGAATTGTGAGAATTTTTCAAACTCATTCAAATATTTATTTTTTCAAATGTCAATATGTGAATTTTTTAAATAATATATATTTAAAAAATCATTTATTAACAATATGATTGGCTGAGAAGATTTCACTTTTCAACTTTCACGTCATTTATTGACAATATGATTGGCTGAAAAGATTTCACTCATTTTTTTTTTCAACTTTCCAATATGATTGGCTGAAAAGATTCAACTTTCAGGGAGCAAGAAGAATATAAAATAATAGATATATTAAAAATGGTACGTTTGAGGGCGAATTGATGAGATAGAAATGAGTTTGATGCAGACGTGGAGGCTAGGTTTCTGCGTACACAAGAAGTTTGTGATGCACGGCAGTGAAATCCATGTCCACGAAGGGTTGTTGCCCAAAAATGGCGGTTTTAGAATGTAAATAGGTTTGTAAAGCGCCCAAGATCAGAATTTGCAGCATTCAAAATGGTGGGGAACCGACAGGAAACGCTGCCCAAGCATGTCAAGAAGCTATACGCTCCTGCTGGGTGGATTGCACGCGATAGATCTAAAATTTGAATCTTCCTGCCGGTAAATCTCTTTCTTTTCCTCAGCTAATCCTGCAAAATGAATCCTGCTCTACCTAAGTCCTGCGTTGGGATTTATCGCGTAAGGGATGATTCTTTATGTCGATACTTGTTTGGTGATTTTTATTTCGTTTAAGCTCTCATCTTAGCTTCATAGCTGTAAAATTGACGAAACTGGAGCTCATGTATGGTTCCGTGGGGAAGTGGCTGATGTTTCAATGGTCCTGGCATTGATGCTGGTTCTCTACATTGTCCAGGATGCTGGCCCATGTAACCTCTCGGCTGTTTCCGAACCCTTATGTGGTCCCGAAGGACTGGGGATCGAATACCCTACCCCAAGCGCTGAGGTCGAGAGTAGAATTCTACTCGAGCATTTACAACGACCTGTTGAAGCAAGGTCTCCTGCGGCCTGGTCTGAAAAGCCTCTGCGTCGGGCGCTCAAAGGTTCAAAGCCCCTAAATTCTCTAACCTCCATGGCTTCCCTCTTCAGAAACTCCGACGTTATTCGTGTGACTGTGGCAGGGAGGTTTTCAGAAATCGCGATACGCAAGCTTGCTTTGGCATCCAACCCCGTCCACCACTGCTCTCCCGTGAAGCACAACAGGAACTTAGTCAAGCTTGCGGAGCCATCAATGGAGAACCACGATAACGCCGTTTATTTGCCGAGTGTTGTACATAGAATTATCGTGTCATTTCATTTCTTGGGGATTCTACCATGTCTTGATCTCTTATTCCTAGTCCAGCGTGTCTCACCAGATTTGAATTGCTGTCAAGCAAATTCATGGCCTTGAGTTCCTCATGATGTTTTAAGCACTTCTGAGGCGGTATTTATGTGTTGGAGAATGTAGAATCTATGTCGCAGATGACACTGCAAGCAGAGGGCAAACTCAGTGGCTACCCAGAGAGGTCCGACCAGCCCTCCTTCCTTTCACCACATTGTTGGATAAATAATAAACATTGTGTAATCAATTCAGTTAACAAAACAGTTACATACTGGTGTCGGAAGTTATATGATTCAGTTTAATGAAAACTTGTGTGAATATACATCTATATCAATGATAAAGAACATTGAGGTTTCCGGTGTCAATTTCTATGTTCTATATTATTTTCTGTTTTCTGTTTTCTGTTTTGTATTTTTATATCCTTCACACATTATAAGTCAAAGCTTAGCACCTGCACCTGCCTTTGTAGGTATTCCATTTCGAGAGCGAGAGACAGCTCCAAGTCCATTACCAGATCCACCGGCAGGGGTAGCTATAGTGCCAGTAGCGGATCTTTATTCAATAGCACCAGTAGCAGGGACGGTTGATCGAGTTTAAACACCATCTTTCATTAACTAACATATCGCTCCTAGTGCCATAATCGTTCAAGTACTTATTATTTACCTAGCTGCGTTGATTTCGATGAAGCAGTAGTACATTCTGTAGTCGGTTCAGAAGTTGGTGATTGAGTTGATCCAGTTGATCCCTACTAAGAACTAGTTAATCTTGGACCAGAAGCAAATTCATCAGCAGAACCAACGGTAGCTAGAGCAAAGGGCCACAAGGATGCTTTGTCCCTTTTCTGCTTCTGGGCTTTCAGACATACATCAATTCCACCACTGCTAATGCAAATCTAGTGAAGGAGGTGTTTATCCTTTTCTGAACTCTTTGCTATTTTCGGAAAGTTGGATAAATTTCATAATATTTTTATATGTAGAATTCGGAAAGAGGCATGGAATCTTTGCCACAGTAAAATTATTCCTCAAATGTTTTTGTGCAGACACTCTTATCTCTGATCTGCAAAACAAGGAGAAATAAAGGAGATTTTCTGTGTTTTCTGTTTGGATTTAAATTGTTATTATGAATTATCTGCTGCATGTGTTTACTCTGTTTTCCCCCTTCGTATTCTGTTTTGTTTTTTCTAGTTTCCAATTTGAATTTTAGTTGCAGAGTCAGAGCATACATATGTGAGTCGTAATATGGAAGAATAGAGGTTTGTCTACATCAATTTTGCTGGATTAGGTATGAGGAAATAGTGATCGGGCAAGCAAGAGTGCAACATTCAATTAAGCATTAGGAAATTAGCAAATAATACAATCGGCCATGCTGTTAAGTATTAAGTAATTAAATTAAAGATTTATAGACCCAGGACTGATATTTAATCTTTAAACATTGATTTTGTTTTGTCCTACAAGGCCTTCTAAATGTTTTTTCATTCTGTAAGATTAGGTATGAGGAAATAGTGATCGGGCAAGCAAGAGTGCAACATTCAATTAAGCATTAGGAAATTAGCAAATAATACAATCGGCCATGCTGTTAAGTATTAAGTAATTAAATTAAAGATTTATAGACCCAGGACTGATATTTAATCTTTAAACATTGATTTTGTTTTGTCCTACAAGGCCTTCTAAATGTTTTTTCATTCTATAAGTTACAGGTGCAATTGTAGAAAATACAGGACAAAACAGAGACAAAAGAACAGAGCAGAACAGAGAAAACAGAGCAGGGGATAAAACGTATGCTACAGCATAGAAAATATATGTGTTGTATTAATCACGTTGATATTACAATAGCTTCTGTATATACATTCAAAAGAGGCGGTTACAAACTTGCACCACTTGGCAAGACTAAAATAAAATTAGATTAAAACAGGTGGAGTTCATTGCCACGCGGTGGAGAAGATCAGATTGTAGACGGTTGATATGTCGGTGAATGAGGCGGTGATGGTTCTCCAGAAAAAAACAAAAATGATTCGAAATCAGCAGTTGGTAATTATACTTTTTTCTAATACTCCCCCTTAATTATGAACTGCTGGGGATCATCCAAAAATTTCATCAAACTTCTCCATGATTAAAAACTCTTAGACAGCTCCGTAAATACTGAAATGTCTCTTTTGCCAATGGCTTTGTAAAAATGTCAGCAAACTGATCTTGTGATTTGCAATATTCCAAACAAATTTCTTTGTTGTTTACCAATTCCCTGATAAAATGATAACGGGTGTCTATGTGCTTGGTTCTTTTATGAAAAACATGATTTTTTGATAAAGCAATGGCAGAAGTGTTGTCACAGAAAATTTGAGTTGCATCTTGTTGAGGATGCTTCAAATCACTCAATATCCGTCTCATCCATACAGCTTGGCATGCTGCAGTTGTTGCTGCTATGTATTCAGCTTCAGCTGAAGAAAGAGTAACAATAGGCTGCTTCTTTGACGCCCATGATACAACACTTGTACCAAAATGGAATGCGTAACCTGAGGTGCTTCTTCTATCATCAACGCTGCCAGCACAATCACTGTCTGTGTATCCAGTTAGCTTGATGGTGTAGGAGCACCCAAAATACAAGCATAATTTTAATGTATTGTTTTTAATCTTTTTGTTTTGTTATGTAAGATCTAAAACACCATTGATAAGGTGTAAGGGGACCTTTTTGAAGCTTTAGTTTAAATTTGAATAAGTTAGGAATCTTTGGGGGGCGGATTCCTAAGATTTTGGTTATGTTTGCAAAACACAGTGTGTTTTCAAACGCGCATTGTTTGGTTACTTTTGAGCCCGAAACAGCAAACCTAACCGTTTTCTCATGATGTAAAAGAAAGCTTTCGACTTGTTGAGGGGGTTAGATGCTTTTTGTATTGGCAGTTGATGTGAAAAGAAGAAGAACAACGTTTTTTTGATGTGAAAATTATAGATTTTATGTTCTTGCGTTAGAAACAGCAAGCAGAGGATTTATGTTAAGTATTTGTTGATTTGTCTAGTGTGTAGAAAAGCTCTTTGTATCAAACTAGTGGCGTTTAGTTAGAAAATCCATCGCTTTTATTGTTCTTGTACATTCTTTGTTTTTGTCTCTTATTTTTGTTTTGTCTGAAAGTGGTGAAATGGGGTCTTAGGCCACGTTCTGTGCCAACAAGCATGGGCACGTTGGAAAGGTGGCCAAGATCCTTATTTGTACATAGGTTAGTAGTAGGGAATGTTAGAAGTTCTTGGAGCATGCCAAATGTCTTTTCCTAGGCAAGACTATAGGTGCCCGGCTTGGAAAAGACAGTCTTTACACTGTTAAAGCATGGCAGGGGTGTTGTATATTTGACAATGCATAATGTGCAGTGATTGCAGGGGCCTTCTCCGTGGTAGACTAGAGACCAGAGTTTTTGTTTTGATCTTTTGGAGGTTAGAACAAGCTGAACACTCCAAGAAAGCACTAAGGAAAACCCTAGTTCTTGCAAGAACAGGGTACACTATCTGTACGGATAGCAAACAGTCCAAGACCCTGAAAATCTGTTAGTGTTCCAGATTTGAGCAAGGGTGACTGAAGCAAGCTTGACTTGAGAAGGTGAAAGAGAGGAGTGATAAGTATTTTCTTTGTGTGAAGAGGCCTAATTCTTGTAGCCTCTCCAAACCCTAACCTAGGGTATGAGAAAAGCAATGGAAGAATTGATTTTTGTGCTTGTGCAAGAACCTTCTCTTGACTGTTTTAAGGCCTTGAAAAACCATGCACACCCCTGTATGCAAATTGGAAGATGTTAGAGGTTTGCTAGTCTTTATAAGAACTAAGGGCTAGATTGAGTGTATGAGGAAAGCACCAAGAACTCTTTGGAGGCAGCAAACTGGCAAATAAGCACCAAGAACTATTTAGCAGCAGCAAACTGGAATTGATAGCAGGGTTGGCAAGTGACTAGGGGTGCCTATTCATTTTTAGGACCTATAGGTTGAGTGGTGGAGTGAAACACCAAGGGGTTGACTAACGGAGACCCAAAGCATTGAGATTGTGATTATCTCAATCCAATCTTGTTTCTATCACTTGAATTCATCTGAAGTGGAATACATAATTCCAAAATTCTTTGTGCCACTAACATATCGCAGAATTCTTTTACCAGCCTACCAATGAGAGTCTTTTGGAGACTCCATAAATCTTGAAATCAGACCTACACCATACATAATGTCAGGTCTTGTGGCTGTCAAATACATCAGACTCCCAACTAACCTTTTAAACAGTGTAGGATCAACACTTGATCCATCATCCTCTTGGCTTAACTTCAAATTTGTCATAACAGGTGTTGGGGCTGCCTTATAGTTCAACATATTAAATCTTTTCAAGACATCACCAGCATATTTAGATTGTGAAATAATAATTCCAGTATTAGATTGATGGACTTGGATGCCCAAGAAATATTTCATAAGCCCCAAATCCGTCATTTCAAATTCACTTTTCATTGCTGTCTTAAGAGAATCTATAGAAAGATTACCAGTGAATATCAAATCATCCACATATAAACTCACAATTAAAATTTTACCTTGCTCATTGATTTTGATATACAAGGTAGGCTCACTGCTGTTTCTTTGAAATCCATTCTGAATCATATAAGAGTCAATCTGACTGTACCAAGCTCTAGGAGATTGTTTAAGTCCATACAATGCTTTCTTCAACCTGTACACCTTGCCTTCATGACCAGGGATTTCATAACCTTGTGGTTGTTTCACATATACTTCCTCTTCAAGGAATCCATTTAAAAATGCAGACATTACATCCATTTGATAAGTAGGCCATCTATTTTGTGCTGCAATGGCTAACACTATCCTTATAGTATCCATTCGTGCAACAGGAGCAAAAGTTTCTTTGTAATCAACTCCTGGTTGTTGTGTGAAACCTCTAGCTACTAGCCTTGCCTTGTGCTTCTGCACTTTTCCACTAGCACTATGTTTGGTTTTGTAAATCCATTTCACACTAATCACATCTTTTCCTTTAGGAAAATCCACTAACTCCCATGTGTGATTCTTTTCAATAGCATTAATTTCTTCATCCATGGCTTGAACCCATGTTTCTTCTTTTATAGCTTCTTCAAATGATAATGGATTAGCAACTTGAGAAAGTAAAGCAAATAATGAATTAGCTGTATCAACATTATATAACTCACTTAAACTCCTTGTTTTGTATGGAAGCATGCTTGTCAAAGTTGGATCTGAAGAAGCACTGCTGTTTGCTGAGTTTGATGGACTTGCTCCAAGTATTTCAGCTGAAGGAGTTGCTGGAGTTTGTTGTGGTGTCTGCTGCACCCTTGAAGATCTCCTTGTTGTAGATGAAGGTGTAGCTTGGGCTACAACTTGTGATGTTTGTGTAAGCGTGGGAGGAATTGTATAAGTTGTACCTTGAGGTGCAAATACCCCATCCGCCATATCATCATGTGAGGCAGCTGAAACTATGTTCACAGTCTTATCTATACTTCCATCCCATACTTCTTCCACAAATTGAACATCTCTGCTGATTATGACTTTCTTTGTGGTTGGATTAAACAACTTGTATGCTTTTGTATCCTCTGAATAACCAACAAAGATGCACTTTACACTTTTATTGTCCAACTTCTTTCTTAGTTCATCAGGTACATGAGCATATGCCACACAACCAAATACTTTAAAATGAGAAACACTGTGTTTCGTGCCGGTCCATGCCTCTTGAGGAATTCTATTTTTTACATATTTAGTTGGACATCTGTTTATTATATAAACAACAGTTGCTACTGCCTCAACCCAATACTCTTTTGGTAGATGTTTTGCTATCATCATGCTTCGGGCCATCTCCATTATGGTTTGGTTTTTCCTTTCAGCCACACCATTTTGTTATGGTGTGTAACTGGCTGTAAATTGTTTATGAATACCATGCTTCTTACAGAAATTCAAAAATTCATTAGAAATGTATTCACCTCTATTTTTTTTTAAAACTTTAATATAGAAACCACTTTTCTTTTCCACAAGAGCTTTAAACTGCTGAAAGTAAGAAAATGTATCAAACTTGTGTCTAAGAAAATAAACCCAAGTTTTTCTTGTGAAATCATCAATGAATGTCAGAAAATATGAGCAACTTCCAATGGACGGTGTTTGCATTTGACCGCATAAATCTAAGTGCACAATTTCTAGAGGTGCTCTTGCTCTAATTGATTTACCAACAGGAAAAGATTCTCTATGCTACTTTCCCAATATACATCCTTCACATATTCTCTCTGGTTTTTGTATCAAAGGCAAACCTTTCACCATGTTTTTCCTATGCAACAAATTTAATCCACCAAAATTTAAATGCCCAAATCTGAAATGCCAAAGCCATGATTCATCTTTGACAACTGATTGAAATGCAAATTGAATTTCTTCAATATTGTCTTGTTGTTGGGAGCTAGATTGAACAAATCCAGTGCTTGTTTGTATTGTTGTTTCAGATTGTGCCAAATCTTCGGACTGTGTGCTAGCTTTGAAATCTGAATGTTCTGCCTTAAACACAATTTCAGATTGTGTATCATTTGATTTACAAACAACTTGAGTTGTTTTGTTCTTCAAGTCAGGTTTGATTCTTAATGGAAACATTCTATTGCTTGTCATTTGCACTCTTGCAATCTGTTGGTTGCTAGGCAATTTATCCAAAATCACAGTCTCTGTATTCTCCATGTAAACTCTATAACCCTTTTGGATCAATTGACCAATACTCATCAAATTATGTTTCAAACCATCAACATAATACACATCATGAATAACCTTCTACTCCCCCTTGTTAGTTAAAATATCAACTGTACCTTTGCCTAATACAATCACCTTGTTGTTGTTCCCAAGAGTAACCTCAGTTTGCACTGACTCATCCAAACTAGAAAATAAATCCACATTTCCAATCATATGATTACTACACCCTGAATCCAACTACCAAATATCACAGGGACTTTCTTGAACAATGTTACATTCATTAGGGGAACAAGTAGGAACTGCTTTAGCCATCCTAGTACTTGCCATGAACATAGAACTTGGTGTAATCCCAGACTGATTTTGACTTTGATTTTGTTTTAGATTATCCTGATCATATTGTCTCTTCCTACATTCATTTGCATAATGCCCAAGTTTCTTACAGTAGTGACATTGAATATTAGATTTCTCAAATCTATGACCACTTGAGTGGTTAAAATTCTGAGTTTGAACTCTTCCAGCAGTATTTGCAGGACTGTTGTTGCGTCCTCCTCAAGTGGAACTCCTTCTAGAACTGAACTTATGCCTTCCTCTACCACGGCTTATAAAAGCTTGAGATGAAAATGCATTTTCCAAAGAGATATGTGACCTATTCAACCTATATTCATGATTTATCAGTGAGGCATGCAAGTCATCAACTCTAAATTGATTCATGTCTTTTGTTTCCTCTAAGGTCACAACAAGAGGATCAAATTTTGAAGGGAGGCTTCTAAGTATTTTTTCAACAACCTTCCTATCTTCAACAACCTCTCCATGGGATTTCATTTGGTTGACCAAACCAACAACATGGTTAAAAAAGGATTCTACAGAATCTGACTCTTTCATAAATAAATTTTCAAACTCTCTTCTGAGCAATTGTAATTTTGTAGTTTTAACCTTGTCCATACCTTGGTAAGCCACCTGCAAGGTGTCCCATGCCTCCTTTGCTTGCTTTGCTGCTGCTACTCTTGGGAGTATACTTTCATGCATAGCCTGATGAATGTAGAAGAGTGCTTTTCCATCTTTCTTCCTTTGCTCCTTCAGAGTGTCTTTCTCAGCTTGTGAGAATGCATTGAATGTTGCAGTATCTGGGGGTTCTGTATATCCATTCTCCACAATTTCCCATACATCCTGTGATCTAAACAGGGCTTTCATGGTCAATGACCAATATTCATAATTCTTGCCAGTAAATGGAGGAGTCTGCAGACTAGATAGAGAAGCACCAGAAGAAGAAGCCATTGATAGCAATTAGAGTTGAATCAAAAGATAATAGATAACCAGGCTCTGATACCAATTTGTAGAAAATACAGGACAAAACAGAGACAAAAGAACAGAGCAGAACAGAGAAAACAAAGCAGGGGATAAAACGTATGCTACAGCATAGAAAATATATGTGTTGTATTAATCACGTTGATATTACAATAGCTTCTGTATATACATTCAAAAGAGGCGGTTACAAACTTGCACCACTTGGCAAGACTAAAATAAAATTAGATTAAAACAGGTGGAGTTCATTGCCACGCGGTGGAGAAGATCAGATTGTAGACGGTTGATATGTCGGTGAATGAGGCGGTGATGGTTCTCTAGAAAAAAAACAAAAATGATTCGAAATCAGCAGTTGGTAATTATACTTTTTTCTAATATCAATAAGAATCCAAGGCCTGCCATTAGCTCTTAAGGTGATTGGAAGCCCGTTGCATGGGAACCTCGTGTGTTCTGAGAGAGAGCAAAGAATAAGCTTTCCAAAGGAGAACCGATATCATATTATCACCAAAGAAGAGCTTAAGTTCTTGGAGACTAGTGTTGATTTGTTAGATGATGGAGTGAGAGAATGTTTCTTAAACTTGGGGTCATTTCCAGAGGACACAAAGATCTGTGTTGATGCACTGTTAGATATTTGGGCTTTTTAAAAAAAAAAGAATGGCAGGAAGCCTTCGTCATTTTATTGGAACTTGTAAGATGAAACCTGTTGAATTTAACCAACAATCCAGGGTAATTACCTATCATTTCATTTACGGATTTTTTGCTATCAGTTCTAAAATTATGCTGGCATGGTTTCACTTATCAGGGGCGGAGCAATAATTTCTCATGGAAGTGTCTCCAAGCTGTACTTTTCTGAGCACGATGTAATGAGAGATTTGGCCTTGTATTTGGGATGCCAAGGTGATATAGTACACAGGAAGAGGTTACTTATGCCCTGGAAGGAGCATAATTTGCCAGGGATATGGGCATCGCTTTGTGATAGATAGTTCGATGCTCAAATTGTCTCTATTCACACAGGTGGGTTACAAGATTTCTCACAGATTTCTGAGATACTGGCCATATGTTTTAATAGGTCACAAAAATTTTGTAGCTAATTTTGCATCTAGTAACTTGAGCGCCATTGACTAATGTAAAGTTTAAATTACCAAATTTTTTGGATCTGTGCATTTGTCATACTATTTACATGATAAATAGGAGCGGGACGATGCAACTTCAGTTGTCTCATTCACAATCTCTTGTGTGCATATCAAGTATACAGGCTTTTGCAGCTTCAATAGGATGAGAACTTAAACCAAACAAGTAGCATTTATGGCCATTGCGATATTCTCTAATTGAATTTCATTTCCGATTTGTACATGCAGGCCCTATGGAGGGGAACCAGTGGTATGAGATGAATTTTCTAGAGGCAGAGGCTTTGGTGTTACTTTTTACTGCAAGCGAATATTATATTCCTCCATTTTTGAAATGGATTTAAGAAACTAAAATTTCTCATGGTATTTAATTATGGCACAAAGAGAGCAAAACAGTAAAAGGTCTGGAGACTTTATCTTCACTCAACTCAAAAGTGTCCGATTGGAAAGGGTGATTGCACCAGCTTTATTAAAACAGAGCAAAGTGCTACAGAACTTAGAGAAACTATCTTTGAGCTTATGCAAAGAGATTAAAAATACATCCACATTCAACAATACAAAGCTACAAGGTTTTGACATGGATCACTGCAGTGATTTAGAGGAGTTCCATCCAAGTATCCGCTATATGCCTTACTCTTAGATGTGGTCTATTACCAACTGCCATCAGGTTTAGAAGTTACCATACGGCCTTGGAAATCTAAGCTCTCTTAAGAATGTTAAGGTTGTCAGCTCTACCGGGCCTAAAAGAGCTTCCATCATCGATCAGAAACTTAGGGGGTTTGGAATATCTAGACGTTTCAGTATGTGAGGGTTTGAAAGAACTTCCAGATGAAATAGGAGAGCTAAAGAAATTAAGCGAGTTAGATATGAGAGAGTGTTTTCGTTTGAAGAAGCTACCTAGGAGTGTTTGTGGACTAACTTCCCTGAAACATGTTATCTGTGATGAGAAGATCGGGAAACAATGGATGCAGGCCAAGAGAATTGCTATCCCAGAGCTTAGAGTTGAAATTGTCTTAGTACAGTTCAGTTTGGATTGATTTGACGACTTGACAACCTGGTATAATAAAGGAATACTTTCTATAATTTTTTATTCACTAGAACAGTGCCCTGTAAGGCTTCCTATACAACATAGTGTTAGCCCGGGGTGATTAAATTTTCATTGAAGTGCTCTCTGTAGTAACATTAGTGATTATATATATATTTTTGTTCATTGTGGGTGTAGAAGTTTTGTTTTCTCTGCCCCAATGCAGTGATGGTTGGTTTGTCAGCAAGTTAATTAACTCTTGATGAACATTAGTATTTTATTTTCAATTATGTTCTCTGTAATAATTTGTATTTATTATGTATTGTATGATGAAAGCAACCAAGAATGCAATTCAATCCCTAGAACTCAGAATGTACAAATACTGTTTGGTTCAATATTTTATTAAGAAACCAAGAATGCAATTCAATCCCTAGAACTCAGAATGTACAAATACTGTTTGGTTCAATATTTTATTAAGAAATATGTGTTATTTTAGTTTATTTAATATTTTTTTTATGGGATAAGTATAATTGGAGAGGATGATGGTATTTTGATTATACTATTCATTAAGATTTAAATCTTTTGGAGGTATGATTGAGTCAAAGTTGACTTCTCAGTGACTTCGGAGGGTTTACCCATGTTTGTGGTAGTTTAATTTGAAGATGATTTCTAGTTTAAATGTATGCTACTTTTAATGTTACACTATATGTAAATAGAAATGCTGATATAGATTCAATGTTCTTGTTCATCTTCTAAATAAATGTGTACTCCCTTATAATATTGTAATCTGCTTTATATAAAAATAGAGCTGATAGACTAAATCCCTACATGTATATCAAGTCTTAAATTAATTGCACTCTTATATAAAAATATAAACTAAAAATATTGACTTCTATATTATCCAATTATTTAGTTGTAAAAATACTCTGTTTTCTAATAGAGTTTTAATTTTGAAGAATTTATTTATTTTCTAATATTTAAAAAAAAAAGCATGTAGAGCACTTAGTTTTATTCGAAAGTTTTTGGATTTATTATAATTAATGTAATTAGAGCGAATTTTGTCGATGGAGTTTTTCCAATGTGTGAGCCTACCGCTCTCCAAGGCACATCCACAATTGGGAGTTGTCAAACCATCCAACATGAGGAAATGCACGTGCTTCCACACTATACAATCCGTCTACTGCACTCCTTGCCACTAAGACTTGCTTCAAATTGGCTTATGTGGAATTGAGAAAATTCTATTAATTAGTTAGATCTATACTAACTTATGCTTCTAATGATTTTTTAATTATTTAATTAAAAGATTAGAATTTATATAAATATAATTCTAACTTATTAATTGTTAGATTAAAACTTAAAATGATTATAAAACAGCTATGAATGTTTTGATCAATTATATTATAGCTTTAACTCTAATTAATAGTGAAAAGTTATAATTTTATATTTTAATTAAATAGTTGTTAATGAGGGTTATTATCATTAAAATAATTATTTATAACCTAAATTTTATATAAAAAAAGAATTGTATGTAATCACAGAGTTTATTAAACTAAAAAAGCGGTAAAAATTTATTCAAATCAAAAAAGAGCAGTACAAAGCAAGGGCATTACACACCCCTGTCTATCTCCATTAAGTGGTCCAACTTTTGAGACAAATCCAGGGGTAATTGAACCCTTTCCACAATATTCTAATTTTGTACATGATCAGAAGCCCATTTAGCCAAACAATTCACAACCCCATTCCATTCTTTAGAAATGTGATAGAAAGTAATAGATTCCAAGGAAGCACACAATGGTATTGGTAGATTGCACCATACATATCGACCCCATTATAGTCACAGTATTCATGTAAAAACCAAGACCAACCAACCCTACCTTAATCACCCATCAACACCTTGACATGAGACCATGAATAGGGCACAACAAAAAATCGCAAACCCCACCCCAGACACAACAAAAGTTGTCCAAAACACCAAGCGTCAAACAAGATCCATACATTTTCCACAGACCGTGACTAGAGTATCAAACACAAACAAACAAAAAATAGACCTCATAAGGGAGAGGGACCGATAATGGGTAGGGTAATGTTGAGTGAGGGGTCCATGTTAACAGTATCCAAGTCGATTGTTTTTTTTTTCACATGTCCCTTCATAATCCAATTGGCACCCCCCCCCCCCATTTTTTTCTGGAAAAATTTGTGCACATTTTTCAATGTTTTCAGACCGTTTTTCAAAAACCACAAAAAAAGTGCCAAAATGTGTCATCAACCCATAGTGGTTCACTAGGTCATGTATTATTGGTATGTTGATGTGGCATCACATGATTGGTCAGTTTGTGTACTTTTTGGATTCAAGTGTTTTGTAATTGGGTATTAAATGTAAATTTATTGGATATTAATTGTAGATTTATTGGACTTTTTATTACCCAAAACTAAGTCCCAAGTTGTCCAATACTATACCCATGACTGGTCCTTGTTGGTTCTCAATTGAGATCATATGGTTTGTCCTTGATGACAAAATCCCTTTCAGTTGATTCTACTTGTTGACAGTTTCAGATTGGTTTCTCATGCTTTATCTTGATACAGATTTGTCTATATGGTTTACTTGTCTTGGCATTTAGTGGACAGTTTACATTCAGAATTTTAATTTCTTATGGTACTGATCTGTTTGAGCTTCCTATAGACTCAAGTTATCTTATTTATACTTGTACTTGGTTCATGGTATTGGTCTTCTTCTTTAGGCCCTCTTTTCAGTTTCAAGATGATGATCTTAGTCTTCATTCGTTCAGGTATAAGATTTCATGGTTTGCACTATAGCATTTGATTTGCTATTTCATTGATGATCATGGCATATGTGGTTCAATACTTCAATACTTTGCTTCAGTTCAGACAGATTGTTAAGTACATCAATGCCTTCTTATTCCGTTAAACTTGGCATAAGCTTATTATTCTCTTCATGGAGAATTCACCATTCTCAGCTTTCACTTGGATTTTTGGTTAGTAATCTTGGAGATTCATTTTACATTACATGAATTTGTAAAAGTCATATTTATGGCAAAAAAATTTAATGATCAGTTTTTGGGCATTATTTGGTGTCATACCTTGGTAAATGATTTTGTTTAAAAGTCATATTTTGACTCGAGCTTAATGATTATTATTCTTACTTTAAAAGTCATTTAAAAAAAAAAATGACACGGCTTTGTCTTGGTGCAAATTATGTTGGAAGCTTCACTTGATGGTTACATAGTGGTCAACTTTTCAAAATTTCTTCAAGTCAGCAAGGTCTTGGTTGACATCTTAGCAAATATCAAACGAATTTTATTTGGCTCAGCTTGAGTAATGTTTATCATGTGTGGATAGCATGATTGAAAGGTAATAACTTGGTCGGCCTCCTTTGGACAGCGAACTTATCATATCTATTTTGATAATTATTATGTTTCTTGTCTTGTGCAGACTTCAAAGTATTATCATTTTTGAAAAAGACTTTGAAAAGGCTTTGATTCGAATGAAAAAAAGAAGGCATCTTAGGGAAATTTGTGGTTTATTCTTTTTGGCTGGGTATGGAACCCTAGCCTGGCCACCATCATGAGAGATTAAGCTTTTGTTGCTGCTGGTTGTAACGGATTTTCAGTGGAGTATGGAAGCTTTATTTGGTGTGTTTCTAGCTGGAAGCTTGGTAAAGGCAGAAAGAAATCATGCACAGCCTCAAATGGTATTTATTTGATTGCTGCACAAACATGTATCTTTATTTGGTGTTTTTATTTAGCAAATGGTAGTCCTTGGGCATTATTGTTTGGAAACCTCTTTATGGCTGGAGACGTTTTTCTTTGCATGATCAGATTTTTGCAAAAGACATTTTGACTCACTCATTTCAATGATTATTGTGTTCATTATTTGAAATGAAACGGTTACAAGGAAGAATATTCTTTGAGCATTGAGAGTTTATGATTTTCTGTTTTGGGCAGTCTTGGTTTTGATGAAAATGAATCAGATGCAAATTTGAAATCTCTTCTTCAACATAGAATTTAATGCTTTCAGTAATATATGTTTGTTCATTTGGGTATTCCAAAAATTTGTTTCTATTGAAGATTATGCATCTATTTAGGGTTTTGTTATTGTAAGTGCAAATTTGAAGAAGCTTTGTGACTTATTCTAGTCAAAGCATTGATAAACCAGTCAAAGTTTATTTATAGCCTGTTGTTCAAGGCGTTACACTTGCAGACATTTACTTTTCTTACACATATTCTTAAAACGGAAAGAGAGTTTCAGTTTCCTCTGATAAACGCATCTTTGAAGACTTTCTTTTGACTGACATACTAAAAATATTATATAAAAACCAATTTTGTAAACACTGTGAGATCTCTAGTTGTAATTTTTGGAACACTGTCCTTTGGTTGTATCAAAAATGTGTTGAAAAATGAGCTGTAATAAAAATTTGAAAAAAATAGATGCAAAGATACTGTAATATTCTTCTCTGTGTAATATTTTAAGGATTCAATTTTTGAATTCTTAGGGTATTAGGTAGATGAGAAAACTAAGAGTTATGAGCTTGACTGAAAACAGAGAGATCCTCTGAGATATTATTATTGTTTTGAAATATAATTTGAGGGGTTGGTGCTCCTTGAGTGGGTGCTCAAAAATTAGCCTATAAGGCATTGTGAACAGTTGATTAAAAGATTAAGCCTGCAAGGCATTTCGGGAGTGGTTTTTATACCCCAGGAGGGTTTTCCACTCAGCAAAATCTTGTGTCTCTTTTTACTTTTGTGTTCTCACTGCTTCATTCAGTTGTTTACTACTTTTTTCATTGATTGGTTACTACTTTTCTCAATTTTGATTCTGAATGATTACATTCAAACTATGAATGCTTTAATCATTTTAATATTGAGATAATATCTGAGCTATGGTTTAATTTTATGAAAAATTGTTCAAATCTATTTTGACACTGATTCACCCCCCCTCTCAGTGTCATTTTCACTCCAACAATTGGTATCAGAGCGTAGGGTCATCTTGGAGTATGTTTTTAATGGCACAATCTCAAGAAGGAGCTTCTGTAACTAGAGCTCCATTATTTGATGGAACGGATTATGTGTTCTGGAAAATCAGAATGGAAGCATTTCTAGTTTCATTTGATGTTGATGTTTGGAGCATTGTGTTAAATGGGTACAATGTACCTGCTACAATACCCACTGATGCTGCTAAGAAAAAGAGGTATGAAACTAATGTCAGAGCTAAGCAAGCCATCTTATGCAGTTTAACTAAAGATGTGTTTATTAAAGTCGTGCATTGCAAGTCTACTCAAGAAATCTGGGAAAAAATTGAAACCATATATCAAGGAAATGAAAAAGTCAAACTGTCAAAAATCATTACTCTCAAACATCAGTTTGAGGAAATGAGAATGAAGGATGATGAAAAGGTAGCTGAATACTTCCTAAGAGTAGATGAAGTTGTCAATGTTATGAAAGGATTAGGAGAAGAAGTAAAAGAGTTTAATGTTGTTACAAAGGTCATTAGAACCTTACCGACTAAATTTAATATAAGGTATCATCCCTTGAAGAAAAGAAACATTTTGATAAGCTTACCTTAGAGAGTCTTCAGGGAATCCTTACTGCCTATGAAATGAGAACTAGAAAAAACAACTCAACTGGATTAGAAACTACCTTTAACACTAAAAAGAAAGAAAAAGATGAAGTTAGTGAGTCAGAGTTGTCTGATTCTAAAGAATCCCATTTTGTTAGAAAACTTAAAAAGGGATCAGGAAAATATAAGTGAAAACTTCCCTTAAATGCTTTAACTGTGCTAATATAGGTCACTTTGCTACAAAGTGTCCTTATGATGATCAAATTAGTGACAATGAGAAATCTGGAAAACAGCCTAAGAAGAAGGCCTTTAAACCTAAACAAAATTTCAACTTCAAAAAGAAGAAGAGTTTGTTTAGTAAAAATGAAACTGATGTTGAGTCTGAAGATTCATTACTAGAAGAAGATGAAACCTTGTTCATGGCTGAAATTACGCAGCAAGAAGATTCAAACACCATTGATATTTAAGAAGGTGAAGTAGATCTTGAAAGTGAACTGAAATGTGCTTTAAAAGAAGTCAGAAAACTCAGAAAACAAGTTCTTACTCAAGAACATAAACCTGATCAAGAAATAATCTCTCTAAAAACTCAGCTTGAAGAAGCTAAAAGAGTTGAGGACTATCTTCGAGTGAATGTAAGCTGCAAAGATCAAGAAATTCAAAAATTGGAACAACAAGTTGTCTGTCTTAGAAAGGAAATTGAGAAATATGAAAGCACTTTAAAAATTAATGAGATGCTCAGCAAGCAAAAGCTGTATAAAGACAAAACCGGTATTGGTTTTGAAAAGGGTGAATGTTCAAGTGATATTGCAAAACAAAACCCCTCTTCTGAAATCAAGGGCTCAGGTCCAAATCACTCTATTTTTGGTAAGAATCATGATTAGTCCTTGAAAGGTAATAGATCATCTTAAACAGATACAATCCCTTCTTCTATGGTTACTATTTTTTCTGCAATAAATTTGGCCATAAAGTGAGTTCTTACAGGCTTATGAATCATAGAGTACCTAGGTTTGGTCTTAGGCAATACTATGGTTTTGTTAAATAGATCAGATGTTTTAAATGCAATGCTTTGGGGCACTCTGTCACACAGTGCAAAGCTAATATGCAATCTAAACAACGGAAAACTAAAAAGATCTAGAAGCCTAAGAATGTTAACAACATCGAGCAAACTATGTTAGTCCAAACGGCTTTTCATTCCAAGAAAAAAGACTTATGGGTCTTGGATGTTCTAACCACATGACTGGCAACAAAGATAAGTTCTTAAATCTTGAAGATTATGTAGGTGGTTATGTTAAGTTTGGTGATAATTCTAGTATATAGATTAAAGGTAGAGGTTCACTTTTTCTGAATGAAGACACCCCTATCTATAATGTGTACTATGTGGAAGGTCTTAAGCACAATCATCTAAGTGTTAGTCAAATTTGTGACACTGGTTATCATATATTGTTCACTTTGCAGGGATGTGAGATCAAAAACAAGCTTGGAAAGGTTGTTGCAGCTAGAAGAAGGACTAAAGGGAATGTTTACAATCTTCTTGACACATCAACCAATGACAATAATCAAGGTATGTGTCTAATGGGCCAAATTGAAGAGAGTTGGCTATGGCATAAAAGATTAGGACACATAAACTTTGAAAATCTGGTTATAATCAGTAAAAATTAGAATGTTAGAGGTTTACCAATACTTAACAAGCCAGAAAATTCTGTGTGCAAAGAATGTTTAAGTGGTAAACAAACTAAAATCAGCTTCAAAACAAAAGAACATTCTTCATCAAAACCTCTACAGCTAGTGCATACTGATTTATGTGGACCAACTAGAACAAGGTCTATTAATGGTGAAAAATACTTTATGCTTTTTGTGGATGATTATACTAGAATGGTATGGGTCACATTTCTTAAGCACAAATCAAAAGCCTTTGAAAGGTTCAAAATCTTTCGTAAAATGGTTGAAAAGGGATCAGATCTAAAACTCAAATTCCTTCGATCAGACAAAGGAGGTGAGTTCACCTCTCAAGAGTTTATTGATTACTGTGAACAACACAATATTAAAAGGCAGTATGGTGCAACTAAAACACCTCAACAAAATGGGGTAGTTGAACGTAAGAATAGAACTATAAAAGAAATGGCTAGAACAATGCTAGATGAAGCTAAGTTGCCCGCTATGTACTGGAAATAAGTTGTTCATACAGCTGTATACATTTTGAATAGAGTGCAGCTTAAGGTGAAATCTAAACACACTCCTTACGAACTATGGTATGGAAAAAAAGATTATGTGAGGTATTTTAAAAATTTTGGAAGCAAGTGTTTTATCAAGAAATATGATGATAACATTGGCAGCTTTCAATCAAAGAGTGATGAGGGTATCTTTTTGGGATACTCAACTCATAGTAAAGCTTATAAATGTCTTAACAAAAGACTTAACAAGATTGTTGAAGTTGTTAATGTAAAATTTGATGAAAGACCACATTTAAATGTTGAATCTTTGCAGGATAATGAGGAAGAAGAACTTGAACTTGAAATAATTTCAGAAGGAGTTGAAACAGCAAAGCCTAATGTTGATTCAACAAGCCCTAAAATTGAAGAAGCAAGTCCTAAAAAAGGTGCATCAAAAGCTCCTTTGAAAAATCTAGGTAAATATCACCCCAAAGTTTAGATTATTGGGGATAAAAATGCAGGAGTTCAAACTAGAAGAAAGGCTACAAAATATGATGAAAAGGCTCAAATAGCCTTCTGTTTAGTTACTCAGTTTGAGCCTAAAATTTTTAATGAAGCTCTCACAGATTCTTATTGGGTTAATGCTATGCAGGAAGAAATTGATCAGATTGAGAAAAATCAGACTTGGGAGTTAGTCCCAAGACCAGATGACAAGAATGTCATTGGAGGCAAATGGATACACAGAAATAAGCTTGATGAAAATGGCAATGTTGTTCACAACAAAGCAAGATTTGTTTGCAAAGGCTATGCTCAACAAGAAGGTATTGATTTTGGTGAAACCTTTGCCCCTGTTGCTAGACTAGAATCTATCAAAATATTCTTGGCTTATTTTGTTTATAAAGACTTTACTATTTATCAAATGGATGTCAAAACTTCCTTTTTAAATGGCTACTTAGATGAAGAGGTCTATTTTGAACAGCCTGAAGGATTCATTTGCAAATATAAGCCTAACCATGTTTACAGGTTGAAAAAGGCCCTCTATGGCTTAAAACAAGCACCTAGAGCTTGGTACTCTAGGCTGGATAGTCATTTGATTTCTAATGGATTTGTTAGAGGAGGTGTAGACAACAATCTTTATGTTAAAACTGAAGGTTCTAATATTTTGGTTGTTGAAATTGTAGACACGTCAAATTTGCATTATGCATATTCATTCGCTCATTGAATTGATCAAACGTAACAAATCCATTCATCAGGTAAATTAGGTCAATCCAAAAGTTTAATCAAATAATACCATTTCATCTCTCATAAATCATTCAACCTTCATCTTGCATCATCCCTTTAATTAAATAAATCAGGACTTTATTTAATTCAAATCCAAATCATACTTCATCCTTTTCTGAATTAAATAAATCAAGTATTTAAGTCATAAAAGTCAAAGCATCCTAATCATCATCCTAGCTAATTAATCCTTATTAAATCTGATGCTAATCTCATCTCACTTGCATTCTCTAGATTTGGCCACTTGCACATGAAATTGCATTTAATTGATTTATCAAAATCTTTATTTTCAACTTGGCATAAAGGAAGAATATTCTCCAAGTTTGAATCTCCCCCCAAGTGGACATGTACACCCAACAGAGCATTTATGAGGTCTTACATGTCTCTTACATGTCCCCTTCCAAAGTCAAAATTAGCATTTATTGCCAATTTGAATTCAAATTTTCCCTCTCATGGGCACTCTTCCCAAATCTTGCACATACATCAACCAATCACCACTTGACAAGTGTTCTTCTTTCATTGGTCCAATCTTAGTCCCACATTGGTCCCTCTTCAACACTTGGCATTTTGAAAATCTTTAAATAGCAGCTTCATCTTTGAACAAATCCTCCACAATTTTATGCAAGGTTACTCTCTTCATTTGAGAATTGATCTTGTCCATTTCACTCCATCATCTCCATCATCTATAGCAATTTCATCACTAGCTTATCAATCAAGGATTGGGAAAGGGTCACTAGCACATGTGACACCAATCCACTATAAGATGCTAGTTTGATCATTAGAATGACACCTTTCTATGTTTTGCTTTTTTTTGGCATCATTCTTGTGATTAGATGAATCTTATAGGGGATCTTTTGTTTACTTTGGTTTACTAACAATACTAAGGGTTTTTGTTTTTCCACCAAGGCGGATTTAGGGTCCTACATATGGCGCTAGAAGGAGGGCTTTCATCTCACTTGTTCAAAGTTGACAGATTTAACCCATATATTTCAGTCTTTGTTCAAAGCAGATTTTGGTCTTCACATTTTGGCGCCCACCGTTTTCATGCGTAGTTTTCTCTATACTGCATTTTATCCATTTTGGTATTTCTGTGCCTAATAACATTCTACATGGGCTATGGTATAAATAGTTTTTTTTTTTATATACGTTGATTCACAAACTTCATGAAAATTGTTGTCTCTTGAAGATACTACAATTTCAAGTGTTATTAGAGGCAAAGACAAGTATCTCCCATTCGATACTTGAAAGGAGGTGCCCTTGTAGAGATTCACGAAGTGAAAGTCATGCTTGAGGAAGGACCGGCCCATTTCTCCATTTCAAAAAAAAATAGGAGAAGAAGCCACTGAGATAGTCACTCCCAGATGGAGGAATCTCAACTTGAAGGGGATCAATACCTTCTGATATAGTAGAGTATTTTAATGTTACTGGATTTCCATTCCTTGTTGGTATCTCTGTTGACTTCATTGTTGTCGTGATAGACTGCAAGATTCCTGATCATTCCTTCGGAAGAACACTAGGATCTAGCCCCAAACGATCTATTGATGTTATAACCACACTATTGTCCATGACCTTTGGATTTGTAGGCCTACCAGCAGCTTGAATTGTTTTCAGAGTACCATCTCCAAGGGCATGTGAACCAGTCTTTGATTCCCACACAGACTTATTTTCTTTGGATTTGATAGCCTAGCTTCTACATGCTCATTCACAATACTCAATGATTACTAATCGCTGCATTCTTTTCTAAATGTTGAATGTATGTGGTTTGTGTATGTTTACTAATGTTTCTTGTGGCAGAGAGACCTGCGCGCCCACAGGTAACATATTTTAACCACTCAGGTAAATGCCTTGAAATGATAATGATGGCACTGTAGTTGCAGGTAGTGCGTTACTTGTGCGTTACATAATCACATATCAGGCTTGCAAGTGATAGTATTAAATGTGTAGACAATCCCATTAGTAATCACGCTGCAAAGTAGGTAAGGTACAAGCATACATGTCTAAGAGATTTCTGGACAACCTCTTCTCTATACGCCACTCTATCGGTATAAGTGAGCAGTGTATGTGGGTTGTGAAGGCATAAGTAATTGCTCGCCAAAATGGAGGAAGTGAACTGTTAGTACGCATTCAACGTAAAACATCAAACACTGATCAAATAGTAGAGAATAAAGTAGCCAACCTAAATAGGCACCAACAACAGCAAAAGAACAACGAAAACACCTTTAATTAGGCATCGGCCTAGGTATCTCCTCTATGACAATGCACTCTGAGCAATTGGTGGTGGATCTTCCCATGGAGATGGGTACTGTGCAGAAGCAATGAAGGAAGACAATGTGTCGCTTTATCCCTGACACCAGCTACACCAGCTACATATGCACAAGAAAAGTCTTTGGTACACATTTACAATGTCGATTGATTGGTAAGCATCCGTATACATATTCTGACAAACTTTTATTTGGTTTACTTGTAAAGTGAAGGTTTTTGTTAGAAATCAATTGCTGCAGTAAGTCTTAGTCTCTTTTCAAATACACTGCAAGCATCATGCGGAAACTCTATTAGTAATGAAAGATTGAAGTTGTAGTCAATGGGCAGGGAGGCGTGAGCAATTCACAAAAGTAAATTGAGAAGGGAGTGAAGAAGATTGGTTGGCTGGAAATTAATGTCACTTATACTAACAGAGCCATGTATTCCTGTTTGACTTGTGTTGGTCACATCAAAGTTAGAGATGCGTGAGGAAATTGGTTACCTCCATTATTGTGGCAGACTTTTAGTTTTATCAGATATGCAATCTTTGTTTTTTTTCAAAGCATAATTTTTATCTGATAGTTGTCAATGGCTTTTAATGTAATTAGCTTTTGATAGGATTGACCCATATTAATTTCTTATTTTGCAAGCAAACTTTGATTTATGAAACAGATTGATCCCTTCAATGTAATAGGTCGTACTTGTATCTTAGAGTATTATTTTCTGGTACTATAATCATTGTTTTTTTTATTATAAAAACTTTACAGGACAAGTTTGCATATAGAATCAATGTTGATCTCTTTCATACTGGAATCAAGTCCAAGCAAAGCTTTGTTGTAAAGTGAAATTAGACGTTACCTATCAAATCCAAAGGGGAGTTGTAGATCCTTATTTTTCATCAGATCATTTTCCTTGTCTTGACAAGTTTAAAGAATTTTATTGGTTTAAAGTTATGGTTATTATGAGATTATCATTGATTTTTTGCAAATCATAATTCTTATTATTGAAAAATTTGTATTGTTTGATAGGAAAACGAAAAAGGTACAAAACGAACAACGAAGGCACAAGGCACAAGGAAAATGAAAGGAGGAGAATTTTTTTCGAAAACTCAAAGTGTTTTTAAACGCTTTAAGTGTTTGTTCAACATTTTTCCACGAAATTGTTTTTCTTTTCGCTTTAGGACACTAATTTTCATTTGGGTCTAAAAAGAACAATTTGATTTTTCATTGCAAAGGACTTAAATGAATCTTAGGAAAAACTCACTAGATTTTGTTTGAGGTTAAGAATTGAACAATCAAAACTCACACTTCATTTTGGTGCTTAAAACAAACTCACAATTGCTTTGGAAGGATAAAATGAATGTGTTTGCTTTGTTTTGTGGTTACTTAAACTAAAGTCATTGAAAAGGACCTATGCGCTTCTCTCGCGCTTCCAAGCGATCTTGAGAATCAAAAGGCCTTTTTGGTGATTTTGGCGTAAGATAAAGTGATCACCTCCACACTTCGATTTGGGCTTAAAAATTGAACATCTTGTGCGAGTGTGAGTAGGGGCATTTTCGCGTACATTCTCTTTCTTTGTGCCATCAAAGATCGATCGAGTTACGGATTGTGTTTTTGCTTGCTTTTGTTTATCTTAGAGGGCCTGCCTTGGGGAAAAAGTACTCACCCAAGGGAACGACTCAACCAGTAACACTCTAAAGCCAAGAGTATTTCCAGCTGGGATATAAATGTGGGTATTGGTTAAACGCCATTATCACGCGGTTGGCTCCAACAAGATGGATCTGAAAGGGGACTCTTGCCGTATGGCTCAATCTCCACGAACGGAAAGCCCGAACTAGAACCCTTGTTTTGTAGTGGCCTATTTATCTATTGAGAGAGTTTATCAAAGTGGTGCATTGGAACTTAGATTCCAAGAAGTTACTTGCCATGTCCGATCTTGGTTGAAATATAGAGGTTAGGATTTCATCATACCTCTATATTTTTCCTTGGTTGCATGTAAAATCATCTCTTCTATGAAGGGCATGAGGCAAGCCCACTAAGAAAAACGTACCCATTAAGCTAGGATGTCATATTGCTTGTTTTAAAACACAGTGTGTTTATCAAAAACATTGGAAAACCATCATTTAACATCATCATCAGAATTTCAAACCCCTTAGTTAGAGCAAATACCTTTGAAAAAACCCAAGAACTATTGCTTACCCTTGGGATTATGTCCTTAGAGGTTCATAAGTAATTGGGTTTACATCTTAATTTGCTCTTACAAAGGTCAACATTAAGCAACCCTTGTCCTAATTTCTTGGAACTTCCACATAGCACTTTGTGGGATGAAAAGAAGTTGTGACATGGGACATTCAGTTTGAAACCTAATCAAGAAATGTGTTTGTGGTAAAAAAGTACTCATTAAGCAAAGATAACAAATTGGACCCCACACATGTGCTTGATATCTCTTGGTCATACTGGTCTTTTGATTGCTCTTAGAGAAAAGTGTGTTCTTCAATACCTTGGCCTAGTAAACAAAGTCTCTCTAAGTCTCTTACAATCAAATCAAACACTTCATCCATCCAAACATTTATCAAAATTCATCCATCCAAACAACATTAGAGCTTTTGACAACATCATTCTAGACTTAGGCACATCATCAAAAAATCAAAATCACCTTGTTTAGTTAGAGGGAATGGGAATGCATCCTTTCTCATACTTCTAGTTAAATTTTCAATCCTTTGAGCAAAGTTCATCCTAAGATCACATCCAACATCTTAGGGTTTACACGTTCATTATCCAAATCAAACCGATCAAAATCAAGCCCTAAGTCTAGCATTGATTCAAAGTCCCTAAATGTTCATCACTCATCATTTACACCTTTCATCCTTCATCTCGTCATTAGTCCTAAGAATCTTAGAGATCTCTTTTGCAACAAGGTCAAAACACAAGAAGAACATGGAATATAAACTAGATTCATACATCATGAGCGGTCCAAACCAACCAAACTATCCAAGCCTCACGAAATCATGGGATTATGGAAACTCATATCCATACATAGGATCACTATCTCCTACGAATATCAATAGCACAACGAATGTGAGTATGCCCAATCTGAATTTTGGAACACATCTCCCCATGATAGATTTAAATCAAAGTCCAAACTTACAAGTCTATCCTCCAAACAATCAATACATGAGTCTTCAAATGAGCAACATCATCCCACCAAATCCCTACTTGCCAAATGTACCAAGTGCAAGTTTTTGAAACATGAATCCTAACTTAGAAAAATTTGGAAAAATGATTCCCAATACCAACAATGTTCATCCTATCATGCCAAATCTGAACATCATCCCAAATCAGAACATTATCCAAAGTCAATTTTCCCATAATCCCATTCAAAAACCGCAAGTAGGCATCCCAAATCCGCTTAAACAAAAGCCAAATCAACTATCTCAAGTGAGTCAAGATCAAAATCAAGAACAAATTTGGCGAGATCAAATTGCGGAACTTTCCAAAATAGTTGAGGCATTGCGCCAAGGGAAATCTCCACCACCATTACCTACATCATTCCTTGGTTTAGGGCTTCCCCCTTTACCTAACACCAATCATGCCATCCAAATCAATCCACCTAACATCAATCAAACCATCACGACAAATCCTTTGAATATACCATCGACATCACACCAATGGATGGTATCTAATCAAACAACAACATTGATCCCAACCAATCAAAATATGGTCTCCCAAGGACCTATCACCTCGGTCATTCCAACCATCACTATCCCTTCAATCATTCCAACCACCACTATCATGCCCATCACATCTCAAACACTCACTATCACTCCAAGTGTATCTCAATCACTTGTCACTGCATCCAACACGATTCCAAATACACCACCACTACCGCCAAAACCAAGTGCAATAAGTCAATATCGTAGCATTGCACTAAAAGCACATCAAGCCTACCACCAAGGACTTCAACAATCTCAAGCTACCCAACCAACACAAAAGATGACAACTATTGAAAACAAGGATCAAGATCAATCCATCACTGAGCACACGTTTACTTCATCCAATGATCAAATCGATATATGTCAAGAGTCACTTTTGAATCATGATCAAAATCCACCAACAAAACTCAACAATGAGCCAATTCAAGAAATATCAACATCACTTGACTCTATGGTCGAAGACATTCACAATCTCTCCACCGCAATTGTCGAAAACAATGATCAAAACCTCTCCATCGAGGAGCACATTGAGGATGTATCTACACAATCTAATGATCAACTCACCATACATCAAGAGCCACTCTTTAGTGATCTATTTCAAGAAGTGTTAGGACTATTTGATCCAATTGACATAATGCATGATCCGTTGACCAATGATCATATTGAAAATGTCTCTACATCGCCTTATGAGTTAGAGGACATATCTCAAGAATTTATTCCAAAGCAAGATCAAAATATTTCACTAAGGTCTAGCAATGCTCATTTTCAAAACATGTTGATCCCCTTTGACCTCATGGTTACAGATGCTGAAGGAACCTTGAACTTGACCATGCCTAATGTCGACATCCAAAAGTCCTTTGTAAGAAATCCATCCTTTGAAGCTGCCCCATGTCGAGAACTTGATCTAAAGCATGTCGAAAGCAACTCCAATATCATTCAAGATCAAGAATTTGTATCTTCAAGATACTACAATAATCTAATGGACACTCTCCTATCTATGCAAGATGATCATATCCATACTCCTCCATCTACCCATGAGATGCTTTCTTTGGATGGAAACATAGATGATTGTTATTCAAAACAAGATCCCTTTATTCCTGACATCACTACACAAAAAGAGCAGATTATCAACTCCTACAGTCAAACTGAGTTATCAACATCAGGATCAGATATATCCCGAATTCAGATTGAGGACATCATGAATAAAGATATCCAACATTATCCGCTCAAGGAAACAAGTTAGATAGAATAGGATATTCCAGAGTTAGTAGAGCAGCAAATGGAAATAACGTCACCTACGGTGGTCATTTATCAGAGAATTCATTCTAAACAAAAGTTCTTAGAAAAGGCAGAATCAAAACATGAAGGTATTACTTCCACCATACTGGGGGAAACTTCGTCTCAAGCAAACATCAACGTAGGGAGCATGAAGAATCCTTATGATGAAACTAGTGTCAATACTACAACCAGCCACGCCATAAATCTTCATCTACCCATCACCCCATCCACGAGTTGGGACCAACATCAAAGGAAATATTTGAATCAAAGTACGAAGAACGTTATCAAAGCAAAAGAAGCTGAGAAGCATAATGGACAAATCAAATACAAATGGATACCAAAGAATACAAAGAAAGATAAACCCTATCAAACTCCATCAATCAAAGAAACTGTGGGGCAAAATAAAAGAGGAAAGAGTATCCATCAAAGATGTCCACAAAAGAAACAGAAAGATTTTCAAACAACGTACAAAGTGTATCAAGCAGTTGGTCCTAATTCAATGCACACTTCCTTATCCACCCATCGTTGCTCATCTTCCCAAGTTTGGAGAGTCAAAGGTTCCAAATTGTCAACCAATCCATCTCTTATCCCTAAATACACTCCATCCATGCCTCCACGCATAATATCCAATTCTTACATTGACCGTGTATTGGCAACGACCCTTCATCATAAGGATTCAGAAGGCACTTTATCACGATGTACGCAGAAAGACAGAGTTTACTCCGGTATCGACGAAGCAGATCAAGAATCCCAAAAGCTACATTCAAGTGCACATATCTTAGCAAAGCAGCTCCTTCAGGCAAGATACCGATGGCACATTATGACAGGGGCATCTACGTCAACACCACTAGGTGGTTTAGCATGAATCTTTTAGAAAAAACCAAAAAATATCAAAAAATATGAAAATCCAAAAAAAATCAGAAAAAGGATTGAAAATAGTAAAGATAAAAATTGTCCTCTAGTGAAAACCGCATGGGCGGCACTTTGGGCAAGACCATGATGAAAACCTAGCAAACAGGCATCATGTGTAGAATTGAACATCTATGTGGGCCAGTTCAGATGAAAGCATCTCATCCCATCCATAATAAATCGAGCATTCCATCCATCTTTGCCATAATAAATTTGTTCATCCATAAACCATTGATCCAATCCATCTTTATCTATCTGCATTCGTCATCTTAGTTGTCTTGATCTTGATCAAATTATAAGGCACGCTTTACGCATGCTTACAATAAGCATCTTGACATGGTTCCTTTTCATTGGTCCTATCCTATGCATCATTATCTGAGCCATGAAGCATTATCCAATAAGCATTCATTATCCATACACCTTATCTTATCACAAGATAATCCTTGGCATCCTTTGCGTACTTACCTTATCCATCCATCCATACACCTATCCAAACATCCACCCATCGCATTCCATACATTGCTAGACACTGGGGGCAGATATTTACATCTTGCTTCAAGAATAAAACTTGATCTATGTCCTCCGACTTATGTGGCGATCTGAACATTGGCAAACGTGAAGCCAAATTGGTCATGCATTTGCAATCCAAATCCAAATCATAGTCCATGGCATATTTTGGTGAGAAGACATTCCATATCAATCTTCATCATTCATCAAACATCAATCCAAACAATCAATATCAGTTGCATCTAACACACCCTTCAAATGTCACATCTAATCATTCAAAACAACTTTTGTTCTAAATCAAGCTTCATCAATCATGATCAATTGAATCCAATAAAAAAATCACCATCTCAAGATATCATTGTGTTGCTTAACACTATCCTTGCATTGTTGTGCATCCTCAACAATGTTGTCATCATCAATCCATCGATCCGATCAATCAACCTTAGCTTGATCTTCAACAAAATCCTAAATAGAGCACTGATATCATCACACATATCCATATCCAAATCATCAAAATCATGTGAAAATCCAAAAACATCAAAACATCAAAAAATCCAAAAACATTCAAAACATATCAAAATCCAAAAACACTCAAAAAATCTGAAAAACATCAAAAACATTGAAATCCGAACTACATCGTCTCTGAGCTTAAACGTAGGAAAGGCTAATCTCTGATCAGCCCCCAAGACATCAAAATCCAAAATCATTCAAAAAAGCATCAAAATCCAAAAACATTCGAAAAACATCAAAATCCCAAAACATTAGAAAATCAAAAAATCCAAAACATCGCAAAATCCAAAAAACCCAAAAACAGCCTCAAAACATTCCAAAATGTCAAAAACATCCAAATATTTGAAAAAATCCATCCGCCTCATCTCACTTTCACCCGCAACAATCAATCATCCATATAAACTGATCATCATCTTCATCCTTTGACAACGCAAACAGAAACAATCATAGCAGGCAACAAAATCAAGCTTCAATTGTAAAATCAAAATCAAAACAACGAACCATTGAACACAAAATCAAACTCTTGATCAGTCGCAAACATGTCAGTCGACCTCGTATCAATAGCCTATCAATCAATTTATCAAACCATCATCATCCTATACAATGCATGTCCTAGGATATATCGTTCTGACAATGGGCATCATTTTGGATATCACCTTGGATTCTTATCCTATCAAAACACATCCCTTTGGTATGAAGAACATTGGCTTGTTTGTGTACTTGATCTTTTCTTTTGATTTATCTTATTGCGCTCATTCCAAGGACCTCTCGATGATATCCGAACGAAGGATTTAGAGAGATAGGAATGGGGCAACGATCATTATTATTTTGTCTGCTGTGCTTGTTGGACGCTCTTGTAATATAACTTGGCAAATACTTGCTTTGTTAGGTACGCCCTAGCAAGGTTTCTGTATGTCAAGTGTGAACAAGAATACTCCTATCTTCTTGTTGAGTCAAAGTCCATCACACTAGGTACAATGCCATCCTGGTTCTTGATCCCTTGATGCATCGTACCTATGCGTGTTATCAAACATAAAGTAAGTGACCCTTTGAAAATCTAAATCCTTAATAAGAAAATCATCATCATTTATCATCTATCATCATCATCTCTAATAAAGTCTCGACCAATCATGGACTTGTTGGATCCTCTTGTCATCATCTCATTTCCGCACTAACATCATCATCACCAATACATCCATCATGCATCCATTATGCATTCACCTTGCATCCATAAATCATCAGTATTCGGCATATCATCTCACAAGCATAATCATCATCATAATATAGATTTGTTAGTCTAAGCATCTCATAAATCATCCATTGCATAATCATAGCATATCACATCATCCATGTCATCCATCATCACATCATATCTTCATTTAAGTTGTCTAGGATAATGTAGATTTGCTATTCTAAGCATCTTGAAATCATCTCATTTGCATTGTTGTCCATAACCATCCATTTTGAACCTCTTTATCGTGAGATCGACTCTCAAATTGAATCTTTTCGCTCGATCTCTCGAGGGGGCAATGTACCAGTGTACTTTCCGTTGGGGCATCCGAAAAATCAAAAAAAATTTAAATTTCAATCGTGGCAAGTTTATTCTTTGAACCAACGCAACAAGTACATTGCTTCAAAGAGGGGCAAAATGTAGACACGTCAAATTTGCATTATGCATATTCATCCGCTCATTGAATTGATCAAACGTAACAAATCCATTCATCAAGTAAATTAGGTCAATCCAAAGGTTTAATAAAATAATACCATTTCATCTCTCATAAATCATTCAACCTTCATCTTGCATCATACCTTTAATTAAATAAATCAAGACTTTATTTAATTCAAATCCAAATCATACTTCATCCTTTTCTGAATTAAATAAATCAAGTATTTAAGTCATAAAAGTCAAAGCATCCTAATCATCATCCTAGCTAATTAATCCTGATTAAATCTGATGCTAATCTCATCCCACTTGCATTCTCTAGATTTGGCCACTTGCACATGAAATTTCATTTAATTGATTTATCAAAATCTTTATTTTCAACTTGGCATAAAGGAAGAATATTCTCCAAGTTTGAATCTCCCCCCAAGTGGACATGTACACCCAACAAAGCATTTATGAGGCCTTACATGTCTCTTACATGTCCCCTTCCAAAGTTAAAATTAGCATTTATTGCCAATTTGAATTCAAATTTTCCCTCTCATGGGCACTCTTCCCAAATCTTGCACATACATCAACCAATCACCACTTGACAAGTGTTCTTCTTTCATTGGTCCAATCTTAGTCCCACATTGGTCCCTCTTCAACACTTGGCATTTTGAAAATCTTTAAATAGCAGCTTCATCTTTGAACAAATCCTCCACAATTTTATGCAAGGTCACTCTCTTCATTTGAGAATTGATCTTGTCAATTTCACTCCATCATCTCCATCATCTATAGCAATTTCATCACTAGCTTATCAATCAAGGATTGGGAAAGGGTCACTAGCACATGTGACACCAATCCACTATAAGATGCTAGTTTGATCATTAGAATGATGCCTTTCTATGTTTTTCTTATTTTTTTGGCATCATTCTTGTGATTAGATGAATCTTATAGGGGATCTTTTGTTTGCTTTGGTTTACTAACAATACTAAGGGTTTTTGTTTTTCCACCAATGCGGATTTAGGGTCCTACAGAAATTTGCGTTGATGACACTATCTTTGGTTGCAATAATGTTACTTTGAGTAAAAAATTCTCTCAGCTCATGGAATCTTAATTTGAAATTTCAATGTTGGGGGAATTAAATTTCTTCTTGAGTCTTCAAATCTCTCAACGTGAAAATGGAATATTTCTCTCTCAAACAAAGTATGCTAGAGAGTTTCTTAAGAAATTCCAAATGGATGAATGCCATCTAGTTAGCACTCCAATGGTTACTGGATGCAAACTTACTAAGGTTGATGATTCTCCTGATACAAATCAAACTGAATATATATCAATGATTGGTAGTCTCTTATATCTAACTGCTTCTAGACCTGACATCATGTAGGCAGCTTGCACAGTTGCACGGTTTCAGGCATCACCTAAAGAATCTCATGTCACTGTTGTTAAAAGAATTTTTAAATATATTCAGGGCACTCTTGATTATGGTCTTTGGTATCCTAGAAGCAATGATTTTTCATTGATTGCATATATTGATGCTGACTGGGTTGGTTGTTTGGATGATAGGAAAAGCACCAGTGGTGTTGCATTCTTTCTTGGTGATCATTTAGTGGCATGGCACAACAAGAAACAAGAATCTGTTTCTCTTTCTACTGCTGAAGCAGAATATATTGCTGCCACTTCGTGTTGTACACAAGTTCTTTGGATGAGTCAAACTCTATCAGATATGGGTATTGAAGTTCCTAAACCTGTTTCTATTATATGTGATAACACAAGTGCGATAAATATCTCCAAAAATCCTGTTATGCACTCTCGCACTAAACACATTGCTATCAAGTTTCATTTTCTTCGAGAAAAGGTACTGGCTAATGAAGTATGTTTACATTTTGTTGGATCACAAGATTAGGTGGTTGATATTTTTACTAACCCCTTAGCTAAAGAGTTATTTGAAAGGCTGAAACTTCGATTGGGAGTTATCTCTCAATCGTTCCTTCTCTAATTCACCAAGCTTCAGCTTAGGGGGAGCATATTATATGTTTTGATTTACTTACAACTCTCCTACAATTTTGGTAGTTGCACTGTTACTCTTTTTGTAGCTATTTCTCATGTTATCTTGGTTGGCTTCTCAGTTGTGTTTAATGGAAATGCACATTATTCTCTTCTATCTTTTGTCATTGAGGCAAAAAGGGGGAGATTCATTTGTGTTTTGCCATCAAGGACAAAGGGGGAATTTGTTGGTTCTCAGTTGAGATCATATGGTTTGTCCCTGATGACAAAATCCCTTTCAGTTGATTCTACTTGTTGACAATTTCAGATTGGTTTTGCATGCTTTATCTTGATACAGATTTGTCTATATGGTTTACTTGTCTTGGCATTCAGTGAATAGTTTACATTCAGAATTTTAATTTCTTATGGTACTGATTTGTTTGAGCTTCCTACAGACTCAGGTTATCTTATTTGTACTTGTACTTGGTTCATGGTATTGGTCTTCTTCTTCAAGCCCTCTTTTTAGTTTCAGGATGATGATCTTGGCCTTGATTCGTTCAGGTATAAGATTTCATGGTTTGCTCTATATCATTTGATTTGCTATTTCATTGATGATCATGGCATATGTGGTTCAATACTTCAATACTCTGCTTCAGTTCAAACAGATTGTTAAGTACATCAATGCCTTCTTATTATGTTAAACTTGGCATTTAAGCTTATTATTCTCTTCATGGAGAATTCACCATTCTCAGCTTTCACTTGGATTTTTGGTTAGTAATCTTGGAGATTCATTTTACATTACATGACTTTGTAAAAGTCATATTTATGGCAAAAAAATTTGATGATCAGTTTTTGGGCATTATTTGGTGTCATACCTTGGTAAATGATTTTGTTCAAAAGTCATATTTTGACTCGAGCTTAATGATTATTATTCTTACTTTAAAATTCATTTTAAAAAAATGGCATGGCTTTGTATTGGTGTGAATTATGTTGGAAGCTTCACTTGATGGTTACATAGTGGTCAACTTTTTGAAATTTCTTTAAGTCAGCAAGGTCTTGGTCGACATCTTAGCAAATATCAAATGAATTTTATTTGGCTCAGCTTGAGTAATGTTTAACATGTGTGGATAGCATGATTGAAAGGTAATAACTTGGTCGGCCTCCTTTGGACAGTGAACTTATCATATCTAATTTGATAATTATTATGTTTCTTGTCTTGTGCGAACTTCAAAGTATTATCATTTTTTAAAAAGACTTTGAAAAGGCTTTGATTCAAATGAAAAAAAGGAGAAGGAATCTTAGAGAAATTCATGGTTTATTCTTTCTGGCTAGGTATGGAACCCTATCCTCGCCGCCATCATGAGAGATTAAGCTTTTGTTGCTGCTAGTTGTAACAGATTTTTCAGTGGAGTATGGAAGCTTTATTTGGTGCGTTTCTAGCTGGAAGCTTGGTAAAGGCAGAAATAAATCATGCACAACCTCAAATGGTATTTATTTGATTGTTGCACAAACAGGTATCTTTATTTGGTGTTTTTATTTAGCAAATGGCAGTCCTTGGGCATTATTGTTTGGAAATCTCTTGATGGCTAGAGATGTTTTTCTTTGCATGATCAGATTTTTGTAAAAGACATTTTGACTCACTCATTTCAATGATTATTTTGTTCATTATTTGAAATGAAACGGTTACAAGGAAGAATATTCTTTGAGCATTGAGAGTTTATGATTTTCTGTTTTGGGTAGTCGTGGTTTTGATGAAAATGTATAAGATGCAAATTTGAAATCTCTTCTTTAATGTAGAATTTAATGCTTTCAGCATTTGGGTATTCAAAAATATATGTTTGTTCATTTGGGTATTCCAAAAAAAAAATTCTATTGAAGATTATTGCATCTGTTTAGGGTTTTGTAATTGTAAGTGCAGATTTGAAGAAGCTTTGTGACTTATTCTAGTCAAAGCATTGATAAACCAGTCAAAGTTTATTTATAGCCTATTGTTCAAGGCGTTACACTTGCAGACATTTACTTTTCTGACACATATTCTTAAAACAAAAAGAGAGTTCCAGTTTCCTCTGATAAACGCATCTTTAAAGACTTTCTTTTGACAGACATATTGAAAATATTGTATAAAAACTAGTGTTGTAAACACTGTGAGATCTCTAGTTGTAATTTTTGGAACACTGTCCTTTGGCTATATCAAAAATGTGTTGAAAAACTCTATAATAAAAATATGAAAAACAAAGATGCAGAGATACTATAATATTCTTCTCTATGTAATATTTTAAGGATTCAATTTTTGAATTCTTAGGGTATTAGGTAGATGAGAAAACTGAGAGTTATGAGCTTGACTGAAAACAGAGAGATTCTCTGAGATATTATTATTGTTCTAAAATATAATTTGAGGGGTTGGTGCTCCTTGAGTGGGTGCTAAAAAATCATCCTATAAGGCATTGTGAATAGTTGATTAAAAGATTAAGCCTGCAAGGCATTTCAGGAGTGGTTTTTATACCCTAGGAGGGTTTTCCACTCGGCAAAATCTTGTCTCTCTTTTTACTTTTGTGTTCTCACTGCTTCATTGAGTTGTTTACTGCTTTGTTCATTGATTGGTTACTACTTTTCTCAATTTTGATTCTGAATGATTACATTCAAACTATGAATGCTTTAATCATTTTAATATTGAGATAATATCTGAGCTATGGTTTAATTTTATGAAAAATTGTTCAAATATGTTTTGACACTGATTCACCCCCCCCCCCTCTCAGTGTCATTGTCACTCCAACAGTCCTATGCCCACGATCAGCCCCTCTCCCTTACCATCGAGGATTATATTTCTCCATCAAGGATTCACATTCATAGGTGGTATCTAGTTTTGCATGTGAAGTCAACAAATAAAATTTTGGTCATGTAGCTTCGTTACAATCATTCATACACCCATTTCATAGAACAATTACCACAATTGATCACTTTTCTTAATACAACATCTACTCATGTGAAGCAACAATGCATTTTTGTTTGTTTCTATTCTAGCTCATAATAATTTATCCAATTTCTTCAAACAATATCCAAAGTGGGTGGTGCCACACTCTTCTTACAAAAATTCTTTGTATGAAAGAAAAGAGAAAAAAATATTATGATACAAAAGGCGAGAGGGTTTTAAACTATGACATTGTTATGGATAGTGAAAGCATTTTGTGTGGTCTCCTGCTTTCCTTATTCCATTAGCCTTTACTTTCCATAAGATTAATACCTCCCAACTAACTATTTTTTCCCTATTTGAGAATTTAAGCTGAATTTTTTATGAGTTCAATCCAACTTCAATGTCTTCTTTTCCGTAGGCCTTTTGAGTATTCAACATTAATTTTTTTGCTAAGTGATTATTTATAGTGCAAAATTTAAGTGAATGATATGTATTTCATAGATATTTAATTGAATGATATGCATTTCATAGATATGCATAGGGTGTGTGTAAGAAGTTGAGTCCACATCTTGGGCAAAAAGTTGAAGTGTTTTTCCTAATTTTCAAAATTTGTCACATTTCACCTAAAAATTTGAAGCACTTAAACATTGAATCTTAAAAAAGTCAATAATATGAAATGTATTACTCAGAGTCTAGTTTCCAAATACATAATTATTGTAATACCCAAATGATACAAATTGATTTGCAATAGGCATGTCTAAAAACCATTGTTAAAAAGTTACTTTTTCAGGACCATACCATGCATGTGTATGACAACCATATTTTGATATAAATAAAAGTATTTTTCTGAATCCTCCTAGGAAAATATCTGTAAGACACTAAAGATTATTGAGGACATTTTTTTGTAATTTTTTTTGTAATTTTGTAATTATTTTTTATTGGTCGTAATTATTATTTTGAAAACCCCTTGTGTACAACAAGCATAAGTAGAACTAAATTTGTCATTTTTTTTTAAATTGAAAGAATTGTTTGTAGATTGTTGACATATAAATTTTTTTCAAAAAATGTAAAAAATAAAACATGTTAGCTATTTCAAGTTTATGGGCCAGTTTCATCAAAAAATATTTGAAAAATAGAAAAAAAATTCCAATTGTAAAAAAATGACATATATGAAATATACACAATTTCATCTATAATGGGTTTTAATTTCATTAAATTTTTTTGCAAAAAATGTCTTCAAATATATGTCCAAAGTCACTCTTTTCTTGTGACACTGACATGACCTCCAAGTTGTAGGTCAAAGCAAATCCGAAGCTAAGGGTTCACTCCCCAAGTTGTTTTCCAACTTGAAACCCATAGTAGAAACTGGGCTAGAAATTCAAATTTTAAAAATGGGATCTTGTTCTAGAAACGAGATCTAAATGGGATCTCGTATATTAAACAAAATCCTCCTTAGTTTAAAAAGAAATAAAGATCCAAAATCAAATGTGATCATGTTTAGGATACTGGATTCTATTTTGAAAAAGCGCTATAGATAGGGATGGGTGATCCCACAATACTAGTTTACAATTTTTGGCCAAACTGGACACTAAACTAGTTTTTTCTAACTAAATCTTCACTTTCATACACCTATAGCGGCTAAACCATGAGGAATTTGAAGATGATGCAAACTAGTGATTTGTGACGTTTTGTCTGTTGATTCTAAATTTTTTTTTTTCAAAAATTTTGGAATCAGATTACACTTCTTTTTCCATCTCCTTCAAAAACTAGTTTTTTTCAGTAAACACCATTATTAAGGAGTGACGCTCATCGTATAACACAATTTTTTTTCCATGAAGGATAAAATTCTATTTTTTTCAAATTTAGATTTATAAATATGATATCTAGTGTTTCCAATTGGTTTCATAGTGTTTTATTGAAGTTTTCTTCCTTAATCAAGTTTTGAAGTCAAACCAATTACAATTCAAACATAGGCGGACTATATAACAAAAAAAAAATTGTATGTATTGAAATTCAATATTTTTTTTGTTGGATCAAGGACTTCAATATCTGGTGCAATCATATTTTTCAAAAAAAAAAATTATAATCTTTTCTTTTTCCACATGTGCAGAACAAAGATCTTCATTTTTGGTGGAAAACCTACATTCACAAGAAATAAAAAATAAATATAATAATTAAATTAAATTTATTTAAAATTATACTTTTTGGGAAGCTTATAATAAGGACTACATAATTACAAAAAATAAATTTTAAATGAATTCATTTGATCCCCCAAAAGGTAAATCAAAACTGGTTTTTTATCAACATTTTGATAGGTGTAAAGGAGACTATGTTATAGGTATGGTTTAAAACTAGCGAGGTTCTATCCAAGGGGGTTTGATCTAAGGTAGTTTGATCAAACCCTCTTCAATTGGAATTCTTTAAAAGGAAATTTTAAGGCTTAAATCATTATATTTTCTAAAAATATGTGATTTCAACAAAAATCAAAATCTCCCAAAAATTGTAAACCAAATCGCATTTACTTTCTTAGTCGTTGTTGGAAGAAAATGACCTCGCAATCATTTTCTAAAATAAAAAATAGTTTTTGGAAATTGGATCTTGTTTAGTAGAAAATAGGATCTTGTTTCGTACTAAATGAGATCTCATTTCATTGTCCTTGGCTCAAGATCCCATCACAAAATGGGATCCCGCTTCAATTTTTGGCTTAGGGTCTCAAAGCGAAATGGAATCCTGTTTCATAAAAAGGTGGGGTCCTATTTCACTCAACATGATTAGGCGTTTTCGCCTAATTCTGAAACTTCCACACTAAGTGAAACCAACTTCATGCATTTACCCCATATTCTTTAGCCGAGACTATGTGTGTCGATCTTCTTCTAATATTTTTAATGAAGTTGAATGTCATATTTTATAGTGTTGCACAATTAGGTTTGATAATTATTAAATTCTATGTATGGGCCTCTTGTCTAGGTTAAAAGTTCTCTATTTCAATTTGATGGAACTATTATTTTAGTGAGCTTTTGTTAATTGAAATATGATTCACTATCTTCGTTTACATAAGTTTCTCTACTATAAAATTTCAGCCACATAATATGTTATTTGTTCTTGTATGTTTTTGATAATCTAAGCTAGAAAAAGGGTCCCATGCCCTTACAACTTAAAAAGGAAATAAATTTGTTTTTGAAAGGGCCATAACCCTTTTACGAATCTACTAGCAAGCTACAACTAACCAACAATAAAATTAGAACAAATTTTCCAAGAACAAGCCATGAAAAAGAACTAAACAACACCATAAGTAGAGCTAGCAAGGCACACACCCCTAATTTTAGTGTGGGACATATATACATGTTTTGAAAGACCTTGCTTTCTCCTTTGAACTTAAATCCATGAAAATCATCATCTAAATCTATAGATTCAAGAGAGTGACAAGGAGAAACCCTCTCTAAGGATACAATTGGGCACAAATAATGAGAAGAGTGCCTAACAAGGGAAACCAAACATCAAGTGGAATTTACATCACCTGCACGAGGAAGAAATTGGCATCACTCATCAAACTAGGGGAAGAAGCCATAATAGTATCTTTATACAACATAAGTTGAGGAGGGACCACTACCCATTAGTAACATGAGCCTCCAAATTAGAATCATCCTCAACCACATTCACTATAAGATGTTCATGAAGAAAATTCTTCCACTAAGTGTATAATAAAATAAACTTAGGGCATGAGCAATCAAATACTAAATGTAACATGGAAAATCATTTCTCGCAACAAAAATGTTAGAATTTGGTGTTGTACACTATTGTATAAATTGATTTACTATAATGTTGTAATTAAATAATTATTTAGTTGTGGTGCACCTAGGAGGTATGTTTAACCACATTAGATAATTATTTGGGACCACTTGTAAACTTGTATTGTAAAATTGAGTTATTTTTACATGTGGGAGACATAAGATAATTATTTAATATTTGGGGAAAGCATATAATAAAGCGAAAACTTAATACCCAATATTAAATGAGGGGTCAATGGTTTTGTGTTCACATGGTTTTGTGGCACATGGTTTTATCTTACCACTTGGTTGTATTTGTGTGAGCTTGTATCTATAAAAGAAAACACATGTTTAGTGGTTAAGGTGAGCTGGGGAGTGGGTTGTCATTATTGAGTCTTTCTAAGGTGTGCATATGTGAAGCATGACATGGGATGTGTGGATTCATGCTTAGTCACATACAAGATGCATATGAGAGGCTTGATGCTTCAGAAGTATTCATGTTAACTCTATAAGTGCATGTATTGTTTTATTGTCAAATAATAGATGGAGTATGGATGCTTTTAGAGGCTCGGTTTTTCCCTCATGAAAATTTTTGTAGGGTATATCTTGTGTTATCTTGTGGCTTATCTATTTTGATCAATGCATTATAGTTATCCTGCAAGCTTGTATGCATGATTTTCTCTCATGGGGTGTGTAGGAAATGGATTAAATGAAATAGGCATGAATGCATTGTTTCCTAACAAGTGGTATTAGAACTTTATAGTTATGGGAGGTGTGAACTCCCAAGTTTTGTTATAACCCTTATTTGAGTAGATCTAGTGCAAAGTTAAATCCATGGCTATGTGAGATAGATTTGAGGTATTACAAGGTATGGAACACATGTGAAGATGTTACTTTAAATATTTGGGCTTTTGGGATTTATAGATTTTTTAGATTCATTATAAATCAGAAGCTTGAGAAATTTGGTTCCAAAGGGTTTGCTAGATTATGCTTTTATATAAGGGTTTTGTAGAAGAAATTTCATAGATGACCTCCTGAGACAAAATGAACCTCACCATTGGATCCAGGATGGACAAGAAATGAAAATTGATATAAAATTTTCCCTATTTTGGCCATTGTGAGAAAATGCAAACTTTTCAGCCTATCGAACCATATTATTGTATGATTGTGTAAATTTGCAGGTTGCAACAAAATTTAAAAAAAACAAAACAAAACAAAATAGGGGGCGAGATCCATAGACCTCCCAAGTTGGCTCTGCCACATTCGACGATAGTACCTACAAGGTACTTTCGGTGGAAGGCCTATTGGTTGCCATCAGTAGCCTTGTACATGCTACGGTCAGTGATCATCCATAGGCTAGAGGGCTTAGGCCCTTGGTCCCATGGAGGATTGCATCCCATCCTGTGATGGCTTAAAATTTTCAATCACCAATTTCAAATAAAACAAAATTTAAATATTTTAATATTAGCCACTACTATGAGTGCTACCATAGGCACAGTGTTGCTCAAGTGTCATTGGTGGCTTAGCTCGAGGGCCACCCCTACTTAGCCCTTATATCAAAATTGTGCAACTTTTTCTGAGGGCACAACTTTTTCTCAAGGTGTCTATTTTTTAACTTCCTATACTCGTTGGAAAGGCGGTTTCAAGAAATATGCAACAATATAGGTTTAGTTCCATGATTTTATTGTTTATATCAATTTTAGGGGCCTAAAAGCTAGATACTCTTAGTTTCATAGTTTTGAGCATAAATTTTTCATACAAAATTAGATTTTTTATTTCAAATAGGCATTTGAGAGCATGAGCAATGTATTACATAGTGGATCAGGTAGATTTTTAGTTTTTGGTGTGGAGATTATTATACTTGTTTGATCATTTATAGGTGGTTGAGATTTAGGGTGTCATTGCATGAGCATCCAAATGATTCAAGAGGTGAAACCTTGAGGGGGTACATGCTTTTATATGTTATTTATGATAGTATAGTTGATTATGAGTTTGGTACTTCTTGGTATAGGTTTATAGGTTTTTTCAAAGTTTGACTTTGATGGTGATAGGTACACACATTGTCTTCAATTTTGAAGACATGGGTTGAAATGTGTAGAGATTTGGAGTCTCATGTGGGTGAGAGTTGAGTGTAGGTACAACATTGGTGATAATTATGGTGTCATGGATATACAGGTACATTTGAGCATTGGCACAACATGATCATGTGTATGTGGTTATTTTGTGGTGATCTAGTTTGGTGTTAGGAGGTTATTCTTATCTCCTTTATGCTTGTATGGTTCCTTGACTATAGTAACTCGTTTGTGGAAATGTTTTCCAAATCATATTTGTGATTGATTTGGTGTCTAAGTCTTGTTTTCTATAGGATTTTGTTCTTGGATATCTCAGTTTGCAAGTTACGAATGTGATGATGAGTTTACATGCTTCAGTGTTTGGGATATTCAAGTTATGTAGGTTATGGATTAGCTACCCATTTTCTTGCAATGGGATGACTCAGATGTAGACTGTCTATGTCTGCAAGGTTGATTCAATTTTGATGCAAACTTTATTAATTGACATTATCTATGGTTATTTGTGCATTGGTATGTTTCTTCAGGATGAGAGGATGGATGATTAGAGTACATGATTAGTCGATTGTTTGGATTTGTAGTATGTGGTTTTTTCATGATTCCATGATAGCTTGGTTACATTTCATTGGTTACACATTTCAAAGGGATCTCTTGACAGTGATGATTTTGTAGTGTAGGATTGATTCATGATGTTATGATGGTGATTGTATCTTCTTGGCTTGGAGATCTTGGTTCTACTTGGTACTATTTACATTTCAATTACATGTGTGGATTTGGTGATCTTCATTTAGGAGATGGTTGTCATGATTCCATGTGTATCTCAATATAATGGTTTAATGGGAGTTGTTGGCAGTGATGTGGATTCATCATTGGTGATGGATGATCTTCTTTAGTGTTTGTGGATGTCTTGGAGGAGCTCTTAGATCTTATTGTTGTAGAAGATTTCCTTAACATTTGTAGGTTCACTAATAGGAGACGACTCTCTTCATGTGATTGAAGATGTTGATTCTTGTTTTAGAGTGTCTTTGGTATTGCATCATGGTTTACTCTTGATACTAGTTTAGATATTTGACATGATACACGTTCTCTTGAGACTATGATGTATGCATAGTTGCATGTGATCTCCTAGTAGGAAATGGTTAGATCATGATGTCATGATAGGTTCCTGATTCTGCAGTTGGAGCTTTGACATTGATCTTGTTAGTTCTCTTCGTAGTACATACATTGGTCATTTTCTTGGGAGCTTCATAAGGATGTTGTGTTACATTTGGAGCTTAGCATGTATTGATCGGTTGGAGGTACTTATGGATACTTGAAGACTTAGGTGAGGTTGAAGTTCTCTTGTGATTAAAAACACTTTCTTGAGATGGTTCTATTTAGAGGTTTTAGTAGGAAGACAAGGAGCCTTCACATGGATATGGACATGAGTTCATGTTGGAACTATAAAGAAGATTTTTCTTGGAGTGATTCATGATGACTTGGTCTTCTGATAGGAGCATTTGTATTCCCCACTCTTGGTCTACTTGGGTTTAACATCTCAAAGGTATTTTACCATTCTTATTTTATGTATGTTATGTTTCATTTTTTGTTTTCTCATGAGTCTTGAGGCATGATGATTATTTTTGGGATCTACTCATTTAAGGATTGTTTAGTATGAGTTTATATTTCTTTATCTTTCATAGATATGGATCTTAAGCTACTGATAGTTCATTTTGGAAGATTTATTTTTATGAATGTTTATCATGGTTATCTCCTTGTGCATATAATTTTATTTATGTTATCATTCATTGATGAGGAGTTTAGGTGATGTTATTTGGGATGATTTCCTAATTTGGGAATGGGTACATTGAATTTGATTTCCTTGGTTAGAGATGCTTACACCCATGTTGATATTACATGTTTCATATGTTGCATTTGATCTTTCAGATTGAGTTGATAGGTGTTGATGAGGAATTTCATTTGGGGTTGTAAGGAGATCATACTTGACGCAATGTGTAACAATTTTAGGTGTTGGTTGAAGGACATGTTATGATTTATAGGTTTTCTCCCTTCATTCGATGGTTCCTTCTTGGAGGTTCATGTTCATGATTTGGGAGAATTGTGATGGCATGTTATAAGAGAGTATGCAATTGTTGGCATTGCATGTGTCAAACATTGTGATTGTTCTTGGTACTCCATGTTGTGATTATTTATCACACCTTGGTATATTGTTGTTTGGTAGACTTGATATTCCTTGATCATTTTTCAGATTTGACAATACCCATGTCGTGGGACTTCCTGGATATGTATGTTTTCATTGACAAGTTTGATACAAGGATATTGATTGCAGTAAATTATGGGTTGCATATATTGGCATGAGTTTACTAATGTTGTTGATACCTAGGAGGTATGGATGGTTGGATGTATTAGCATGTGTTGTGGATGATATTTCTAATCATGTGGGTTTTTTCCTTTGACAGTAGCTTGGAGCCTTTGTTATTACTCTATTTGATGCTTGTGTTTGTGGATTGGTGTATCTTCACCTTGGCACATTCCTTTTCTTCCATAGGTGGCACGTTGGAGGATGAGAGGAGTTCTTGCTTAAGATGATGATAATTTTGGTTTTATTGTAGGTATCTTGATGGAGCGTGATAGAATGTTGGAGATTCATGTGGTTTAATGTATGGCTATGTTGATGTATTTCATTGATTGATCCTTATGCAATGTATACAACAAGTGGGAGAATGTTAGGAGTTGGTGTTGTACACCATTGCATAAATTGATAAATACTATAATGTTATAATTAAATAACTATTTATTATATTATATCTAGATATTAAATATATGTTATTTAATTTTATTATATACATTTCTTTTAATATTTACATATTAAACTAGTTAATAATTAATTTAAATTTATTTAATTATTATTAATGTTAAATTTTAATTTTTATAATTTTATATACATTTTTAAATAAGTTATAATATTTAAATTAAATTTAAATCATATTAGTTACTCTTTGAAAGTTGTCTTCTAAATATTAATAATTTACATATAAATTATTTTTACTCATATAGTTATTAGTTGTTCTATTATTCATAGCCCTCGTAAGAGATGGACTATAACTCTAATTTTTATGGGTCCTATAGAGGCAATCTCAGGGACTTTAGTATAATTTACATCATCACAGATAAGGTGGGAGTCCTCATTTAGGCCTCTTTCAAGAAGCTAAAAAATGACACTAATAATGAAGTAGAAATGGAAGCTCTTTTCTAGGGTCTTAGAATTTACAGTAAGAAGGAAATCAAAGGAATAAACATTGAAGGTTACCCATTGATTTGTATCAATACTATAAAATAGAAATATCATGAATTATAAATTGCAAACATGGTTCAAACAAATTTGGAGTTTGTTGGATTTAGTGGAGAATTTTACCTTAACCCATATCTATAGAAAATCAAACAAGGTTGTTGATTTTTTAGCAAATTTTAGGATTGAATAAGATGTGTTTTCCACTATATCCAATACTAGATGAACCTCAATCTTACTTTGGAGGTGATAGTATCTACTTCGTAGATACATGTTTAGAACTTAGATTGATATATTTCTCATTGAATATCTCAAAGAGAGCCATCCAGTTGTAACCATTTTTTTATGGTTAATGCCCATTTCAACTCTTTTATGGGTCAAAATCAATCTGTAAAACCCTAAATATTTCATTTTATGTTCTATATTGTGAGAATTGAATATCTTTGTTCTTAATACTAGGATGCAAGGTTGAGACACTTTTTATGGCAATCCAAGCTTAGAGAAAAGATTATACAATAACTAATTAAAAATAGAGAAATAGAATTGTCACAGTAAGTGAGACACTAATTTCATGGATGAGACTCTTTTAGTGGATGTTCACAATGAAGTCATTTCCCATTTAATTGATGTATTGTATTGCATGGTTAGAAAAGTCAAGTCCTTGTTTTTAAATCAGACTCATATTATTTATAGTAAATGGGTACCTTCATGATTTCACCTATAAAGACTAAATAAATTTATAATCAACCCCTGGGTACATAATGAAACCTTTTATAAATGGGGAATTGAAATATAGAAACCCATCAACAAGGTAAACTTGATGTAATTTATATCCAGAAAAATGACTTGTTGGGAAGTAGGGAAAAGCTTGGAAATTTTGATGATTAAGAAAATTCCTAAAACGATGCCCTACAATTTTCATGAATATTCCCAAATACTTGATTGTCATGAAGTAGGAAGAAGCTTGGAAATTTTGATGGTAGAGAAAATGCCTAAGAAGATGCCCTAAAATTTTTCATGAATATTCCCAAGTACTTGACTATCATGAAGCAAGGAAAAGCTTGGAAATTTTGATGGTAGAGAAAATGCATAAGAATATGCCTTGCTTTTTCCATGAACTCCCCAAGTACTTCACTATCGTGAAATAGGGGAAGCTTCAAAAGTTTGATGGTACAAAAAATGTGTAAGAAAATGCCTTGCAATTTTCATGAAGTTCCCAAGTACTTAACTATCATGAAGTAGGGAGAAGCTTGTAAATTTTCTTAGTAGAGAAAACACTTAAGAAGATGCCCTATGATTTCCATGAATCTTCCTAAGTACTTGACTTTCTTGAATTAGGGAGAAGCTTGAAATTTTTGATGATAGAGAAAATTTCTAAGAAGATGCCTGCAATTTCTATGAATCTTCCCAAATACTTGACTATCATGAATTTGGGAGAAACTTTGAAATTTTTATGATAGAGAAAACATCTGAAAAGATGCCTTGCGATTTTCATGAATCTTTCTATGTAATTGATTGTTATGAAATAAGAAAAAAATCCAAAATTTTGATGGTAGAATTGTAATTTTGATGAATCTTTTCAAAAACTTGAAAATTTTGATGGTAGAGAAAACACATAATAAGATACCCTGTAGTTTCCATGTATCTTGCCCTATTATTTCTGTGAATCTTGCCAAATACTCAACTCTCGTGAAACATGAAGAAGCTTAAAAAAATTGATGGTCGAGAAAATCTCTAAGAAGATGCCCTACAATTTTCGTGAATCTTCCCAAATACTTTGACTGACGTGAAATAGGAAAACGTTTGCTTCCCAAATACTCTAAACTCTCGTGAATTGCGTGTCTATTTCATATGACAATAAGATGTCATGGATAGTGGGGCAGACTGAGAAATCTAGAAGCTTATAATTTTTCGTGTTAGAGAAGACGCCTAGGAATATCCCTTGCAATTTCTACGAATCTACTTAGCGAGGGTTAAAAGCGCGTAGAGTAGCTCAAATAAAATAAAATATATTGATTTATTTTAGACGTGAGAATTTGAAAATTTTAAATGCCTTACAATAAAAAACATAAATCATTGAAAAAAATCCCGACCACATATCACAAACAACTCTTATAAATGTAGGAGCGAAAATTGATTGCTTTCCTGAAATTCGAGTTTTTCCATCATGGTTTCTTCTTGAATTCGTTTCCATTTCTACGAATTTTTTAGGGCATTGCGTTTCTATTTTAAAAATGAGTCATTCGCGTCGCCTAGCAAGAGAATTTGTTTGCAACCAGACAACAGACAAGTTTCAATCAAATCGAGCAGTCTCCCATTGTGGTTTCCTCTTGAATTCGTTTCTATTTCCACGATTTTTCTGAAAGTGCCCTATAAAAAGTAGAATGTATTTGTAATTCAGAAATGGGTCATCTTGCATCGTCTACTAGCAAATAATTTCTGTGCATCGTCTAGCAAGATAATTTCTGTGCAACCAAACAAATTAAATCAAATCTCCCATGGCTGAACAGTGGATTGTTGATGTTAAAGATGGCTTTCGCAACCATAATCTGGATTCTGTCCAAAGATCTAAGGAGGTGTCGATTTACAAAGTCCCTGAATTCCTTGTCCAGCTGAAGCAGAGCGCTTATGTTCCACAAATGGTGTCATTGGGCCCACTTCATCACGATCCGGCGCTTTCTGGAATGCTTGCTCATAAATTGCATGCTACACGAAAAATGTTTAACATGACTGACGAGGAACTGGAAAAAAAAGTGATAAAACCTATTTTCGATCTGGTTCCCAAGGTAAGAAAATGCTACCAACAGCACATCGAGTACCATGATAGGTATCTTGCCTGGATGCTCACTTTGGATGCTTGTTTTATCTTAGAAATATTTAGGGCATTGGGTAGTGCATCAAATTCGGATCACTGTTTTTTTAATCGAAACACTATTGAATATACTGCATACCCCATAATAACTGACATTCTGATGCTGGAGAACCAAATTCCACTCTTTATTTTGCTCGAGATATTAGGGTTGCAGGGTAATATAGATGAAACAAGCGCACTTACTAAGCTCTGTGATTTGTTAGCTGGTGCCCGTATAGAAAGATTGTTCTACCCTTTTAAGGAGACATCCAATAAGGGAATCCCACGCCCACAGGGAAGTAAGCATCTTTTGGATTTAATCCGTATGTTTGTCATAGATTCATCCGAACCCCCTAAAGATAAGGTCCAGCCAGATGATCGGCGCAAACCAGACATTATAATCCCCTCTGCTTCCGAATTAAGGCGTGCGGGTATAAAATTCACAAAGATGGAGGGAAAATTTATGGAGATTAGCATTAAGAAGAATAGATTTCACCTGCCCAGAATCAGAATCTCCAGTAGCATTGAAACCCTCCTGCGGAATCTTATTGCTTTAGAAATATGTGAGGCCAATGACAGCTGTTTGATATCAAGGTACGTTCTTCTCATGTGTGAACTAATTCATTCTGAAAGAGATGTCTCTGTGCTAAGAAAAGCTAGAATCATCAAGAGCTACATGGGAAGTGACCGAGAAGTGGCCGATCTGTTCAACAGACTGAGCAAAGGCATCACCAGAAGCTACAAGGATCCGTTTGCTCGAGTGAGAGAAGATGCTCATAAACATTACCATAGCAAAATTAAGGTCATGGTTGCTGAATTTACAGACGACCATTGTTCAAGTCCATGGAGAACTGTTTCTGTTATTGCGGCGTGCATGCTTTTGCTCTTCGCTGCCGTTCAAACCTTTTTCTCACTGCATCGTAAGCTTTTAACAGATTAATCTCCTAGTCTTTGTAATTAGGCCTGCACAAGGTTCCCGTGAAGGGAGCTTTTTTAGCCGCATGCATGAATTTAAATCTCTTTGAGGCTTCTTGTCAAACAATTCATGTGCCTTACACCTGCCTTTATTGATGCTACAAGTGCTCTGGGTTAAGTTTATATATTTTGTATGATGGTAATCTTTGATCCAAAATGTTATGATGGTGATCTTTGTTCCAAAACATTATGATGGTGATCTTTCAATTGTTGTAGGGCAAGATGATTAGAAATAAAATTTTCAACTTTTCATTTAAGTTGGATAATATAATTTTGAATGTTTCTTTTGTAAATAAAAAAAATTATTGTATGATATATTGTTTTATGATTGTGAATTATCCATATCATTATATGTTATTGAAGTAGTGAACTAATATGTTAGGTATTCTATTTTAATAAAATATTCTTAGACAAGATTATGTATGTTGAATAGAGATACATTAGAGGTTTTTGGTTTTGATATATTGGTTCAATCTTATCACTAATCGATGGTGTCAATCTAATGAATCATACCAAGGAAAAGGTTATGCTGCTCAACTAGGTCTTTAACACTATTGTATAGTTTTGACTACTTGAGTTATGAACATGTAAGTTATTAGGGCATTAATATTCTTAATTATGAATAAATCTTTTGACTTGAATTTGAGATTAAAATAAAATAAGTAATTTAAAAAAAATATGTTCTAATGTGACCTCTAGAAAGATTTCTATAGTAACTATTGTTCATTATAGTTGATAAGAAAATTATTATTGTAATGGTCAATCATAATTATGGTGCCCTTGAGTAAAACTATCTGATAGTTGATTTGAAGAAACAAGATTTTGGGTAGAAGTCTACTTCTACTTAAATATTTGGTATTAATTGAACCAAAGAAGATAGAACCATACTTGGATATGGAAACTTGAATTATTAGTCATGTGTATTTATTGTGAGATACCAACTAATGTACCATACAAATTTATATGTGCAAAATATATGAGACCACTTAATGTTGACTATTAAGATCATTTTTAGTTATGATTTGCAAGTAAAAATATAATATAGTCAGTGAGCTAAATTATAAGAATATTGGGTTGCACCATAAGTTAAATGAAATTAGAAGGTTAATAATATTCTTATTACTATAGAATGTACATATTCATATGTTATTTGATGGGCATTGTGAAAAGGGACCTTATTTGGGTTTGCAATACTAATCCAAAAAATTTGAGATTTGTTAGTAAGCAATAAAAAAATTATGAGTTGTTGCTTTATTTTGGAATTTGTATTGGTCAATAGTAATTTTTTAAACTATTTGGTCTCAACCCCTTTTATGGTTTTTTTTCTTCAGTATTCTTTCTATTTTACTTCCATGAGGTAAGTCAACTGAGTAATTATGAAACCCTTTGTACAAAAATATGTGCATATTCATTAAGATTAAGAAAAATACATGTGAATTAAATCCTATTTGGAAGTGGGTATGCGGGTAGTCCTTGGAAAAAGGATACCCCTAGACCCAAGTCAATTAAGAGGTGTTTAGGGAATAATTTTAATATCTATGTTTGTTCTTAAATGACCATCCATTGCTCTTCAGTATGCTTCAACTTGAGGCTAAAATTTGTATTAGATGATTATGAACTCACCTTTTATAATTAGTATCCCCACTATATATGTTGGAGCCAATAGAAGACAATTCATCATCATCAAGCTTACCTAATTTGAGGTTTGTGGTGTTTGGATTTTCAAAATCTACTGCAATCTTGGATGAAATTTTAGATTCATTATCATCATGGTCTATATGTGATGTGAATGAATGAGAATTCCTATAGACTTTTCTAAACTAAAATAGTTAGAGGATTGTGTGTTGAAAACTATGAATTTTTGACAAGTGGCTCAATGATAAGTTTAGGAAAGTGTAAGTTAACATCAAGATACTAATGAGTTGTATTTTTCCAAGAAATAAGGTCATGATGAGCTTGGTTATAACATAGCTATGAATGAGTCAAGGAAAGGTGTCAACTTTGCATCTAGGCATGATGTTAAGTTAAATCATTATGATATGATTGTGCAAATAAATTTTATTATTTATGGAGGATATGTCTACTCTAAATATTTATCTAAATCTATGCTAAGTTTACGACAAAGTTCCATATGATACCTTTTTCCAACTTTGGACAATTAACACCAATTATTACCAACTATGGTATGTTTTCTTCCTTTATATCTTTTTAACAGATAAATGTATGTCAGTCTACAAAAATATTAATTTCCTTAGAAGTGGAAAATATTTTTCTTGTGGGTTTGATCTTTGTATGATAAATATTATGTTTCCAAGTTAAACAATGAATTAAGTAAAGGGACTTTGAGATTATTTTATGAGTTTCTACTCATTTATGTATATGTATCTGGATAGAGGTTGGTTCATATGAGTTTAATGTGTTACTTGTACATCAGTAATTTGACCCCTAGATCTATAGGACTATGTGTATAGGTTAATAGATCACTATATGTGGTATATAACCAAGTCAACCCACCCAATGTTTGTGAATCCTCAGCATATCTTGATTATATATTACTAGCTATTAGATGACCCCACATATTTGAACCAAGTTTATCATATATTATTAAGTATTATTAATTTATTGGAATCATGAAAAGGAACCCTGTTTGGGTTTGCAATACTATGGGAATTTTGAGATTTATTAATAATCAATAAAACTCTATGATTTGTGGCTTTATTTTTGAATGGGTATTGATAAATAGTAATTTGTTACACTATTTGGTCTTAGTCCCTTATGTGGTTTTCATTCTTAAATATTCTTTAGGTAAAAGCACAAAGTTATATCACACTTTTGGTCAACTAAATAGTTTCAAGTGAAATAGTTTCACTCGAAACCATATGGCATATATGTGGCACTTACAATTTTGTGTGAAACCCTTTTGCTCAAAATCATAAATGAAAAAAATTTCCATTGAAAATTTGAAACACAATGAAATTTATTTGTAAGATTTCAAGAAAAATGGTTTTGGTCGAAGCACTTTCGATTGAAACTATCAATGTGGCTACCTATGGGGTTTTATGTGGCAGTTTAATCCCTCTTTTGGGGCTAATTTAGAAAAACTTCAACCTCAACTCTAAATTTCTCTAACTAGGGATAATTTTATGAAAATATAAAAATATCGTTTTGTAGATCTCAGTGTAGAATCCAAAAATGTATTTTTTAAATTTTAATTAACTTTTTATTATGATTTCTTTTAAATTACTACAATTAGGTTTTTATAATCAAACATAAAGTTAATTAGACATTATAATATATATTAAAATATATTTTCAATTTTAAAAAATATGATGCACAAGAGGAAAGAACTCTCCAAAAAGGGTATATTTTTTTAAATGATAAAAAAATAGACATAAGTTGATGTTCCATGAAAATTATGATGATATGGTGAAATTCAACTTTAAAAAATATTACGAAAAAATATTATTCATTATTTTTTCGCATGTACTAGATATTGAAGTTAGCTATTTGGGGGAAAGAAATTAGAGAAAAAAAATTGTTTGTTTTTTCTGTGACATCCCCATCAACCTTACTTTTTTCTAAAATTTTCAACAATTAAAATTCTCCTATTAAATTTATAAAAAAATGTGTCAAACCAATTTATATATTTTTTTTAAATTACAATCATAAACTTCATCAAGAGTTATACATTTCATTAGTTTACATCACATTAAAATTCAAAACATAAAGGCCACATTTATGTGGTTGAAGTTAAAAAAATTATGTGCTGAAATTTTCCTTTATAAAAGTGTGAAATAGGTTTGTACTTTTACCCATTTCTATATTAATTCTATGATGTAAGTCACTTGAGTAGTTATGAAACCTAGGTATGAAAATATATGTGTATGTTTCTTGAAAGATTAAGATTAGGATAACTACATTTGACTTCGATCATCTTTGGAAGTGGGTATGTAGGTAGTCCTTGGGAAAAGGATATCCCTAGGCCCAAGTCAATTAAGAGGTGTTTAGGGAATAGTTCTAAGGTTTGGGGTTCTTCATAAATGATAAGCCCTCGCTCTTTGGTATGCTTCAACTTGAGGCTAAAATTTGTATTAAATGGTTGTAAATTCACCTTTTCTAATTATTATATCCCCATTATATATGTTGGAGCCAATAAAAGGAAATGCATCGACATCAATATTACCTACTTTTTGGTTTTTTGTGTTTGTCTTTCAAAAATATATTACAATCTTGATTGAAATTTTAGAGTTATTAGATCATCATGTTCTATATTTGATGTGAATTCATGAGAATTCCTATAGACTTATCTAAAATAAAATAATTAGAGGATTGTGTATTTAAAACTATAAGTTTGTGTCTTGGATCAATGATAAGTTTCAAAAGGTATAAGTTAGCATCAAGACACTAATGAGGTATTTTCTTCAAAGAAATAAGGGAAAGATAAACTTGGCTATAGCATAGCTATGAATGAATAAAGGAAACATCCTAACTTTGCATCTAGGGATGATGTTAAATTAAGCCATTATGATATGATGGTGTGAACAACTCTTATTCATTATGGAGGATATGCCTACTCTAAATATTTGTCTAATTTTTTTTTGAGTTTAGGATGAAGTTCCATATGATTCCTTTTTCAACTTTGTACAATTAATAATAAGTATTACCAAATATGGTATGCTATTTTTCCTTTATATCTTTTAGATTGATAAATGTTAGTATAAGTGCAATTATTCAATTGTCACCAATATAGTGTAAGTGATCAATATTGAGAGTTATCCACTATATCTTAAATGGAGTAGTTATCTTCCATTGATAGCATGGAGGTGAAGGGTGTTGTGAGCTATTCATTAGTTGATACATGTGTGGTTTATTCGACTATCACTAGTAGCATGTAGGTGATGGATGTCAAGAGATAATCATTGCATCTAAGTAGGGAGTAACTGGCTATCACTTATATCACAAAAGTAATGGTCATTAGGAGCCACCTATGATATGATAAGAATTTTCTAAATTTCACCAATACCATGATAGTGATAAATTCCATGAGCTACCTCTTTCCAAGTTGGAGGTCAACTTCTACTAATGGCATGGTAGTGATAAATGTCAAGATCCACTAACTCAAAAGGTTTAGCAAGATATGAAATATTATTAATGGCCTCATATGTTGTATTTTTTATACTTACACCAAGTATCTAGTGATTACCACAATTAGTATATATTCTTATCATCATGGTTGATAGTGAAAACATAGACTATATGATATTTAATTACCAATTACAAGATGCATAGTACATTTATAACAATTAGCTAGTAGTTACAATTTTTGTTTCATAGAAATTAACCTTAGCAAATATGCCAAACATTCTACAACATATTCAATTATATAATACCATAATGAAAGTATACATTTTATAATGTAATCAAGGGTGTGTTTATTTATCAACACATGTATTTGTGCACGTGTATACATGATTGTGTACCCATTTGGAAAGTGGATAGAATGTGATTCCATCTCTACCAATGTATATTAAGAACACATGTCATGCAAAATATTTTCATTATGAAGCTTAAGTAGATATTTATTCTATAACAAACTTGAAAGGCCATCACTAGTATACTCTCATACCTTGCTTTTGAGATTCGTACATCATCTCTAAAATGGTTTCTATATAGAGCCAATATCTACACTTGTATTTTTCAAATACCATTTATATATGAACAAGTTCCATAGACTTTCTTACTCTATATATTATAATAGGTTCCTTCTCACATTGTAAATACAAATATAAATTTTCAATTTTCTCCTACCAGAAAAGAAAATCACTATGAGAAAAATATATTAATAATTAAAAATTGTAACATAATTAACTAATAGACTAATTTATTTAATGTCTTACCACAATAGAATACTAGAGGATAAATTCTTCTTCATGGAGGGAAAGATATTGCAGCATCAATAAGAAAATTCCCTTTTCATGCTCTCTCTAAAATCTCATTTTTGTTATCCTCATTTTATGTTTAATCATTCAATAATGCATGACAATGGAGTGTACTCTCCCTCTTATAAAGATCCATCATTCTCTTTGACTACAAAATATAGTGGTAATTATTGTTTGACAAATTTGAGAAAGAATGTCTCTTATTCACTTACTTACATTACTATATTCTTCCAAATGTTGAGTATGCATATTTCTCATTCTGAGGAAATAGTCCCTCCCTTCACGTCTACAATGGTATCTCCTCTTATTATGAAAATATGCTATCATTAATTCTTTGTGTATGTCTATAACTCATTCCAAATATCTCATGTTGACACAAGAAAGGAGGATATTGGAAAAGGTTGTGGAGTCTTGCTTGCACTTGTCAATTGGATTTGTTTGAAAATTTATAAATCCTTTTTGAATAATCAATTTTGTGCATATCCTTCAATCATGATATTCCATGAGATCACATTTATTTTAGGGATTCAATCCAAGACATTTTTTTGTGTCTTCCCTATGCTTCCACCTTTTGCATACATGTATACCAAAGTAGTTTCACTAAATTATTTTTGATGAAATTCCCCTATCCTTTGTGATGAGTATCCATTCTCTACTCCATTCCTCCCCTTGGATTCTACCTTACACATTCTTATTATTCTCACAAATGTAGACCCGCACTATAGAAAATTGATTGCAAGCCCTTGTTTATAATTATATGCAATCAATGCCTCATAAATTGGGAACCCTCTCATCTCCTTCCATCCACTCCTTTCACATTATCCATGCCTTATTTAATTTTACTTTCAAACCAGGTATATTTCCTTATCCTACATATAATAAGGGACATGTGATAAAATCCATGTCAAAGGTAGTAATTTTACGCCACAGATTTATCATATTGCACTAATTAGGGTAAGGTTTGTATATCATGATATATTTCTAGACCCAAACCTATTCCTCAAGGAACTAATTTTTTAGCCTTGACTATGTATGCTATTAATGAAATTAGACTATTCATAGTTTATACATAGGTTTATAACATATATCAGGTAGTGTCTTATTAACCAACATTATTTTATTTTTTTTATTTTTTTTTGTAAGAGAGTATTGTATTGATTTGTAGCAAAATTACAAACACCTACTCAACAAGATCAACCATAGGCTTTACTATAAATTTCAACATCGATGTACCACCGAACCAACACACTGGACTAGACACCCAACCACCCCAAACCCCCTAAAAAAGAAACCCTATTATGACTTCCTTTGGGATGCAACAAAATTGACCTAGGGCCAAGCCAAAACTACCATGAAAACATAGAAAAGGAAGGAACCAGACCATACATACATGCACCATACATAATACCAGCGAACAACAGCAAAAAACTAGAAGACCACCCAACACTTACAGGAAGCCATTAGCTTTGGCTTAAGCATCAAATTCTGGTACCCACTCAAAGTCACTCACTACCTCCAATTACATCACATTTTTGAGAAAGTTCACCCCAACCGCCACAATCATCCCATGCCTTACCAAAGCCATACCCTTTAAGTCCATCATGAGAGGGTAATACTTGATAACTTCACCCAGCATTTTTAGCAGAGCCAAGTCACATGGATGTGGGACACCTAAGCCTAGAATTTTCACGTAAAGAACCTCAACCAAACCACCCAACAATTCCTTTTTGAACAACTTGCTCACCAGTTCCTTTGCTTCCACCTTAATCGTCCAGATGTCAAGTAGGGATGCCAGAAACCTTGAGACTATTTGTGTGTTCACCCTAAAAGTTTCATGGAAGGCCAAATGCCCCTTCCTGAGCACCATCTTCATGGCAACCATTGTCAAAGGGCCGATGTTGAGCATGATACACTTGAGGCATTGGTCTATGACCTCATGAAAGGCATTTTTTCATACCTTGCGGTCCAAGTGTATTGGGCTTTCAACATCGGAGCACACTAGAGTGGCCATTGACATGTGCACAAAATTTTTTGAAAGCTCCTCCATTAGCCACTCACTACACACCATGAACCAAAGAATGAAATGAAGGAGATAAAGGAAGCATATCTCTTTAGCTTTTTCACCTTCAAAAAATGAAATGTGTTCAAGCCTAAAATGCCTTCTTAATTTATCATGTTGTACAAAGTGTGAATGCCACCCTAGCTACCGCTCAGAGAACCATATGATGCCACCATTTGGATGTATGAGTACGTTGAGGAGTGAGGTGGGCTGCCAAGACAAGACATATGCAAATCACCCATATCTGCCACGGGTATAGAGCCTTTAATTACCATGATTATTGCCAAGTCACAACAATACAACCAAGGAGATTACGCTTCTTGGAAATTACTATAAGGAACCCTACTGATGAGGCTCCCATGTCACCCTTAACTGCCAATCCACCACACCCATAATGGACTTTCCACAATCTATGTGGAAATTCGCTTGCCCAACCTCCCACCAGCATTAATTAAATTTTATTTCAAATGAGTTTTTAAATTATTCAAGAATACAAACACAAGAATATGTATGAAGTATATGTTGTTATTCACTGAGACTTCATACAATACTAGTTTTTATGCAAGTTGATTACCAAACTCATAGCATATTATTTATAAATGTTAGTTATATTAATGAATGCAAAACAATTCCCATCAATTATTTTTTCTTTGAGAATTCATTTTCATACATATAGGTGTAGATGGTGAAAATTTTAACTTCTTTATAGGTAATATCCCTTGATCTAGCTAATTCCACTCTTTACACTAGGATAAACTGATAGTTTAAGATTATTCAAATATGATCTAACTATCCATTTTCTAAATATTTAATTATAGAAATTTAGATAATCAAAATTCTTGCTAATAATAAACTAGAAAAATCATCTCCTACTAGAAGAATAAATACATTTTTTATAAATTGAAATAGAAACTACAATACATAGAGAATCTAGGGTTCAAATCTAGAAGCCTCTACACAAGACATCAGTATATGTTGTATGGAATTTTTCATGTCAAATAGTCATTAAGTCCATATGGGAAACCAAAAGTGTTCCTAGGTATGAGAATACTTCCTTAGCACACATAATATGAAAAGAAGAAATATTAAATTAGGAAGAATCTCTTATTACAAAAATGAAAGTAAAAATAACTAAGTATCAAAATGAAAGAAATTAAAATATGGAAGAAATGTTGGAAAATATATCATTGGATGGCACAACTTCTTCTCTAACAAAACCTATAAATAAAGAGGGGGGAAATTTATTTTTTGGTTGTTGAGGAGCTTACCTCAGGCAAACCTATGTTTTCGTATTCCTACCTCCATAGAAAACCTTTTGATATATTTGAAAGAAAGAGACAAAAATTCTTGAATTGAAGAATGAAAAATAATTGAGACATAAGCAGTCCTAAATACAATATACTAATGCTTAGGAAATTCAAATGAAAATAAAAAGTACAAGGAAAAAGGAAACAATCTCACAAGAACAAAATCACCTGGAATCTTTTGGAAAACCTTCAAAAAATATTTTTGCTGTTTTTTCCATCAATATTTTAGCTTGATAATACAATAGAGATCACATGAAAAAGGCTATTATCACTGTGTAACTTGTTGGTTTTCTTTGAGATGATAGAGCTTCTTGAAAATTTCCAAAGTGATAGAATTAAAGTATTAAAAAATCTAATTGGAAGACCAAAAGGGTAAGTTATAAATTCGAACACAATTCAATCTCACATGTAAATCCATTACTTCCATAACTGTTGGTAAGACTAAGGGAAAGTAATTCTTAGATGGCCACTAGATTCATGAATTTCCATGGGATGCTAACACACCATGTAGATGTCTATGTATTTTAGTCCCATTTGGAGGAATTTAGATCCCAAAAGCCTAGAAAATCACAAAAAAATCTAGAAGTAAAAACCCAAGGTGCTAATATTTTATATTTAAGATACTTTATATCATAATTTTTAAGTGAGGACATGATATAGTGTGAAAATTGTAAGGATATTAAAGTTTTGACACTACATTTTTACCCTACTTTAGGAGGCATATGATTTGTACTAAATATATATGCTAAAGTGAATACATGTAAATCATAAAAAAATTCTAAAGGATGTTGTAGAGGATGCAAAGTTTTCAAATGAGGTGAATATGCCCCTACATAAAGACTTGCAAAATAACTGAAATATCTTGGACAAGATACAAATATTATGTAAACATCTTACAAAAAATGTTAGCTGAAATATATACCTAGTTAAAAAATATACTACATATAGAATATAAACATAGTATGAACGAATATACACAAAAAAAATATAAAGATAAACACTCAAGAAGATAAAAGATAAAAGTAGCATTAAGAAGATCTGTTTAAAGGGGTATTTTCCAAATATGTATTACTAGAAGGAATACCAAGTATGGTTGGTGTTGTGTATTCTCACAACACACCCCATTTTTCTCCTAGAAAAATGATCAAGTTGGTTATAGGAAAAATTCCTTCAAAATTATTTCCTTAGATTTTGTCTTGTAAGCTCGAGTTGAAAATTACACTATTGGTGAACAAAGCATCAAAAATCAACCCAAGTTTCTTTTTAAGTTCTTTGAAATTCGTAGTATTTCTCAAGTTATGGACTTGTAATAATTTTTTAAATTTCTCTCATTGTATAGATAATTGTTTTTAGATTGATGTCATATAATTCTTTTTACAAAAAAAACTAACAAATTAAAAGTAATTAAAAAATAAAAAATCCTAACATTTCAAATTTATGGACTAGTTTGCCTAGAAATTAATTAAAAAAAAAAAAAAGACATAAACCAAACATAGAAATTACATATTTAGAAACTATAAATTGTGATCCATGATGGGTTTTCATTTCTAAGCCAATTCTGAAAAAAAAAACCCATTAGCTATATTGTTAAAGTCAGATATTTCTCTTGGCATTGCCATAATTTTTCAGTTGCAAGTCAAGAGCTAAGGTTCATATTACCAAACCTTTCCTAAGCCTAAAACCAAATCAAAAAGTAGGTTGGGATTTTAAATTTTTTATAATGGGTGCCTATTTTAAAATAGAGTGGGTACCCATTTATGAACAAGATCCCAACCTAAGGCTCGGGATCCTGTCCCTAAATGAGTACCCATTTTTTCAAAATGGGTTCTGAATCCTATTGATTTTTTTTTGGCCAAAACTTCCCCTCTTCATGGACCCAAAAAACTTCAAGTGTGTTTCTACACATGTATAGTTTTACCATGTTTTTATGTTGCCATATTTCATTTGATATTAACCCTTGACTCTAAGCCCAATGGATTCTTAAGTATTTTGGTTCCCCATGTTTAGGAAGAAAACATCTCGTAGAGGTCACCAAAATGTTAACATTTCATTCCCACCTTATGTCTCATCAATTATAACCAATATGGGAGATCTTACTTGGGCCATTTTTCATGATTTTATGCTTTTAGCTGTTGTTTTTCCTTCCGTTCACCTTAATTAGTTACCCAAATGAAAAACATCCCAAAATTGGCTAGGTGTTCAAGTCTTCGAATCTTTCCATCTTGTGGGGCATCCAAATGGGTATCCATAGTTCAAATTTGGGGAAAATTGAGCTAAAATCAATTAAGTTGTTTTTTTGCAAGTTTTGTCCTTCCAACTAGACAAGATGTAGTTCAATTAAGTTTTCCCACAAAGTGTAGATCACTTGGTTTTCCCAACAAGGAGAAGAAAAGTATGAAAAATGGATAAGTCAAGATTTTGTAAGATTTTCATGTCCAAGCTTGGTTCCAAGGTATCTTTCTATGCGGACCCAATCAAGATGAAAGTCTTGCAAGGTATAAGCTTGCAAGGATTTCATAGCCATCTAGTTTTGTGGGTGTTTTCATGTGAACTAGATATCTTTGAATGGTGTAGTTGTCAACAGATTTCTCATAATGACAATTAGAGGTTGAGTTTTTGCAAGCACTTGATGATGCCTAAAGTCGACTAAGGATAGATTTTGCAGGTAGTTGGATTCAAACTTATCTTGTTTTTCAATGCTAATATAAAGTTATGTTATTTCTTAATGGTGTCAAATTCTCTGAAAGGTGAAAATGAAAGTGTTTCTTTTGCATGGTTCAGTTTGAGGTTTGTGTTTTTTCGAAGCCAAAATGTTAAAGATGGATTGATGCAAACATTTCTAAGTGAACTCAATCAAGAAAAAGTTTAGGTGACAATAATGTTCCCACATGGCCTGATGTCAATTCTAATTCAAAATATCCTATTGGGGCTTGACATTCCACTAGATCCCAAGGAAGTCAAATTTACTACATGTATAGATGAGGCTCAAGTTTTTGTAAGGTGCAGATGAAATTCATGAACTGATGGAAACAAAATGGACTACAGATGGCTTTGCAGGGATTCCCAATTGAAACATTCCATAAGCTAAGGGGCATCATTCAGTTTCCAATCAAATTTTTGCATGAATGTGATAGTGATAAAAGCACTAAGGATCAAGAGTCGAAATCACCTAATTCAGATCCTAATGGAGGTTGAACTCTCGCAACTAGTCCTATTGCATCTCTTGAACTTGAAAAAGCACCAAAATGACCAATTTTTTTCCATTAATACATTTCAATAGTCACCAACCACCATATTTGGTCCAAAATCACCTAAATAACATTATAAATTTGAATAATGGAGCCTGTGGGCGAGAAGAGGAGTAGAGCCAATGTTTTGAATTCTTCAGACGATGATGGAGAGGGAGGGGTGGATTCAGATGATGAGGATGTAGATTTTTTTCCTAGTCTTGTGCAATATTCTCTACTCTTTTCCTGGGTCGGCTTTGGTGTGAGGGTCACAGAGTTTTTTGGGCCACATTTGAAGGTATCTATCTCTCTTGCTATGTGCCAGTTGGGGGAGATTGCAGAGGCCTATTATTTTGTCCTTTCTAGCACCTATTCTTGGTGTGGGCTAGGTCTTTCTTTTGGCAAGATCGCTTCCTTGGACCTCTCTGCCTATTCCTACATTAGGAAGGTGATCTTGTTGGTGTGTTTCGTTGGTTGCTCATTTTCTAGTGGTGACTTGTGGAGTTCGAGAGTCTTTTGATCCTTTTTTGTTCTTGACCAGTTTATGCTGGTAAAAGTCATTTTTCTCTTGGAGACTCTGAGTCAGAAGTGTTGAGAATGGATTTTTTCTTGCTAGGAGTGTCTCTTTCATTTGGGGGATGAGCTTATGCTCGTTGGTGCTCTATTTTTATAGTTTCCCTAGCAGCTCTTGGTTTTCATGGGGTTGGTGGGCCTCAAAAGGTTGGGCTTCAAATTTTTATCTTATATGGAGGTTGTGGTGGATTTTTCTTTTTCCCTTCATTCTTTTGGTGGAAATGTTTTCCTGGAGGGTAGAATTTGTCCATTAAAAGACTAGGTGGTTTGGTGCCCCCCATGCTTCTTAATGTCTCATTTGTGGAAGGGGTTTGTTGTTTTGGGGGAGGACTTTCTACTATTCTCTATGATGGTTCTTTTGATGGGCCTGTTTCTAATATCTATGACAAGCCTTAGTTTTTCATGGTTTGGAGGAGTGTCTCTGCTCCCTTTGTTGTTGAGGTAGAGTTCCTTGAGTTGGTGCAGTTTGGTTCGGTGGTGTTCCTGTTATAGATTGTTGCATTGTGGGTTGGGTGGCTTCTTGTCCTTTGTTTATTGGCCTTGAATTTTGAGATTCTTCAAATGTTTATGGTCTTAGCTCATTAGTTTCTCTTCTCTTGGTTTTTGGCTAAGATGTCTTCTCTTGCTTCTTCCTTGCTCATGTTTGTTGCTTCACCAAAGGATGCAATGTATTTCTTTTCTTCAGAGGCTGTTACTTTATTCTTGGTTCCACAATGGTTGTCTTCTATGAAGGTGGAGACTGCTCCTTCTAAGGTGGATACCTCTCCTATTGAGTCAGAGTGGGGTATTGTGGTCCTAGTGGGAATTTCTTTCTTTGGTGGCAAATGCTTTCATTTCATCCTTTCCTATAGAGGGGAGCCTTCTCTTATTGAGGTATAGGTTGGGTTGGTTTTTCAGGCAGACGGGTTCCAAGTGAAGAATGTTGCTCTTTAGTTTTTTGTTTTGATTTCTTACTTTCCTATAGAGATGGGGAGTTTGTATTTCATGGGTTTTGTTGTTAAGTGTTTTGCTGCAGTCTGGTTGTTACAGGCTACTGGTTGCCTGGTTGTTCCAGGTGGTTTTTGTGTCATGTGTTGTTGCCTGACTGGCTCAGGTGATGATTTTGTTTTGATTGGGAGTTAGCTCTTTGTTCTTGTTGTTTTGGGTCAAGTTTCCCTACTTAACCTTGTGTTTTCTATTGTTGGTTGGCTAATGGTTGTCTATGTGTATCTTTAAGTAGCGTTGTTTCTTTGGTTGGGTTTCGAGTCCCTGTAAAAACCTACTTGTTATTGCTTTCAAGTCCATTCAAAACCTGATGTAAATGGTTTCAGGTCCATTCAAAACCTATTGTAAATGGTTTCAATCCCATTCAAAACCTGTTTTTCCCTTAATCAGAACATTATAAATTTGATTTCCATGGGTTTCAAGAAAGAGAAGTGGTGCCATGTTGTATTTATTTTTTCTTATATCTCCTTTTTGTCAAGAAGCTATTCTTGGGCCACATTTTTTACTAGATTTTGTGGGAGTTTCTTCACATAAAACCCATGATTTATTAATGTAGGTATGGTAGGGATATTTTTTGGGATTTCGTTATAGATTTGTTAGACTCATGTAGAGAATTATGGATAGGGTTTTTTCTTTGTCACATGTGTAGTGTAGAAAATGTATCCCTTTACATTTTCACACTTGTTTGGGCCCTCCCTATTAAAATTTGGACTTATTTATGCTTTAATTGGTCCTATTTTGCATCCACAAGCCTAATTAAATGCATTTTTCTAAGGATAATCTTGACATTTAAAAAATGGAAAATCATAATTTAATGTTTTTGGTTATGTGTTCTAGATCTAGGCGTATGGGTCCCACCTAGGTCTCACGACCTAATTTTAAATGTTATATTGAACTTTAAAATTCTCAAAGTTTGTGTCCCAAGTTTAAGCCACTAGGACTCATACACCCAACCTAGCATATGAGTCTCGCTTTAACTTGGACCTATTTTCATTCAAATTCTTAGCGAGATTTTATTATCCTAAATCTGATGTCGGCTTTGTTAAACAAGACAACTGAGAGTGGGGGTGAATTATTTGTATCAAATTTAAGCTTCTAGAATTTTCATCAAAAATTAAATCAATTACAAATCCTTTATACTGCTAATATGACTAATCATTAAGTGCAAAAGTAGAAACTGAAAAACATCACACATAAGCAATAACACCAGATTTACATGGAAAACCCAATAAGGGAAAAACCATGGTGAGGATTAGCTCACAATATAAAAAATATCAAAACCAAATACAATGGCTCACTGCCAAAGAAGTCTTGTAGCCAAAATAGGACTCCCTGTCTGGATTAGGACTCACTGTCCAACAAGGTTTGACCACCTAGAGGGCTCACTGCCACATAGATACAAAGAAGATAGAAGAGATTTGTTATAGAGAGAAGAGAATCTCAATGCAATATATATTTCCACCATAACTTGCTCAAACACTTGCATACATGCATGAATGATAGAGTACACCTTTAGCTCACTACTTCCAGAAACTCGACAATTAGATTTCACACTAACCTGCCCAAACCTGCATCACATACACACTGTTTCACATCTATCTTGATTTCATCTATATCTTTCATAAAAAAATTGACTTGTATTTATACCATCTTCAATTTTGAAACATATCTAAAGTCGGCCATACACCGTTTTCATTTACAAATTCAAATTAGGTCGATGCCAAAACATTCTAGGGTGGAATTAGAATGAGGGTGACCCAATCACACGCATCAACGTGTTTCCATAAGCTTTGAAAGTAGTGTTAAACACAAGGTCAGCCAAACCAATGTAAACACATAGAAAAATTAAGCACACACAACCTTAGCATGATCCAATCCTTCCAGATAACAAACTTACCTTCAACATGATCATATCAGTTTATCTTCAAAACTGAAAGTCATAAAAATCAAACAAGAAGACATCTGGAGCAACTACACTTCTCCTAGACCTTAGCCAGATACACTAAAAAACATAGTTCACAAATGGTGAACATAACTCACACTATACAACGATCGAGAAACAAAAAATCTAGATATAGCAACTTCCAAAAACCATGTTCAACATATCTGAACCACATGAACATAAGAACAAATCTTAGAGCAAACACTAAACACCTACAAATTTTCTTTATTGTACAATTTTCTCAATACCCTCGACATATACAACCAATAACTTGTATCAATGACATCAATGACAACAACAACTAGTTGATAGCCAATTAACAAGTTGAAATCAATGACAACACTTTCATACTTGCAACAAGCTTGTAATGTTGTAATTTTGGGAAATTAGGCATAAACAAATATAAATACAAGGTTATTTCACATAACTTCTTCTAACAAGATTTAGGCAATTTCAAGTAAGCTAAGCAATTAATCTAAGATCCTTCAAGTGTTCATTCAAGAGCATTCAAAAGAAAATCATCAAGTATTTGGAGTTGCATTCAAGATTCAAGCATCATGTCAAGGTCTTCATGCATCATGTGTGATTGTGAGCTAACATGTTGATGTAGCATTTGTGATCCAAGTTCAAGCATTCAAAGCCATATCAAGTTTCATGATCAAGATCTACATCCATTAAGGCCAATTCATACAAGTTGCAGATCTACACTCCTAGGATTCAATAGGCTTTGGTGAGTTGTTACATTCATTTGTTCATTCATCATTCCTTCATGTTATTTCAAGTCATTTCAAATTTTAATTACTCAAACAGGGTTTGACTAAGGCAGACCCCAATCTACTAACAAAACAACATTTCTCTCTCTCTCTTGATGTTTGTTTTATAGATTTATGTGAACAGGACTCATTCGCCCAACCTAGCATATTAGTCCCATGACAATTTCCAACCACTGTTCAGGGAATCCTGATCAATTCTCAGAGAATCCCAAATCCTGCCATGAAAACCTTAGAGTGGAACTAAATCACCCTACTAGGTGTATGAGTCCTAGTATACCCTTTTGGCCACCTTTCTATAGATCTTGATTAGTCATCAGAAGATTCCAGATTCTGCCCAAAAACCCTGTAGTAGGACTAAATCGCTCGGTCTGGCATATCAGCCCTAGTACACTTCAAAAAGCAATTTTTTTAGGGTTTACAAACCTTGTTTTTTCCTCTCCACTCCTCCAAGTACTTTTTTGTTTCATTCTATTTGTCAATTTGATTTCATGCTTTCAAGTCTCTAGGGTTTTGTGCATAAGTGTTTGTATTTCTCTTTTGAAACTTCATTTAAATGGTGAACCCTCATCTAATAACACAAGGAAACCCCTAGTCCATCCCTCAATTGAGTCACTTGGTTGAGGGATTTAGGTTTCCTAATGAACTAAAGTGTGAAATAGGTTCAAGTTCCATCTCTTAGAAGGTGGACATGTATTTCCCTTGTGTTCATTTTGGTGAACCCGACCTTTGGACCCTTGAATTTATGATTTGGAGAAAATTGTATTCTTAGATCTAGATTGCATTAACTTTGCATTAGATTTGAATTAGTTGAATTGCATTTATAGCTTCTAAACATTGCATTAGTGAAAAGTGCATATAGGTTGCATTTTTGCATTTTGCATCATTCAACTTCATTGGAAATATGTAGTTGAAAATAGTCAATTGAATATACAACCTATATGCATTAAAATCAACTCAGAATTTATTGATTCGGGATTGAAAACCCTAATCTGGGACTCATTCACCCACATAATCGATTTAGTCCCTATACATGCCTTTTCTCCATATTTTTGGGTATTCTATGTTGTTTTTGTTTCACTATCTAAACCTGTCAAAAACCCTAAGTGGGAATCTTTCTCCCATCTCGGCGTATTAGTCCTTGGTTAGGTTTAAATCTATATTTTACAACATTAAAATCTTGTCATTTGTGCTTTTGGTTGCTATCTTTATATTATAGTTTCAATTTGCAGAATTACTATCATTGGAAATCTTTTCAAAATTGGTTTCATTTCAATTGCATTTGTAAGCATAATAATTGGAATTAAAGCATATCATTTATCTTGTGTTCATTGCATTTACAATATTTCAAAGACCATTTCAGTAGTGAAAATCATCAGATTTGTTAGAAAATTGTTTACATTTTGAAACATGGAATTTTAGGCACACACTCACAATTCCAAGAAAAATCTCATCAACAAGCATGTTAGTCATTCCTCCAATATGTTTCCTTGTTATGAGAGTCTCTTAGTGCAAGAGAGTGAAAATGTTGACATATTCCTTAATTCCACACCCCCTCATATCTATTCTATTTGTGGGAATGATGTGATAGAAGAAGATGAAAGTATAGAAAATCATGATAGTCATAGTTTCTCTTCTCCCAATACCTCTCATACTTGTGACGAAGGTATTTTGGTGTTAGAAGATATACCCATCAAGAATCCTGACAATGTTGAAAGCTCCTCTTCTATAAAATCTCCTACATTGGAAGATATTATGGCACAAGAGAATGAGATCATAGACACATTTCTAAACATCACCTTACCTAGTCTCCATTGATCTCTTTCTTGTGAGAATGTTTTATTGAAAGAGGGTGAAATCATAGATAAACATGACAATCACATTTGTTCTTCTCCTAATATCTCTCCTATTTGTGAAGAAGATAACTTTTGGTGTTAGAAGATATACTCATTGAGAGTCATCAAAGTCTTGTTTCTCCCTCTCCTAATGCTTCACCCACTTGGAAACATCTAATTGAACAAAAAGATCCAATAAATCATAATTGTTCTTCTCTTATGTCTCCCCTACTTGTGATGAAGTTACCTTACAAAACCTAACCATGGAATGTGATCAACATCTTGTTTGCTTCTCTCCTAAAAAATCTCCTACTAGGGTAGATATCATGGTACAACAGAATGATAGAATTGATGCATGTCTTTCAAAAAATAGTGATGTGGCTTTAGTTGATGAAAATGATGAGGTAATCTTATACTCTCCTTTGCTAAAATATCATCACAATAAGGATGATTCCTACGAGGTTATGCAGATTAGATATCCCTTCAAGTGATCTCCTAAGCCAGTTCTTATCCTTTATCCACCATCACAACAACCACAAGTTCAAACTAGACCTATGCTTACCTTAGAACCACCTAAAAGGCAACTTTATAATGAAAATGTTTCATAGCAACCAAGTTACAACACCATTTCTCATACATATAACACTAGAAACAATCCACAGCCAAGACAAAAAACTCCAACATCTCTCCCATAGCCTCAACCTATCTTTCCTAGTACCCCTCATTTTCCTTTACATAATGGAAAGGAGTATGATCATGTTGAACAACTGAAGAATACTCCTGCTAAGATATCCTTATGAGATCTTATCCAAGCCTCACCTAGTTATCATAACATACTTCAAAGTGCTTTGTAACAAGTTCCTCCTAATGTGCAACTGAATGACATAGCATCCATGATTCAAGGAATGAATGTGTACATTGTTTTCCACCAAAGTGAGCTACCTCCTTTGGAAGTGCAAAAACAAAATGAAGCTTTCATGACAATAGCTATCTTCAATATGATATGGATAAAGTGAACCCTTTTCGACAATGGCTCAGCCATTAATGTGTGTAGTATAACCCTTTTGGATAAGCTTGGCATAGATAAATCAAGAATTGAACCTAATTCCTTATCTTTTCGAGGATTTGACAATATAGGAAAACAACCGCTTGGTGTGATCACTTTTCCTATTGCAAAATACTTTTAGGAAGACCATGGATTCATTAGATGCATGTGGTTCCTTCAACTCTTTATTGTATAATTAAATATGTCTACAATAACAAATTGTATACAATAAAAGTTGATCTTGAGCCTTACAGTCTTTTACAACTCAAAAAAGACAAGGAAAATCCTTTAAAAACATTAACACCAACTACACAAGTGGACCCTATAAAAGAGAAAGAAAAGTGTTGAAAAATGGAGGCAACTATGTAGCTTAATGCTTTGTAAAAACTATTATACTGTAGATCTAAATAAGTGTTCTTTGTTACAAATTATTTGTGGATGATTATCTATTTAGATTCATTTTACCATTTGTAGAAGTAGAAAAAAGATTGTAGAAGAATAAGACCAGAAGATAGAAGTGACACAACATATACTATGAAGAAAACCTTTTGGAAAAAAAAATCCACCAAGAATCAATGTATTATTTAATCTTAGAATAAGATTACAATAATTCTAATCCTTGCTTCAGATGCTTCTTTTTCCTTCAACAAATCTTCTTCACAACCTGCAATAAAATATTATGGAACTCTCTTCAACTTGTTGCAATAAATAGACAATTATGAGCCTTGAAAACTCCAAAGAGTTGTCCATTACAAAGCACAAAGCTTATCTCACAAAACCTATGCCTATTCTTTTCAAGTAGAGTTCTCCCATGAAAAATAATGTCAAAACAAGTCCATCCATGTGGGCATCCCAAACTGAAGTCATAACTCAACGTTTATTCTGAAGATATCTTCTAAGCTTATTATCAAATTTGGCACCCAAGAATGGGCCCACTTAACTCAGCCTTATAAAATATCTTATCATGCAAAAGTGTTAACTCCAAGATGCCAACTTGGGTGCCCAAGGTGGGTCCAAGTCAATCTCTATTAACTAAAACATATCTCTCCACCATTCATGCAATTATCATGCATGATTGATCATCCCCACTTAACTAAATATACCACTTGTTATCTATCATGCAACTCAAGTCATTAGTCATGCATTCCAAGTCAACTAAAGTCAACTAGCATTCAACTAAAACTAACTACATGCAACTGAAGATAACTGAACCATAACTGAACTGAACTAAACTAAACTAAACTAAACTCCATGCATGTAAACATCAATCCCCAACTTCTAGGATCTTTACATGCATTACTGAAGTGTTATATTTTTTCTCCAAACAGTTAACTTAACTTAAGGTGAGTTCCACCTTCCATGTGGGTGCCCCATGTGCTCCTATTTTGTAGGAGCTCTTCTTGGGCATCCCCACATGTTCCTATCATTTAGAATTAATTATAAATGTTAATTTACATGTTCATTTCATTTGAATTTAATCTCTTTCTAATCCTAGTGTTGGGGAACAATTTCCAAGGACTTAGGAGATACATGAAATAATGTTTAGGGTTGTAATTAAATGGCATCCTATTCCCAACATTCTCCCACTTGACATTATACATTGCAATTATTCTTAAACAAGGAATCATTATTATAAATCAAGTACAGGACTCAAGGCCAATGGCTTTCCTGCACCAACAAATCAATCCATGCCAACTTCAAATGCAACTTGCATAATCATGAAGCTCCAAGCAAATGATTAATTCTCAAAACCAAGAGAACTTATCTGTAGGAACCAGTTTCGTAAGATAATTTGCAGCATTAATCAAAGTGTCAACTTTCTCAATTAATACCTTCCCACTCTCAACCATTTCTTGCACAAAGTGATACTCAACATCAACATGATTAGTATGAGCATGATACATAGGATTTTTGGCTAAACAAATAGCACTTTGACTATCACATTCAAGTTTAACTTACTTGCAATTAAAACCAATACCTTTCCCAAGTCTCTGTAACGAAACTACCTCTTTGGAGGCATGTGAAACCATTGAGTGTGTTGAACTCACATCCAACCAAAGTGTAGGCTTCTCGGTCTTTACTATTGAAAAATATTTTCTTACAAGTAACCATTCCAACATATATCTCTTACCATAAGAGAACTCAATCCTCACCTATCTCTCCAAGTATCCATGAGGACCTGTAACCAACCAATCCATGCCAAACTCCAAATGCAACATAGCACTATCATGAAGTAATCAAGGAAATGATTAATGTACCCAATACATAAGAGAACTAGACAAGATCAATGCCAAAGCTCCAATCATGAATCAGGAACATAAACATAACAACATGATCTAACCATCTCCTCCAAGGAGATCACATGCATCATAACATACATAAACATCCTAGTCTCAAGAGAACAAGTACCATGCCAAACCCTAAACATGTATCAAGAGTAAACCATGACATAATAACAACCACTCTAAACCAAGAAAAAACATATCCCCAATCACATGAAGATAACCTTACCAATGATGCATCCATGTCACTGCCAACAACTCCCACTGAACCATGGTATGAGCTACACATGGCATCATGACTACCATCCTCTTCATGAAGATCACTCTTTAACATCAAGAAAAGAGTCATCACTAAAAAATTTACATGAAATGATCAATGCATGATTACCGTCATTCGAGTATTCCTTTGTAAAAGAATCATAACTCTTTTTCTTGTTCTTACAATCCTTCTTCACATGTCCCAGTTTCGCACAATTCCAACACTTTACCTTACTCTGTCCTTTGTACTGACTCTTCCCTTCCTTGTCTCCCTTAGGTTCCTTTTTCTCAGGCCTACCTTTTACAAACAAGGCATCTTGGATTTCCATTTTAGACTTCCTCCTCATCTCCTCTCATAGGAGAGTAGGAATTATATTGTCCATCTTCAGATCTGCACTACTACCACTAATAGCAACAATTAGATTTTCCCAAGACTCTGGTAAAGAACAAAGTAAAAAAAATGCATTTATCTTCATCTTCTAGCTTTACATCTACAGATGCTAACCGACTTAGAATCAAATTAAAAGAATTCAAATGATTTGCAACAAAATCACCATCTTTCATCTTTAAAGAATACAACTATCTTTTTCAGATACAACTTATTAGTAAGACTTTTGGTTTGATAGATATCACCTATTCTCTTTCATAGCTTATATGTGGTAGTTTCATCTGAAACATTCAAGAGAACAACATCAGCAAGACATAATCTTATGGTCCCTCTTGCCTTCTTATCAAGCTTAGCCCAATCCTCATTTGACATCATTGTAGGTGACTTTGTCTCATTACCAACAACTAACCACTGATCTCTCTCTTCAAGGATATCCTCCATTTTTAGTTTCCACATCTCATAATTAGATCCATTGAATCTTTCAATATCTAAAAAATAATTAAAACTCATTGTAACAAACTTATTTCCAAAATCAACAATAACGCAATCGTAAAAGCTCCCACTATAGCCAAAAACCTTCAAACGTTTAAGAGAAAGGTGCCCCAAACTCTACCCCAACCGTTAGCTCTAATACCAAATGTTGAAAAATGGAGGTAATTATGTAGCTTAATACTTTTTAAAAATTATTATATTGTAGATCTAAATAAGTGTTCTTTGTTACAAATTCTTTGTGGATGATTATATGTTTAGTTTCATTTTACCATTTGTAGAAGTAGACAAAAGATTGTAGAAGAATAAGACTAGAAGATAGAAGTGACACATCATATACAATGGAGAAACCCTTTTGGGAAAAAACTCCACCAAGAATCAATGTATTATTTAATCTCAGAATAAGATTACAATAATTCCAATCCTTGCTTGAGATGCTTCTTTTTCCTTCAATAAAAATTCTTCACAACCTACAATAAAATCTTATGGAACTCTCTTCAACTTGCTACAATAAATAGACAATTATGAGCCTCGAAAACTCCAAAGAGTTGTCAATTACAAAGCACAAAGCTTATCTCACAAAACCTATACTTATTCTTTACAAGTAGAGTTCTACCATGAAGAAAAATGTCAAAACAAGTTCATCCATTTGGGTGTCCCAAACTGAATTCATAACTCAATGTTGATTCCGAAGATATCTTCTAAGCTTATCCTCAAAGTTGGTAGCCAAGAATGGGCCCACTTAACTCAACCTTATAAAATATCTTATCATGCAAAAGTGTTAACTCCAAGATGCCAACTTTGGTGCCCAAGGTGGATCCAAGTCAATCTTTGTTAATTGAAACATATCTCTCCACCATTCATGCAAATATCATGCATAATTGATCATCCCCACTTAACTAAATGTACCACCTGTTATTTTTCATGCAACTCAAGTCATTAGTCATGCAATCCAAGTCAATTGAAGTCAACTAGCATTCAACTAAAACTAACTACATGCAACTGAAGATAACTGAACCATAACTGAACTAAACTAAACTGATACTAAATTGAACTGAACTTAATTGAACTGAACTCCATGCATGTAAACATCAATCCCTAACTTCTAGGATCTTTACATGTATTACTGAAGTGTTATCTTTTTGTCCAAACAATTAACTTAACTCAAGGTGAGTTCCACCTTCCATGTGGGTGCCCCATGTGCTCCCATTTTGTAGGAGCTCTTATTGGGCATCCCCACATGTTCCTATCATTTATAATTAATTACAAATGTCAATTTACATGTTCATTTCATTCAAATTTAATCTCTTTCTAATCCTAGTGTTGGGGAACAATTTCCAAGGACTTAGGAGATACATGAAATAATGTTTAGGATTGCAATTAAATGGCATCCTATTCCAAACAAAAAGCATATTGAGGAAGTAACAAAGTTATTGGAAGATGATTGAGGTTCCATATATTTCATACCTACATTCATGGGTGAATGCAAGACCACAACAAAAGAGTCTAAAAATGGAAAAGAAAAAGTGGTAATGTCAACACAAACTTTGAAAGAATCCACTTCAACCACTTTAGAAGAAAAGACAAATTACACAACAAACTTTGATGAAGTTTATTATGAGCAACCATTACTAAATCCAAAAGAATTGGAAAATATTTATGGAAGAGGGTATGGACTTTTAAAACAACTTGGGTATAGTGGAAAAGGATGTGGTGCTAGAGAACAAGGTATTTGTATCCCTATAGAACCTAACACACAATAAACAACTAATGGTCTTGGATATTGTCCCTCGAAAGAAACAAACAAGCCTTCACTCAATATTAACACTCTTACAAAATATTCTTCTAAACCAACTTTAACATTAGTGGATCTTGAACTGGTAGATACTAGTGGTCATGATTATTATACTTCGAAAGATACAAAAGAAACAAAGAAATATTCACTTATATCAATATCATCACACAAAATACTAACGATTGGAGTTCGTTAGATTTTACACCTTCCTTTAAAGAAGAGTACAAAATATTTCCATCTAAAGAGTCTTGTGTAAGTATGATACCTTGTACTAAGCAAAAGATATCTTTGTCACAAAATAAAGGAGCATCTTTTACTATTGATCAAGAGAATATCTTGTCAAGACTCCTCCACGACCATTTGATATCCCTCCCTCCAAGAACACGAAATAAATTTTACTACAAGAGTTTATTTTGTGCATATCATATAGTTCATGGACATTCTACTAGTGAATGTATAGCTTTGGGTAATAAAAATCAACATCTTAAGAATTGTGGTGCTCTTCCTTGTGTTGTAGCACCTAGTTCCTCTAATTGATACTAATTTTCATGTTTCTCATCAATCATCTTAGCTCATCCTTGTCTTTCACTAAGTGGAGGCAAGGGGTTAGGTTATCATTGTCCTCGTATGGCACTTGTTGTTGCTCTTTTGGCTAGTTGACCACCTACCATGTATATATAAGAGCGAGCTTGGGATGTGGATTGCATGCCTTAAGTTGGCTCACATGTGACATACTGAGTTATCTTTAGTATTGCATTTCATGGGAAACCCCTTATTCATGATGTAATTTCATTCGAGAACATATGGCTTGGCATAGCAATTTCCAAGAAAGCTCTCATGTCTTCTTTTACTTTAAAGTGGATTGCTCATAGCAATGGTGTTTGTAATCACTTTAAAGTGGGGGCATACATCAACACTCATATTTCACTGTAATATTTTCTTTATTCTTGTGATGTGTCCTTTTCTTGGTGGTGTCATTGGGTTCGATTTCCTCCAAGAGCATGATATTTCTTTGAATTGTCCTCTCTTGGAGACATTAGGTACAATGATCCCTAAGGAGAGACCTTACATGAACTAAGCAAAGATATGTTTGATCAAAAACCTTTACTTGCATGTTGTTCATAAGCTCGAAGTTTCATTTTGCGGTGCCTTATCAAATTTATCAAGAGGTATAGCTTTGGTATGGTTAGTACATATGGGAGTTGAACATAGGCATGACTTTCCCATAGCCAATTGCTTGTTTATGTGTGAGCATATACTGACTGCATGCATATGTGTATCACCTCTCTGAGGGCTCACCTAGTGGATACTGAATTCCACTAGCCTATGTGAGCATGTGTTTTGTTTGTATAGTGGGCATCATGTTACACTTGTAAAAAAATTTGGACAAATAGCTAAGGCTTTCTCCACATCGAGTTGGACAAACAGTCGAGGCTTGATCCACCCCTTTTTTCTTTCTTCTTTGTGTCTTTGACAATGTATACTTGTATCTTGTTTTTGCTTCATACATCATTCACATGTGTGTTCCTTTATGCCTATGTGGTTCTACCATTGGATCTTGATCCTGGGGGCTTGCGCAACCCTCTTGATCATTGTCATCCTATCTCACTACCATTGGTACACATGGACCCCTCTTGATGTGAATTTTTCTACTTTAGTGTGATTTTGATGCAAGGTCATCCTCTCACTAAAGTGGGGGCTAAATGTAGTGTATAAAAATGTATCCCTTTACATTTTCACACTTGTTTGGGCCCTCCTTGTTAAAATTTGGGCTTATTTATGCTTTAAGTGGTTCTCTTTTGCATCCACAAGGATAATCCTAATAATTAACAAATGGAAAATCATAATTTAATGTTTTTGGTTATGTGTTCTAGATCTAGGGACCTAGGACTCATACTCCCCTTTGGGCATATGGGTCCCACCTAGGTCATGAGACATGATTTCGAATGTTACATTGAACTTAACACTTCTCAAAGTTTTCTTTACTGAGTTTAAGCCACTGGGATTCATACGCCCAACCTGGTGTATGAGTCTCGCTTTAACCTAGACCTATTTTAATTCAAATTCTTGGTGGGATTTTATTATCCTGGATATGATGTTAGCTTGTAGTTTTGTACTTTTGGGAAATTAGGAAAAAACAAGTATAAATACAAGGTTATTTCACAAAATTTATTCTAATGAGATATAGGAAATTTCAAGTAAGCTAAGAAATCAATCTAAGAGCCTTCAAGTGTTCATTCATGAGCATTCAAGAGAAAATAATCAAGTATTTGGAGCTACATTCAAGATTCAAGCATCATGTCAAGGTCTTAATGCATCATGTGTGATTGTGAGCCAACATGTTGATGTAGCATTTGTGATCCAAGTTCAAGCATTCAAAGCCATATAAGGGTGTCATGATCAAGATCTACATCCATTGAGGCCAATTCATACAAGTTGAAGATTGACACTTCTAGGATTCAACAAGATTTGGTGAGTTGTTACATTCAATTCTTCATTCATCATTCCTTCATGTTATTTCAATTCATTTCAAAGTTTAATTACTCAAATGGGGTCTAACTAAGGCAGACCCTCATCTACTAACAAAACAACATTTTTCTCTCTCTCTTGATGTGTGCTTTGCTGATTTATGTGAATAGGACTCATTCGCCCAACCTAGTGTATTAGTCCCATGACATTTTTCGACCACCATTCAGTGGTTCCTGTGGTAGTTTTGACATCAATAGACATATACACTATCAAAGTGGTCATGAAAAAGAAGAAAATATACTACCCATAGGGAAAAGTGTTGATGTAAATAAGGTATTGTACCTAGCTAATTCCTAGTAGGGCGATAATCACATGTTAAATTTACTTAGGTTCTAGATGACCTAGAAATCTTAGTTTTTTAGATGAGATCTTATCAAATCTTATCTCTTTGACTTTTTTTCAAGTTATTTGTCTCATAACCTAGGATTAAGACACATGTCACAATATTTTCTTATCCTATCTCTCACCTTGTCTTTATAAGAAAGGTATCTCATGTACATTTGACATATTCAATCTTGTAATCTTGCATCCATAATCTAGCAACCTATTCTTTCTATTTTCTCTTTTGTAGAAGATATTTTGGTTTAGCAACTATTCATAGGGTGTTGGAAGATCACCATTAACTTCTATATGGTATCAAAGCAATAGTGTTGCAGATTCCTTCCTATATGTAAGGGAAATATCTTGGCTTGAATATTTTTTGGGTGCATTCTGGAGTTTCAAGTACCTCACGGTTGAATCCAGGGAATCAAAGAAATTCAAGTTTTCCTTTTGTTTTGTCAGATCTACAAGGGTTTCAAGTAAGGTAAAATTGAAAGATCTAGAAGGTAGCTAAATTTTCAGAGCACTTTGGAACAAATTTGACCCTACTGTTGCATCCAGAAGGCTCAAAAATCTAAAAATCACTTTTCAAACCATTAAATTTGGACACTTTGTCTTGAAAGCATCAAAGGTTTTTTCTTTTGTTACCAAATCTGTTTGTACATTTTTTGTACGAAATCTATACTAATCATATAGGTTGTAGATGGTCTGCAAGTGTTAGTAAAATATTTTGAGGCATCTATGTGACATATTTCGAGCATATTATCCTCTGGGAAGTGATTACATAGGTCAGCATACTCTTCTATTTCATTCGTCGTCACATCATATTCTGTCATTGGTACGAAATTGTAATTTTTAATTAATAATAATTTTGTTTTAAAAAATTACAATTTTAAAAGTTCATTGGTGTTTATTTTTTAGGCACTGAAACACCAAAAAAATAGGTAGGCTCACCAAATATGGTGTGATGAACCAATTAGGGACCTATTTTCCTTTATTTCTTTAAGAAATGAGATCCCCACAAAGAATTGATTAACAACCCTTAGGTGAATCAACCCTAATTGAGAATCATTAGATTTCCTTATGACTTAAGGATGGGGGTCAAGGTCAAACAACACTTTAGGGAGAAAAACTAAAAAATAGAAAATCAACACCAAAATGCAATCCAACACTTAAAACAACAAGATTAAGCTCAATATTTGCATAACTAAAAAATAGAATGTAGATCTGAGAAGGGCATAAACATATGTACTAGTCACCAAAAGTGCTTTCTAGAAGCTGATATGAGACTCATTCACCCATGAGCGAATGCGTCCAAGTACAAGGGTTTCAACAATCTTTTGGGAGCCTCTCGTGTGGATCTAAAGCTTTTGATTTGTCCAAATTTCAATGCTAGAAAGTAAGAAATCCGATCTATAGGTGAGATTTTGTGATTTGACGACAAATTTTACAACTTTAACAACTTTGTAAATCTTACACTTCAAAAGGTCTTCAAGTCTTCTTCAACCTAAATTTGCAATCACACAAACAAGAGAGAAAATATTTGTTTTTTGTGAATAAAGGTTTTCCTTAGTCAAACCTCGTTTTGGTAATCAAACCTTGAATTGAAAGAATGAATGACAGAGGGAATGAAGAACTTGAACAGAGCTATGTTACCACTCAACAAACCCTTGCATGAAACCTTGACAATGGAGATCTTAGGAATTCTACAACTTGCATGAGATGGTTGAATTGGATGTGGATATTGATACTTGAATCTTTCATTAAATGATACTTTGAATGCTTGACTTGATCATGAAACCTACATCACAATGTTGGCTCCAAAAACATGCATAATGCAAGAAGACTTTGACACGATGAATAGATCTTGAATGCTGCAATAAATCTTTGATATATCTTCTCTTGAATGCCTTTTGTAACTCTTGAAATGCTCTCTTACATCTTGAAAAATGTTAGGTGAAATTTAGTGAAATGACCTTGTATTTATAGGTATGTATCCTTAATTTCCTAAAATTCAAATATCACAAGACAAAATTGAATTATGGATTTGATATATTAAAATACCATAAAAAAAAATAGTTTAAATTTAAGTCCAAAGGTTTAGGGAGGACCCATTCGCCCATGGGTGAATGGGTCATAGGTCCATAAATCTGGAACACACATTGCTCAATATAAAGTGTTATGTTTAGGAACTAATTATTGTCGGGTTTCCCCTTCAAAAAATGCAATTAATTAGGCTTGTAAATGAATTAAAGGGATAATTAAGGAATAATTAAGCTCAATTAATTAAGAGGGCCCAAATAAGTGTGTAAATGTTAAGGGTTACATTTTCCTACACTACAGGTGCTAAGTGTCTAGTCCTAGTGGCTAAGCACACCCCTAGTGCCAGGCCTTAAGGCTTGTGGAGAGGGGGCACGTGAGAACCACCTTCATGTCATTCATTTTTCCTAAATGGTGCCACCACCACTGATACATAATTAGATAGATAAGAGAGAGCCTAACATTACCTAGGTGTTCTATTTGTTTGACCTTGAAACATGTGCAAACTTGATGCTTAGCACAAATGTGATTATGTGAAATATTGTAGAATTTGTAAAAGCACATCTTTGGATGTTGGGAAGGCACTCCAATCCTTTGGTTTGGTATTCCAAGGTAAATAATAAGCCTAAGGCTTGGGAATTCCCAAAGCAAGAAATAACATGAGCACTCACATTATAACACGCTTGTGTTATTTCTTAGTTTTGACATGATTTTTGTGTTTTTTCCCAAGACATGTGTTGCAAGACATAACGCAAGTGCATTATAACACATTTGCATTATGTCTTGATTTGTGTTAAATGTTATTCTATTGAATATATGCATATATATTTGTATGTTTGTATGTATGTATGCTTGTATGACATGTATGCATGTATGTATGCATGCTTGTATGTATGTATGTATGTATGTATGTAACAGTGTATGTATGTCTGTATGTTTGTATGTATGCTTGTATGTATGTATGCATGTATTTATGTATGTATGTAAGAAAGATTGTATGTACATATGTATGTATGCTTGTATGTATGTAAGATTATATGTACATATGTATGTATGCTTGTATGTATGTAAGTATGTATGTATATTTGTATGTATGTATGTTTGTATGTATGTATGAATACTTATATGTATGTATGTATTTATTTATTTCTTTAGAGGGATGGAGAATTTAAAGAGAGAGAGAGATGTCTAGGTAGGGTGGGAGGGAGAGAGAGAGAGAGGTAGAGAGGTAGTGAGAGAGAGACCTAAGAGAGTGAGAAGGGGTGGAAGGGAGAGACCTAAGAGAGAGGGACTGGGAGAGAAGGGGTTGGAGTGAGAGGGACTTAGCTAGGTAGGGTGGGAGGGATAGAGGGAGAGAGAGAGAGACGGGGTTGGGAGAGAGACCTAAGAGAGAGGGAGATAGAGGGGGGGAGAGAGAGAGAGGTGGGGGAGAGAAAGAGAGAGTTATGTAGGTAGGATTCCAGAGGGAGAGACTTGAGAGTGTGAGGGTGAGAGGGAGACTTGAGGAGATAGGAGGGTGGAGAGAGTGAGAGAGAGGAATATGAGAGAGAGAGAGAGACATAAGAGAGGGAGAGAGTGTGGGAGGGAGTGACTTAAGAGAGAGGGAGAGAGAGAGGGGGTGGAGTGAGAGGGACTTATCTAGGTAGGGTGGGAGGGATAGAGAGAGAGGGGGAGAGAGAGAGAAAGAGAGAGTTACCTAGGTAGGGTACCCTAGGGAGAGGCTTGAGAGAGATGGGTGGGAGTGGGAGAGAGAGAGTGATGGAGAGGGAGTGGGAAGGAGATAGAAAGAGAGATAGAGGGAGTGAGAGAGAGAGAAAGTGGTAGGGATTGATTGAGCAAGAGGTATGTAGAAAGAGGGAGAGGGTAGATAGAGACAATTAGAGAGGGTAGGAGAGAGGGAGGGAGAGAGAGGTGAGATGGATAGATAGAGAGAGAGGCATAGGGGTTGAGGGTATAGGGTTGAGGGTTTAAGGGTTGAGGGTTTAAGAGTCGAGGGGTGAGGTTTAGGGGTTTAGGGTTGAGGGTTGAGTATATAGGTTTTAGGGTATATGGTTGATGGATTATGGTTGAGGATCCAATGTATAGGGTAGATGGTTGAGAATTTTGGGTTCAAGGTTTAATGTATATTGTAGAGGGTAGAGGGTTAAGGTTTTAAGGGTTTTAGGGTTGAGGGATTATGGTTTAAGGGTTGAGGGTTGAGGGTTTAGGTTTTAAGGGTTGAGGGTTGAGGGATTAAGGGTTGATAGTTGAAGGTTTAGGGATTGAGGATTGATGGATTAAGGGTTGAGGGTGTAGGTTTTAAGGGTTAAGGGATTAGGCTTGAGGGATTAAAGGTTGAGGGTTGAGGGTTTATGGTAGAGAGTTTAAGGGTTGAGGGTATAGTGTTGAGGGGTTAGGGTTGATGGTTTAGGGTATTGGGTTGAGGGTAGAGGGTTTAGGGTTTAGGGTTGATTGTTTAAGGGTTTAAGGGTTGAGGGTATATGGTTGAGGGATTAGGGTAGAGATGAAGGGATGGAGGGATGGAGAAATTGAGGGAGAAGTGAGATAGAGAGGAGAGAAGAGGAGGGAGAGAAAGAGATGGACGAGGGTTGAGGATCCAATGTATAGGGTAGAGGGTTGAGAATTGAGGGTATAGGGTTGAGGATTTATAGGGTTGAGGGTTTAGGGTATTGGGTTGAGTGTATAGGGTTGAGGGATTAGGGTTGAGGGTAGATGGTATCGGGTTGATGGTAGAGGATAGAAGGTTAATGGTTTAGGTTTTAAGGGTTTAGAGTTAAGGGTTTAGGTTTTAGGGTAGAGGGTTTAGGGTTGAGTGTCCAATGTATAGGGTAGAGAGTATATAGGGTATAGGGGTTAAGGGTTTAGGGTTTAAGGGTTGAGGGTTGAGGGATTAAGGTTTGAGGGTTGAGAATTGAGGGTTGAGGGTTTAATGTATAGGGTAGAGGGTAGAGGGTTTAGGGTTGAGGTTTTAAGGGTTGAGGGATTAAGGGTTGGGGATTGAGAGATTAGGGTAGAGATTTTACTTGGGTTTAAGGGTTTAAAGGTTGAGGGTATAGGTTTGAGGGACTAGGGTTGAGGGTAGAGGGTATTGGGTTGACGTTAGAGGGTTGAGGGTTTAAGGGTTGAGGGTTTAAGGTTGGGGTAGAGGGTTGAGCGTATAGGGTTGAGCGATTATGGTTGAGGGTCCAATTTATAGGGTAGAGGGTATAGAGGTTGAGGGTTTAGGGTTTAAGGGTTTAGGGTTGATGGATTAGGGTTGCAGGATTAAGGGTTGAGGGTTTAGGGATTAGGGTTGAGGGAGTAAGGGTTTAGGGATTAAGGGTTGATTATTTAGGGTAGAGGGTTTAAGGATTGAGGGCTTACGTTTTAGGGATTAAGGTTTAGGGTCTAGGGTTGATGGTTTAGGTTTTAAGGGTTTAAGGGTTGAGGGCTTAGGTTTGAGGGATTAGGGTTAAGGGTTTAGGGTTTGGGTAGAGGGTTGAGGGTTGAGGGTTAAGGTTTGAGAATATAAGGGTTTAAGAGTTGAGGGTATAGGGTTGAGGGATTAGGGTAGAGAATTTAAAGGTTAGGGGAGGGAGAGAGAGGTGAGATAGATAGATAGAGAGAGAGGGATAGGGGTTGAGGACCTATAGGGTTAATGATTAGGGTTGAGGTTCCAATGTATAGGGTAGAGGGTTTAATGTATAGGGTTGAGGGTTGAGGTTTTAAGCATTTCAAGGTTGAGGGTTTAAGGGTTTAAGAGTTAAGGGATGAGGTTTAGGGTCTAAGGGTTTAAGGTTGAGAGATTAGGGTTGAGGGTTGAGGGTATAGGGTTCATGAGTATATAGGTTTTAGGATATATAGTTGAGGCTCCAATATATAGGGTAGATGGTTTAGAATTGAGGGTTCAAGGTTTAATGCATAGTGTAGAGGGTAAAGGGTTGATGGTTTAAGGGATTAGGGTTTAAGGTTGAGGTTTGATGGATTAGGGTTTAAGGGTTGATGATTGAGGGATTAGGGTTGAGGGATTAAGGGTTGAAAGTTGAGGGTTTAAGGATTGAGGGTTGAGGGATTAGGGTAGAGAGAGAGGGATGGAGGGAGGGAGATATGGAGGGAGAAGTGAGATAGAGAGGAGGGAAGAGGAGGGAAGGACATAGAAAGATGAGGATCCAATGTATAGGGTAGAGGATTGAGAATTTTGGGTATAGTGTTGATGACCTATAGGGTTGAGGTTTAAGGGTTGAGGATATAGGGTTGAGGGATTAGGGTTGAGGGTAGGGGTATTAGGTTTAGGGTAGAGGGTATAGGGTTTAAGTGTTTAGGTTTTAAGGGTTGAGGTTGAGGGTAGAGGGTTTAGGGTTGATGGTTGAGGGTAGAGTTTAAGGGTTTAAGGGTAGAGGGTATGGGTTAAGGGTAGAGGGTTTAAGGGTTTAGGTTTGATATGGTTTAAGGTTGAGGGACGTAGAGGGTTGAGGGTATAGGGTTGAGGGATTAGGGTCGAGGGTTCAATGCATAGGGTAGAGGGTATAGGGGTTGAGTGTTTATGGTTTAAGGGTTTAAGGATTAAGGTAGAGAGGGAGGGAAAGATGGAGGGAGAAGTGAGATAGAGAGAAGGGATTAGGGTAGAGAGAGAGGGAGAGAGAGAGAGAGAGTTGTCTAGTTATATAGGTAGAGAGAGGGAGGAGAGAGAGAGAGAGAGTGGGAGAGAGATAGAGGGAGAGGGAGAGGAGGGGTTTGAGGGGATGCCTAAGAGAGAGAGGTGTGGGAGAGAGATAGAGGAGAGGTGTGAGGGGAGAGAGAGAGAGAGAGAGGAGGAGGGAGGGAGGGATGGAGGGAGGATGGAGGAGAGAGAGAGGGAGGGAGTGGGAGAGAGATAGAGGAGTGAGAGAGAGGGGGTAGGTGGGATGGAGAGACCGGAGAGAGGAGAGGTGGGAGGGAGAGGAGTTGGGGAAGAGAGGTAGTGGGAGAGGAGAGAGAGGGTGAGAGACTTGAGAGAGGAGAGGGGTAGGAAGGAGAGAGACTTGATAGAGAGAGGAGGGAGGGTAGGAGGAAGAGAGAGAGAGGAGATAGAGAGTGGGAGAGAGATAGGGGGAGAGAGAGTGGGAGAGAGAGAGAGGAGGTGAGAGAGAGATTTGGAGAGAGGGAGTGAAAGAGGGAGTGAGAGTGGGAGGATAGATGGAGTGAGAGAGATAGGGAGTGGGAGAGATGGGAGAGAGAGAGAGAGAGAGAGAGAGAGAGAGAGAGAGAGAGAGAGAGAGAAACCTAAGAGGGAGGGGGAGGGAGACGCAGAGAGAGGGAGGGAGAGGGTGGTGAGATACCTAAGAGGAGTGATAGGTGGTGAGGAGATAGAGGGAGAGGGAGGTGGGAAAGGAGGGGGAGAGAGAGAGAGATGTGATGAGGGAGAGGGGTAGGAGGGAGAGACTTGAGAGGGAGTGATTTTTGGTTTCAAGTCAGAAAACAACTAATTAACAATTATTAAAAGGAGGTGGGGGTGGTATACTTTCAATGCTCCGTGATTTTCGTCTCTATTTCGACATACACTTAAAGTCAACCATCCCCTTCCATCAATTTGTGGGTCAACTTATGGTTAGCCTCCTTAATTTGTGGGATGACAGGTATATGGTTAGAGTTCGTCGGGGTTCCGAAAAATGTTTTTTAATAAATAAAAGTGAGTTCGACAATTTATCTATACTTGGGACAGTGTTTTGCTATACTTGTGAATTTTCTATACTTGCGAATTTGCTATACTTGTGACAATTTGTGGAGGTTATAGGCCAAATTTTTTTGGTGCAAAATATTAGAATTATTAGATTTTGCTACCTGTCTATGATTAAAAATTATTGGAGTGTGAGTTTGATATTTTTTGAAGATCTAAATATTCAAGCTTGGTAAAGAAAAATCATGTCAGATAATATTAGTGCAAAACAAAATGAAGAGACACTTGCTAGATTGTGGGCTAGATTGAGAAGAAAGGGTGATGGGAAATGTTATTTTCCTTGCAATAATTGCAAGGGCTTAAAGGTGAGAAGACTTTTAATCACACATGCTGAGAAACATTATAGGCAGCATGGTCACGTTGAAGGGGGTATGATTATCATCCATTGGTAAGTTGTTCATGTTATATGTCTTTATATTGATTGAATTTGTAAATGTTTATATCGTTTTAACATTTTTTATATATATAAAAAATCACTTGATCATGATCATGGTTTATTTGTGTCGATCATTATTATAAAGGTGGAGTGCCCTAGGGCACATGATATGGATTATCATGGCCCAAAGAATGTAGTTTTGCAAGCGGAGGAACATGGAGCTGTGAATATCGAAGATGAAGTTAATGATCCTATGGAAGAAGATGATCATGCACCAAAAAACATAGTTGAAGATGATGGTACAAATACATTGATCCATGACACATTTAGTGGCACAGTTGATCATGATGATCGAGATGACTTTGGTGATGTTCATGATTTACCTGTACTTGAGAAGGCATACGAGCCCGTTTATGAAGGCTCCCAAACAACTCTTATCTCTGTTGTATTGTTGTTGATGAACTTGAAGGTTATGAATGGTTTATCCAACATAGCAATCTCACAGATGTTAAGGTTTGTCATATATGTCATCTTTTTTCATCTATTTTTGTTGTTAGTTCATCACTAGCAAATAAAGGATGAAATATGTACCATTAATATTCTTTATATTAACAAATTATTTTTTTGTTGTAGATTGATAGGTAAATTTTTTTTACCACCATCAAATATTTTACCTCGCTCATACCAAGATTTATCTACCATTATGAAAGATATTGGAATGGAGTATCAAGCAATAGATGCATGTCCCAATGATCATATTATATATCATAAACAACATGAATTTGCAACAGAATGCCCAGAATGTCATATCAATAGATATCGAACAGATCAACTAACAAAAAAGGTGTCTCACAAGGTTCTTCATTATATTCTTATTATTCCACGTATGCAACGATTATTTAGGTGTGAAAGCTTAGTGCAATTTATGGATTACCATGCACAGAATAGAGGTGGAGATGGCATTCTTTGAATTTCTGTAGATGGTTCTGGATTTAGGGACATGGAGGAAAAATGGCCACACTTTAAAGAAGAACCTCGTAATCTCAGGATTTCATTGGAAGCAGATGGTGTCAATCCATTTGGAGAGCTGAGATCTATTTACTCAGTGTGGCCTATTTTTGTTATCAACAATAACATTCCTCCATGGATGTCAATAAAAAGGGAGCACATAATGTTGGAAATCATTGTTCCAGGTATTTTTCTACATCAATTTTCTTTAACGGAGTAGCATCTCATTTGTCTTATTTGTTCCATAATGACTTATATTTTTTTCATTTAATAGTAATGTACATTAATTTATATATATTGCAGTAAAATGGTTATAATAATTAGGTAATGTTTATGTTCATTCAACTAGGTAAGTACCAAGTTAAGGATATGAATGTATATATCGAGCCTCTTATCGACGAGTTACTAAAGTTGTGGAATGGTGTTACCATGTATGACGTCTCTAGACCAGTAGGACAAAGAAAATTTCAATTCCATGCAATGCTTGTATGGACAATTCATGATGCCCCAAGGCTAACACATTTTTGTGGTATGTTATAACGTTCAACTACACTTTAACAATATTTAATTTTATGAAGTAGATATCATGCATGTTTTTTAAATAATCTATTCATTATATATAATTATAAAAATTGACATATTTAATCCAATTATATATAATCTTGTAGGTCTTCAAACAAAGGGAAAATTTGTATGTCCAGTTTGTGGTCCAAAAATGAAATCTTGTCGTTCAACAAGTTTAGGAAAGTAGGTGTTTGATGAGTATAGGCACTTACTCCATAGAAATCATAAGTATCGAACTACTGAAAAAAATATTTTCAATGGGAAAGAATAGACCGCATCAAAACCACGAAGAATGACACCTCACCTATGGAAGTTGGAATATAATAGAATTAATATCAAGGTTATACATCAGATCAAATTGTTTATCTCTCATATATGATATGTTTGGAATTTATATTTTTATATTGTGTTTTGTTTACTCATGTTGTAATTGACAATGTTTTTCATTGTTAATTTGTTTAACTTATATGCTTCATGAATGCCATCAAGGCATTAATGGTCGGCTTCCATAGGGACTGAAAAGTTATCCCATAAAATTTAGTAGGTTGCCCTACTATGAGCAGCTACAAATTGTACATTTGTTTGATACAATGCATATAGGAAATAATATAACAGAAACATTATGGAAAATATTGGATGGAAGGCATGACAAAGAATTTTTTTTCAAAATTTGTAGTGACATTCAGGAAGGCAATCATGCAATGAAAAATGTCATTCAATTAAATAGCGATGGAGACCAAATTAATATAAGTGCCCTTCCTTGGTTATTAACGAAGCAGAAAAGCAATGCTATAAAAGAAGTCATACGAAAAATTCTATTTCCCACATAATTTGTTGTGAACATAAACAATATCATAACAAAGAAAGGTGAATTTGGGTCAGGGATGAAAACACATGATTGGCATACCTTCATTAAGGTAATTATTCTAGTGTATTTTATATATATTTGTATATCGCATGTACTTTTCAGTGTATTATGTTTACTAGTTTTGGAAAAATAATGAAAATATCATTTTATAATCATTGCAGTACATCCTACCTCTATCTCTTCCAAACAACTTCAACAACAACGTCAAGCAAGTTATATATGATCTTTGAAAATACATGAGGTAAGTAGTGATATTTTTTCAATTCGTTGTATAGATCTTATATTTACCATTTTTTTACTGTTATGTAATATATTGTATATTTTTGTTAAATATTGTTAATATATTTGCACCTTGAATCACTTGTAAATGGTTGTCATCTCAGTAAATCCATAAAGAAGATATAAATTATTGGAAGAAAAAAATTCCTCGTCTAATGTGTGAAATACAAAAGTGTCTACCTTCGACATTTTTCAATGCACAAGATCACTACCTCATACACCAAGTTGAGGAGATTGAATTGTGTGGACCTATACACACGAGGTCAATGTGGATGGTTGAGAGGCACTTGAAATTTTTGAAGGCTTTGGTTAGAAAAAGAGCACATCCTGAGGGTTCTATGGTGGAAGGATATATGGTATACCAAACCATGGTGTACATTACTAAATATCTTCCTAAGTTCGCAACAAAGATCCATGTAGATCACATTTGAGATCCCAACTCCATTAACAAATTTGAAGGGGAGTACCTGATGGGGAAAGGTAGATTGAGGAAAGTGAGAGTTAATTATAAGATGGTCATCGAGATTAATTAGAATACATTTTACATTGCCTTCAATTGATTGAAAAGAAACAACAGAGAACTAGTCCAAATGAAAGAATCTTCCACACACAAATAGAAAAGTATTGGTATTTTATTACTCCAGAAAATAAGTCTTTCACTGTTGGTGCCTTATTTTATCCACTATGTCATCGCAATGTCTTACTTTGATTATTCCCTTATCAGCGTAACTTGAGATATGTTCTCCCAGCTAAATGTTATCGGTGTAAGATGTGTCGTCAGGTGGTCCACTTTTTGTTGTTTTGATATCAATGTGTTCCTCTAATGAAATATATCAGTGTACCTCATGCTGAAATCCCGAGTGAGTCTATCTTTTACTTTCTTGAATAACCTATTGGTAGAACAAAAAGAATGTGTCCCCGATACGATCATTTTATCTTCATCAGAGTAGTATATGAGATCAGAATTGTCACTTGTTAGGCTTCCGATGGATGACGATGAGTATTTTGTTGGGGAAACTTTCATGAGTTATGCCGATATGCATTTCCTATGGTGCTACATTCTCTATTTGTTCCTTTTTAATCAAAATATACAACCCAATTTCTTCTGTCGATCGGTATGAATGCAATGTGCCTATGTCGATATTGTATAATGTGCTTCCTCGTTCACGTTGTTAGCTCTCAAAAATGCAGGTAAAAATACCTCGAGAGGTTTCCAAACTCTTGGTACATTTCAGGGTAACATACAAGGCCAAATGGTTTTAGACCTTCTCTTGAAGTGTTGCCAGACCTAGGTGGGTCTACCTATGTGAATGAAGCAGACTTGAACTATGTGATTCCTCCTACAACAATCTATTCACAATGGCAATTTGAAAGTGAACAGATGTACTACTAATCTAGCATAAATTGTATAAGCAGTATCAAATAAATATGTTCAGTTAACAGATGTAAAACGTTTAAAATGAAATGAAACTAAGTGATGAAATGTGAAGAATGGTGCTCTATTGGGTATATGGAGTCAAGTAGAAATCAAAGACAAGTGACTTATGACTGGCAATAATTCAAACTATTTGGCACTTCTATGTTTATAACTTGTATAAATAGGCAGGGATGCAATTATCAGATTCTTCTTTAATAATCCAAAATAATATTCCTAAGTTGCTATGAATAATCAAGAGGACTTTAATCTTTACTTGAAAGACCCAATTAATTATGCAACACAAATACAACACATGTGCACTGATAAATTGAAAATATGCTTGATATATCAATTTAAACAATAGAGTAATATTAAATATGGAGACAATCCGACAATATATTCAATTAACTTAACAAACAATTGATACCAACATAGAGCCACCGAATCAGATATTTTCCATTAACTTCATCAAAAAATTTACATGTGCATCTTGGTTCTTTATGATGTAAACATTGTATCAATCTATATTCTCCTACTTCTTCTATCTACTCCTATCTTAATAATTTTTTCTTGGTCCCAGTCTCTCTTATTTATAGGAGAGGTAACAAGCTTCAGACCAAAAGACATGAATTTTGATAACAAAACTTAACTAACATGTAAAATATAACTGAAACAATTAACAACTAACACATGACAATTCTGTTAATCTTTGAGTAAAAGCCCGAGTCACCAAAGACTTGTGCAAAGCTTTTACTTTATGATAATCATCATTGATAGTGATTAATCTTCATCTAAATCGAGGTATTTCTCTTGCCACTTGCTTATGGTTAATTCATTCGGCCACTTGTATTCCTGTGCAATAGTGAAGTTTGATAGGTGGATTTTCCATCTGCTATCGAGCAAGTTTCCAGCATCTACAACAAACTTTGTATAACCATTATCCAATGCAATAATTCCATCAAGCAGAGCATGAAATTTTTCCAGATTGATATTACCATCACCCTGTATATGTGTCAAACATTTTGGAACCATTTGATCAAATTCATTTCTCCATTCATCCACATCCTTGAGTTGACCATCAACTTTAACGATCAGAGGGCTAAAACTATGTTTTATTGAATCAAATGAATTCCTTCTATTTTCTACATTCTTCTTCATATCAATCAAATACTTATGTTCATCAATGATTCATTTTACCATTTCTTGAGTAGGTTTTAACCTTGTGGGTGCATCAGGATCTCTTTGTGTGGCTTTACATAGAGTGGTTAAGATATGGTAAGTGGGTTGTCATCATTTCTACAATTCCTCTAAGATAGGGGAATTAGTATTTATCTGTTCCATAGCTTTTACCAAATGACTAAAGCCCTTGTGAACTCCACTTATTTTCTCTTTTAAAACTTCAACTCTGTGTTTCAGTATTTCCTCCAAGGTACTCAAGATGTGCCATTTGATATCATCCATATTATGATTCTTTAGTTTCTCGACCTCTTCTTTCAATTGTTGAATCTGTGGATCTTCAACTAAATTAGGTGGATGATATACAACCATTTCATCCCCCTTTACATTTGTGGCTTGTTCCAATTGTTGTTTCAATCTGACATTTTCAATGAATAATTTATTTATCTCCTCATTTGATAGTTTGAGTCTTTTCTCATACTCTGTCATCTTCTTTTCCATGTTTTCCACTACATCTCTTGTAAACAGTGTTGAATGCATTGTCATGGTTGTTGCTTCTATGGGAGTAGTTTCCTTCATAGTTCTGACCAGAGCAGACCCTCTCATTTCCTGCACCACATCTAGAAGCCTAGGCTTCCTTGTGTTTTTATGTTTCATCCATAGGGCAAGGGTCTGGGTGGTTGGATTATATCATGTCCCTAATACTCCTTCCAAATCAAATTTTGCAACCAATTTGGGATCATCTTGAGCTCTGATTTGATCCAACCGAAACACTTTGGAGAGCTCCATTCCTAGTATAATGAGCATGTTACTTTTCAACACTAACTCCCTTGCTTCTTTAGGATTAATATTGGCATTGTCAATATTTAACTTTGTCATTGTTTGTGCATGTACTTCTACATGTTTCGAATCATCAGCTCCAATGAGGTTAATTTTTAGTTTGTCATCAAATTGTTTTATCTTCATTTTTTATCCAAAAATATTTGAACTCCCAAGTATGGATAAAGTCATCATCCTCCATGAATCTCAAGGAAGCAATAATTCTTTCATCATCTTGCATTTCATCAATAGCCTCCTCTAATATTCTCATCTTGGGATCATGAGGCTCAAGGATTTTCTATTTCTCTACAACCTCTTTCATATCAGCCAAAGTTAAGACTACCTCTTGTTCTTCATCACTTGACTCATAGTCCACTCGTGACCCAATCTTCTGTTTCTTAGTAGGAGGCTCATCTGTTTGAGATGGAGGAGATGGATGAATTGGTGATGAAGGTGGTGTATGTGATGTAGAGGTTGTGGATGCTGGTGGCTGGGGTGTAGGAAGTGGGGCTGATTTCTCTTCTTGAGCCTTTTTAGATAATTCATCAAATTTACCAAGGACTAATTGCATTATTTTCAACAACTTTGGCTCCTCATCAAAAAAAGCTTGAACTTCTTATCTTTTCCTCTCTCTTGATCCTCCTATCTCATCATAATTAACCATTTTTCCTCCTTTCAAACACATCTGCAAAATAGACCAAGTTTCTTATTACATCCTCATTCGGATCAAATTCATGTGTTATTGCCCTCTTTATTAGTAGGGTTCTTCTGATATTGTTGATGTGGCCTTCTGGATCACATATTCTCTCTTTCCCTGATCTGAGAGCAAAATTATCTCTTATAAATCTCTACAATTCCTCCAACATATCTTATCTAATTGACAATTCTTCAAATACCATCAAATCAGGTAGAAATGTTCCTTTTTTCTGATTTTTCATCAAATCATGCTCCATCCAGAGCATTTGCCACATAAATTCTAAAAACAATACTCTACTAGGCACACATTTTGGTAAAATATGAGGGGCTTGATCACAACCATATACCCTAATGATGGTGTGTTGTGGCATCAAAAACCAATCAGCATAGTTATGACTAAAACCTTGATCCGGTTTGTATTGCAGGGGTCTCATGACATCTATTAGGGATTGTGGTAATCTTGGTGTAGGAAAACCAAGTTGAGCAATTAGTCTGATGAAAAAATCATCCCTAAATACAACATAATCACTTTCATTGCATTTACTATCCCAGATATAACACCAATTGTGTACTGGGAGCATAACTCCATTCTCATGTGTTCTCAATTTCATCCTCTTTGTCTATTTTGTTTCATTTTAAGATAGAATCAAATGACATAATAAGGAGTACTCTCTAAAAGTTATGGGGGCCTTAGCTTCCCTAACCTATAACAAACCTTCATGAATCTATTCCTCAATGAATGAAGCAAAATCAAACTCCACATTCAACTTAGGATGTTGGATTATAATCATGGCCATTCTCATCAACCCTATCAACATATTATCATTTGCGTCAACTCCAAGAATTTGACATAATGCATAGTAGGTATTTTTGAAATAGGTCTGAAAGTTAAACACTGGAAAGAGTTCAAGCCTTGAAGAGTGAATGGGAAGGACTCTATTTTTGTCATCCCTTTTCATGTATAAGGGGAGTTCATCAGTTCTATAGGTCCTTTTCAACCTTCTATATTATTGCTCCAGCTTCCCTAAGTCAATTTCAATGATAGCCTACCTATTTAGGTCAAAACACCTAATTATAGCTTCCCTCGAGATATCTACCAAACATTGACCATCTGGAAGTCTGACCATTTTTTTTGGGACATGATATCTATTGGCCAAGGCTCTGATTAGCTCGACATCAACAAAAACATTAGGAACAACTAATTTTCCCATGTCAAAAGTCCATGGGTTTGACACTGGAACCCTTTCATCTCTGTTCCTATAAAAATACCAATATAAATTCCACCCAGACTGTGGAATTATTGGGTCCCTACACCCCTAAGCTAAATCCTTAAAGAATTTCTTAGAACCCTTATCTACTGAACCAGGTAACATGGCAAGTAATGGTGACTGTAATGAAATTCTACTAGATTTTTCTTCATTTTTAGTTCCCGCCTCTGATTTTTTTGGCACCATTGTTTAAATTTCAGTGAATGATAAGTAGACTTACCTAGAATTTTTCTCACTCTGCAAAATTCTTCCACTGTTGTACTTTGAGCTCGCCTGTATTCAACTTCTGCTAGCACAAGCACACGAATTCTCAATTTTCCCTGTTAATTTTTTATATCATACTGCATTAATTTCATATCTTAATTTCTTCATCATTCAAATCTTTCATACCAAGTTGAATTTCATACTTTGATGTTGATTGATGTGATTGGCCTTCATTTAATGCTCTAATGGCAGATTACCGCACTACCACATGACATTTTTCATTCCCCCATGGTATAGTGGTTCCTCATCTCTATTCTTATTTCACTGCTCTACCACAGTCTCCATTCCAACCCTCTATGGTATGGTGTTACATTATTACCTCTATTCTTAGCTTACCGCTCTACCGTGGGCTTCATTTCAACCCCTCGCAATATAGCAGTTCCCTCTATTAGTATTAATCATGACCCTGCTCTACCACAGGAAAGACATCAACCTTTCGTGGTATATTGGTATACAGTATATTACTTCCTTTACCCACCGCACTACCGTGAGTTGCTTTATTGGAAGATATGGTAAGGCAGTAAAAGGAAATTTTGACCTTGTGGATGGTAAAAACATGGTTTTTAAGGAAAAAATTTTGATTTCATATGAAAGGACCATCATAATTTCAAATGAAAATTCTAGTTCCAGCACACGTAGGCCATTCTTGCAATGTTTTTATTGGTGAAGCTTGCTAGTTGTTGTGCCGATATATTGTATCCTGCCAATATAAACATAAAACACGATCAGGGTGACATAGATACTACTTGGACAATATGTTATATCTCTTCAATTTGAAATGTGTGAACAATGGGTCTTGGATACATATAGTTCAGAGGTTTCTTACGAAAGATAATAATATCATTGGTAGTGGGATGCTAGGTTTTCAAGTACATCAATTATAAATTAAGGTTGTATACTATGGTAATTAACTAATTACACATCATTTGTGAATTCATTTTTTTTATATAGTTGGTCGAGAGTGGGATGCACTAGATTTGTACGTTGCAAAAAATCTTGATTGGATGATGGTATGGATTGAACGATGTCAACAATCTGGTCGCACATTAACATGGGAAGGTGTGGCTTCATTAGTTAAAGAAGATCATCATAATGGAGATTCCAATGTTACACCAACGGAAATTGATTTAGCATATGGTTTAAGAGATAAACAGGTACATATAAATATATTAAATCACCCATATTATTTAATTATTTTCAATTATATTGATGCATATATATGTTGATTTTTATTTTCTTTGCATACATTCGGCCAAGAATAAATATGTTTATCAACTGGAGATGCAATAATTTTTACATGTTTGACATATTTCAGGTGAAACACCACAAGGCTATGTGGTGCAATGGTCATAAATTTTGAATCAAAAAGTTAGATGACATGAAGAAAACTTGTGATTATGGGATAACTGCAGTCTTTCAGGTGACTAATGTTTCATCTAGAAGCGACATACATCTAGAAGTCTCAGAAAATAGATACTATGGGATTTTGGATGATGTACTTGAGTGTGACTTTAAGTCCTTCGAATTAGTTTTGTTCGTTGTCCAATGGTACAGGCTACGATTGAATGAAAATGATCCCGAGAGAACTGTTATTGAACATGATAATGGATTTTCCATGGTTATTACAAGGTCAATCGAGTGAGTTGGAAATGAGCTCTATGTTCTTCCAAGCTAATGTGAGCAGGTATTTTACTTAGAGGTTCTAGGTAAACTAGGTTGGTCATTTGTTGTTATACATGATCCAAGAGGAAGGTTGGTAAATTTTAATGTGGTGGAAGCAAAAGATACCGAAGAACTAGAAGATGATGTAGATGATGATCAAGATCAATAGTTAGTTGATGATGTGTCTGACGAAGATGTCGAAGAAGAGGAACTAGATCATGATGATGTAGGAGTTAATGTTCATGAAGATGATATCTATGTGGATGATGACATTATTGAAATTGATATCAATGATGATGATGATGATATGACCAATCCTTACAATGCTGAATTTGGATTGGATGATACAGACAAAGAGTTGGATGAAGAAGAAGATCAATGACATTGAAATGTATGAGTTATGTGATTATATTATCTATTTGATATTGACTTCTTGATAGAATTGTATTTGACTTATATGGTTACATAATTAATTCATGATGTTTTAATTTTTATGCCATTACATAATTAATTCATGATGTACTTTTTAATGTTGTTAATTCATGATGTTACAACTATTGTAGCTCTCCTAGAAATTTCCATATGATCAAATCCTAATCAATCTACGACTATTTATGATTAGATATTATTTGATCATATCTTCAATTATTTCATTCCCAAAAAATTAGCATTTCCTCATGGTGACCCCGCATAGTGACATGTGAATGGGGCCAACATTGAAATTTTTTCAATTTGTGCTTGCATGGATTGAAACTTGACATGGTTAGCATAGACGCATGTGTTGATGATTTGGGAGGGTTTAGAGACTCAAACATGAGGTCATGCATGTTATGAAAGTGTATGGTAATCCTACTTATAGCAGAAGTTCACATGATAAGCTAACCAATGGAACTATATTGGAGGATAAACCCACCTATGGAATTAATTTAAGAGGTAAGGGATGCCTCTTAGTGGAATTTCAAGTCTTGGATTAATCCATAGTGCTAAAATTAGTTTTAGTGTTCTTCCCTTGGTGTTATATTTATCTCTATAATTTCCCATACTTAACCATTTCATCATCCCTTTTCCCAAGCTATTTGTATCATAATATAAACTTGGTCCAATCTCACATTAGCCCCTTAGGTAATTATCCATTTCCTCCAAGTTGAATGGAACCTTTTGTACCAATGCATCTATTTTTTCCTACCCTAATGGATCAAGACTTCACATCACCTTAACAATCTTCTTTATGTCATAGCATATCTCCGAAGTGCCTTTGGCATGCTTTAGATGTGTCAATATTAACTAGATTGAATCTATTAATTTTAAAGTCTCTTAACACATTCCATGACAAGAAAATGACTCATTTTGATTAAGGAGTACTTTCCTAAAACATTCCTTTATATTCAACAATCCCCTCTGACACCCACATCATAATTCATATCCATGTTAGTTGTAATGAGTGTTTTAAACCAACAATCAATGAATCATAGGATAAAAGAAAACTCGTTATGCACAAGGATAAGAATGAAAGAGACTGAAATAATCAATTCACTCGATATGCTCCCCATTACTTTAATAGACTAATGTAAAAAGATAAGTCATAACAAGAATAGGACCAAAAAAAACTAGGAAAAGCAACCTTGTAGGCTACATTAATAAGACATTGATTGCAAGCATTTCTTCCATGATGTTTAAATGACAAAATATAAGATAGATCAATCTTTAGTCAAGTAGTATTTCAATCACTGATTCTTAGACATCCATCATGATTAAACATCACATATCATAAGCCTTTTTAACAATCACTAGGATTTTAGATAATATTCAATCATATCATAGGAAATAAATCATCAAAAATTATAAAGAAAGAGAAAACCAACTATATAAGCTCAGCAAGCCACCATACAAAAATTATATTTTGTAGAAAATAAAATAAAATATATGTTAACATAGCATATATATTTTTTATATAAACTATATGTTGACATAGCATATATATAAACTATATATTTTGAATTTTGGCCCAACGCGCGTAGGAGCACGACATAGCATACTGCACCGAGACCCTAACTAGAGAGTTGCACCGAGAACCACTGCATCTAGCCCCTGAGTGGAGAGTTGTGAGAATTCACTGGATGAGTGTTGCAAGGCCATTGAGTTGAGGAGGAAGACTAGGAACCATTTGGCAGGAGGAAAGCCAAAGCGAGAGGTGAGGGAACTCAGAAAGGGAAAATCGACCAAGGGACAAAGACTATAAGTGATTTTTCCCACACATTGAGAAATCGTGTTGCAAGTACAGTAATTTAGACTCTGTTTGTTCTTGTCGAGGTTTTGCATGCTATATTTTGGTCAATTCGAGCAAATGTCCCATTGACAAACCCAAGTATTGCCTAGTACTAGTGTCTGGTTAGTTTGAACAACCAAGCTTTGAGATGTTCAATCAATTGGGTGACCATTTTTGGCCTGTGAACTACAATTTTTGTATCTGTCTTAGCATATTTTTTCTACTATAAGATTGAAAGGAATTCTCATCATGTAACAACACATGAAGTTCACTAGGGTTCAAATTTCTAAACTTCGATGAAATAAACTTACATATTGAGGTCCACAAATGATCAAAGGGACTGAAAACAATACATGGTCCATGAGTGCAATGAAAAATTCCTAGTTCCTATCCATAAGAGAATGTATAGAAGTACAAGAGATGAAAAAAAGACAAGGAGCCATTAAAAACTTTTGAATATTTCACTAACTCAACCAAACCTCCAAAAGAACAGTATAGATGCCAGCACTAGGGAAAGCCCGAAAGAGAACACTAATGAAAGTGGACTTTTTTTTTCTCAAGTTCCAGAAGAGTATAAATGGTTTGAAGATGTTGTGGGTGTCTGGAAAATGGTGAAGGAATGTTGGATAGGGAGGGACCCAATTAGCCTCTTTAACTAGATTCTTAAGAAAGAAATAAACTCTGATACATTTTGGGGTTCTTCTGAGTAGGGCCCATTTTTTATTATTTTATTTGGGGGACCCAAAAAACCATAGGGGTGGAAACTTGTGGAGCTTAATCATTAAAGGCAAGGGGTCTATCCATTTAGAAATAGACTAAAAGGATGGTTGCACGAGGGGCTATTTCACATCAAAGGCGGTCCAAAAAATTTCATAGACTAACTAACCAGACACCAGTACTACCTCAAAGGGACTATTTTATTCAAGGAAGGTGGTCCAAAAAATTTCGTAGACAGGTACAAAAAGTAATAGCAACCTTCCACCAACTAACCCAATCAACCTCCAAGAAACAAGACAATGAATCCTCTAGATGTTCCCAAAACCCAAGGCTTCAAAACATAAGGTTGGTGACCCTACAAACCATTCCCATGCTCACCAAGTGATCTATGATCATCATACCCTTAAAAGGTTTATTAATACATTCACAACTATTGTTACCTCCACATGCATTTGACTAGTAGTGGCAATCTTGGTTTTTAATCCTCCAACCCCATACCTTGGGATCACATCACCATGAAAGAACTTCATGAAGAGAAGAGGAAAGAAAGACATGTAGTAGGTCTAAAAGAGGGAAATCAACTAGAGGTCAAAAGATTAGAAGAAAATTTTGTAAGTGCATGGAATTTTTCTTGTTGAAGGGGGGTCATATTCTTATGATGATGAGAGCATAGGTGACATCGAGGTACCCTTGAGGTACAAAAATCTATGGAAACAATGGGTACCCAAGGAACTTCCTCCAATAAACACTGATTTTTGTGTCAACGAGAGGATATGTCGCATAGCACCATCGTCATTGCATGGTTTGGGCCTATTTTGCATGGATAGCATAAAGGTCTATTACAACAAAGTTACTGAATTGATGGAGTATGTCGGACCCTGTTATAGTTACAAAGATTGGATGCAGCTAGTTCGATATACATAAAGTATGTGTAGGTATGCACTGTTAGCAAATTATATACAGCTAAAAGATAAGGATCAAAATAAAGGAGTGGCTATGTACATTGACAGAAGACCAAAAGCATCAGAGAATATTGTAGGGTTTATAAATAGTACACGACCTAGATCAAAAAATAAGCAACCCAATTGCTTATTTCAGGCGCACGAGGGAAACTATGTATTCGTATGTGCGATAAAATCAATAACTGTAGGGGAAGAGTTGCTAATCAATTACAATTTGAATCACATAGATACAAACACATTTACTATGGGGGTGGCACGTACTATATACCATTTTACCCAACCTCCAATTAATGACTCCAATATACCATTTTATTATTATTATTTTTTTCATAAGTCTATTGGTTTCATTTCGGTAATGTTTTTCTATATTTAATATTTGTCACAGTGGGACATTGATCATAGGGGGAAGGCTCCATCCCAAAGCACAGATCATGATGCATCTTTAGGCACTTCTACCTGATAGGTTTACCTCATTATAATTGTACAAATTAGATACAAGCAAATTTTTTTATTATTATGTTTTTTTCATAAGTTTATTGGGTTAATTTCGATAATGTTTTTAATATTCTTGTCGCAGTAGGATGATCAGGGAAAGGCACCAGCAGTAGAGGAGAGCATCCATAGAGAGGTGCAGTCACTATTATGTGATGATGACATTGCATATTCTACAAACCCTCTGGATATGATAAGGAAGATCCAAAAAAAATCAATAAAGAAATCCTTTAGTTGTTATTCATAGTGCCTCAAACATATGAGATAAGAGAAAGGGTTAAAATATTGACTGAGAGAGTATGGAACTTGCAAGTAAGCTGTCATGAGATCTTTAATTATAACATAAGTTCATTCATGGTTTTATATTTTCTACTCTTTTATGTCATGAACTAAAATATGTATTGTTTTTATAGGATTTTTTGTGTCCTCATGATGCTATTGGCCATGATTAGGGTATTGCAAGTACTGTCCATGGAGTAGGGGTTGGTACAAGTGTCAATCTTGATCTTCTTTCGCATATATCACATCATTTGACCCCATCTTGTCGACTGAAATGTCAACAACACATAGCATGCAGGCATTGGGTACTACACCCTCTAGCAGCGAACACATGCCAGAACATGTGTCAAGACATGTACCTAGGGATGCAAAGGCCACTAGTACTGGTGATGCTTTAGCAACATTTCCTGGATCTTCCCATATTACTAGTACAGGAACATTGTTGGTCACATTTGTGGTGACTGAGGATTTTGTTCCCATAAAGATAGAGAAGGTTCCAGGTACTTTAAAATGTTGTAATTATTATTATATATAATCCAATTGAAATTTACTTATTGATCACTCTTTTTAGACTAATGATCCCATAATATTTTTGCAGTAAATGATGTTTTTTATAAATATCTAAATTATATTACATTGGAGATCTTTGGGCCCACCATACGTACACAATGGAATGCCCAAAATCAAGATTTAAAAGATGAGCTCATTAGTTGTTTAGTTGTGTTGTTTGGTAATAACACATTCAACCAAACCAAGGTCCTTATGAAATTTGGTACCTATCTAAAGAATGTGAGGGACCAATATAGGTCACATTTATAGAAGAACAAAAAGTACAAGCATCCCCCCATCATTGATACATTTGACTCCAAATTTTGACGAAAGTTCGTCAGAATTTCAACTAACTTTCATCGAAATTATTTCATCGATTTTCCAACGAACTTTGAAATGTCAAAATTTTGACTCAGCATCGTCAGCTAGGTCATAATTTTGACATTTCAAAGTTGGTTTGAAAATCGACAAAATAATTCCAACAAAAGTTCGTCGAAATTTCAACAAATTTTCATCAGAATTTGGAGTCAAATGTATCAGTGCATGATTTCGGAGAGGAAGTGGAAGGACCTTGTGTCAAATGGAAAGGAGAAGGCTGAAAATAAAAAAGGAAAGACACCACTGGGCCAAGGAAGGTATGTGATACTATCAACAATATAATTATATATTGATTACTCTTTCTTTTTACATAATCTAACGTATTTCAAACTTTTCATAGGTTGTCTAACACATCGAAGGAAACAAAGGAAAGACTAGAAAAATATGGGCAACACAAACTTGGCTCTGGTGGTTATATGAAATTAGCCACATGAATTGTAAGTATCAATAAATGAAATATTGCATCCAAATAATAAATTGCAAACAATTTTGGTTTTATCACACCATTGAAGCAAAATTCATGATTTTATGCAAAAATGCAAGGCTCTGAATTCAACAAAGTGCCCATAGAAGAGGACCTGAAGATTACCTTCCAGTAAGGCTATGGAGTCGTGGTTGAATTCCTAAGAATCTTGACTGGGAAAACACAAGCTTCCACTGCATCCAACACGCAGGTAAATAAACTCAATGAAGTTTATTTAAAATTGAATACTTGTGCAATTTATTCAATATTAATTTCCACCATAAAGTAATTATGTGCCTATTTGTTTTAAATAGGCAAGCAATGATAATACTGCACATGACATTGGAATGCAGTCTGGTGAGGGTGGAGCACAACCTGCAGATGAAGGTCATGGTGTGCATCCTAGTACTGGATGTATTCATGTGCTATACAAAATGTAGTAAGGATTAATACAATTAAACATATTTAATTGCAATTTGTGTATTAATTAATATAACCTTTCATGTTTCAACTTTAGAGCATGTAGAGCATGATCAACATGTTGAGCATGATTAGGCTAGACAAGATCACGAACATGATGTGGCCCCATCAGGTAAAGAGGACCACTCTAATGTTCTTTTAAACATATTTAATTTCAATTGGTGTATTAATTAATGTAACCTTTCATGTTTCAACTCCAGAGGATTTAGAGGGTGTTCAACATGTTGAGGATGAGGCTATAAGACAAGATCAAGAACATGATGTGGCCCCATCAGGTAAAGAGCACCACTCTAATGTTCTTTTAATTAATGAAATACTTGTAACAATAATAATAAAACATATCAATTTAACATTTCTTTGTTATTGCAGCAGACCCCCCTTGTAGCGGCCTCTATGTCGTGAGTACATGACTAGGCATACATTAAGATCATGAGTAGAGGGCGGAACAACTGAAGGGGGGATAGATTATTTAGAAAATGATACTCCACTTCTTTTTCTAGCTGCAAAAAATAAACCAAAAAAAAAAGTGATTGTAATCATATTATGACAACCATATTTTTGATAATATGTTAATGAATGTTAAAAACTGATATTTTTGACAACCATATTTGTGATAATATGTAAAAACTGAAAGAATGAATGTTATATGTTATTAATGGATGAATGAATGAATGTTATATGTTATATGTTACCAATCAGCTACTTGTGACAAGGTGTTGTTTTCTTCTATCTCGCCTTTTCTCTGTAAGAAAGGAGATCAACTCTGGGTTTGTGAATTGGGATTTTTATCTATGCACACAAAGAAATTGACAGGCTTTACTGAGACATATTTATGGAGAGTGTATGACATCAAAGGCTACATGGTTGTTACCTTTCAAACTTCTGATACACTATCAAATGATAATTGTTAATGTTCCAATTCTCTGAGGGAAGATGTTTGAATGAATAATTTAAAAAAAAAAAACTGCAGGGTTTCGTCGCATTTTCGATGAACATAGCCCAATGAACCACAAAATTTGCAACGAGCTTGTTGTACACGCTACGTAGTTTTTGTCATAATGACAATGACGATTTTCTCCACCTCGTCAGAAAAATGGATGAACGTTTGGTGTTTTTTCGATGATTTCAAATGGGCGTTCTACAATGTTTTGTGATTTTTTGTGTCGATAGATAGATGAAGTTACGTTGATTTTGCAACATACACTACTAAAATTTTATGTGGTGCTGATCGACAATGTTGGGTCGTGGTTTCGACATATAAAAATTAGTCGTTAAAGCAACAAAAATCTAGCGATGAAATTTAAATCAGTGTTGTGTCGGTAAGTTGACAATATTTTGTTGATATGTCACCAAACATTCGTCAGAATGTGTATTCAAATACATTAGTGTGAGTATATAGGTTTTAGGGTATATAGTTGAGGATCCAATATATAAGATAGATGGTTTAGAATTAAGGGTTCAAGATTTAATGCATAGTGTAGAGGGTTGAGGGTTGAGGGTTTAAGGGCTTAAGGGTTTAAGGATTAGGGTTGAAGGTTGAGGTTTGAGGGATTAGGTTTTAAGGGTTGAGGGTTGAGGGATTAAGGGTTGACAGCTGAGGGTTTAGGGATTGAGGGTTGAGGGTATAGGATTGAGGGATTAGGGTAGAGAGAGAGGGATGAAGGGAGGGAGATATGGAGGGAGAAGTGAGATAGAGAGGAGGAGAGAAGAGGATGGAAGTACATAGAGAGATGAGGGTTGAGGATCCAATGTATAGCGTAGAGGGTTGAGAATTGTGGGTATAGGGTTGAGGGTTGAGGTTATAGGGTTGATGGATTAGGGTTGAGGGTATAGGTTGAGGGTAGAGGGCATTGGGTCGGGGCAGAGGGTAGAGGGTTAAGGGTTTGGTTTTAGGGTTGAGGGTTGAGGGTAGAGGGTTTAGGGTTGAGGTTGAGGTAGAGAGTTTAAGGGTTTAAAGGTAGAGGGTATAGGGTTGAGGGTTTATATTTGAGGGTAGAGGGTATTGGGTTAAGGGTTAAGGGTAAAGGGTTTAAGGGTTTAGGGTTGATTTGGTTACGGTTGAGGGTAGAGGGTATAGAGGTTGAGTGTTTAGGTTTTAAGGGTAGAGAGGGAGGGAAAGATGGAGGGAGAAGTGAGATAGAGAGATAGCGAGAAGGGATTAGGGGAGAGAGAGAGGTAGGGGGAGAAAGAAAGAGACAGAGACAAAGAGAGAAACAAAGACAAAGAGAGTTGTCTAGTTATGTAGGTAGAGAGAGGAGTGGGAGAGACAGGGTGGGAGAGAGATAGAGGGAGAGGAGAGAGATAGAGAGGAGAGGAGGAGAGGTGTGGGAGAGAGAGGGAGAGAGAGAGAGAGAGAGAGAGAGAGAGAGAGAGAGAGAGAGAGAGAGAGAGAGAGAGAGAGAGAGAGTTGAGAGTTGAGAGAGGGAGAGGGGGTAGGAGGGAGAGACTTGAGAGAGAAGGAGAAATAAATAGAGTGGGAGAGAGATAGAGAGAGAGGGAGTAGGGAAAGAGATAGAGGGATTGAAAGAGGGAGTGGGAGAGACAAGGGAGGTGAGGTGGAGAGAGAGATAGAGGGAGGAGAGAGAGAGAGAGAGAGAGAGAGAGAGAGAGAGAGAGAGAGAGAGAGAGAGAGAGAGAGAGAGACCAGAGAGGGAGAGGATAGGAGAGGAGGACTTGAGAGAGAAGAGAGAGGGAGAGGGGAGGGAGAGACTAAGAGGAGATAGATAGAGTGGGAGAGAGAGAGGGGTGAGAGAGAGAGGGAGATAGAGGGAGTGAGAGAGAGATTTGATAGAGGCGGGGTAGGAGGGAGGGACTTGAGAGAGAGGGAGAGGGAGAGGGAGAGACCCGAGAGAGAGGGAGAGAGAGAGTGAGAGAGATAGAGAGTGAGAGAGAGAGAGGGAGTGGGAGAGAGATAGAGGGAGTGAGTGAGAGAGAGACCTAAGAGAGGGCTAGGGGGTAGGAGGGAGAGACTTGAGAGAGAGAGAGAGGGAGAGGGGGTGGCAAGGAAAGACCTAAGAGAGAGAGGGAGTGGGAGAGAGATAGAGGGAGTGTGAGAGAGAAATCGTGATGCTTATAAACTCTTCATCTAAGGCTACAGGATCACGTTGGGCCCCTCTTCAATAACCTCTCAATTTTTACTATCTCGGATGCATTTTCCCATGGTGATGACTTTTTAGTTGAGGAAAAAGTTGTCAAATGCAAGTAGTGTGAAGTTGAAAAGTGGTGCAACTTTCATTTTGTAACTCGTACGAGCAAACGAACTATTCCAATGCATCCAGATGGGTACATTTGCATTAGGAATGGTCCTCTTTCATACCCAAACGTGCTGAATCACTCTAAGCTACGTTCAACTGGTTCGATCTCTTAAGAGTCCAAAGTGCAAAATCGCTGCAATCTTTGATGGACTATTACTCAGAAACTGTGAAACTTAAAAACCCTCCACTTGATGCTATGGGATCACATTGGAACTCTCTACAATAACCTCTCTTATTTTTTGCTATCTTAGAGGCATTTTCCCATGGTGATGAATTTTTAGTTGAGGAAAAAGTTGTCAAATGCAAGCAATGTAAAGTTGCAAAGTGGTGCAACTTTCATTTTGCAACTCGTATGACCAAACAAAATTTTCCAACATGTCTAGATGGGTACGTTTAAATTAGGCATGGTCCTCTTTCACACCCAAACATGCCAAATCACTCTGAACTACGTTCAACTGGGTCAATCCCTTATGATGGCATGCAAAACAAAGGAAAAGAGAAAGATTCACATAGCAGTTTACAAGTCTGAGTTTTCCACACCAAAAACATATGATTGCATGAAAGAGGTAAAACATTTGGGTGTCAAAATAGTTGAGGAAAGCCTAAACCTTTTCATTCTCAAATGGGTTATTATTCAATTACTGTGGATCTCATACTTCCATTGAATTGATTATTATTAATATTAGTATTTAGGTAACTTTCTTATTCCTATTATGGCTCTAATCACAATGAGAGGGCTACATGACTCTTAAAATATTCTATGATCATCCTCAAGTCTAGAAAGGGAAAGACATTTTTTAATTATCATCCTTTCCCTTACAACAATATGGTTGTTGTAAAGAGAAAAAATTGAAAGATTCTAGAAAAAAATCGAAAGATTTATAGCTAAACCTAATCATAGGTCAATAGAAATATGAGCCCACATGGTGGCTTATGACCTAGCTAAAGAGAATCATAAATAAGAGGTATAAATATATGTTGATACCAGAGCCTCAACCATAATAAGTAGAAGCTAAAAATAGCCCAAAGAAGAGGTATAAACATATGTTGATACATAAGATATTACAACCCCTATTCCTACTCCTTCATAATCATATCAAACATCCTAGAAGAAATTGAATCTTAGTGGGTGCCCACTACAAACTAATGACTCATTTGAATCTTAGTGGGTTCCCACCACAAACTAGAGCTTATTTTAAAATACCATAGGCAAAGGTGAGGACCTAGAATAGGAGAAGGAAAAAAATTGAGAGAAGTGATGATCCACTTATGAAAATGGGATATGAAAATAGAAAACAAAATAGAAAAGCATACCAAGATCCATTAGAGGTTTGTATAGAGAAGGTACAATAGGTTACACTATAAATATCTATCTTCCCTCTCCTCCTAGCTTTATCCCTTTTAAATTATTCCTTGGATTCCATATTGAATTAGCACATAAGTAAATGATACATCATTGGTGAATCATTTTTGGAAATATTGGAGTTGTTTAAAATCAACTAATAAAGTTGTTTAGCATCAATCAGTAAATATTATTGACAAACCATGAAGGACAGCAATGAGCAATGCTATGGCTAACCAATTAATAAGTATACATGTGAATAAGTCAAGCATACATGTGAATAAGTGAAGCACAAATACTCAAATACATGTAATCTTTGAAGTATACACATGAATACATAGTATATGCATTAATACAAAATATATGCATGAATACAAGGTATACATATGAAAGCATGTAAGTCACAAAGTATACATTGGAATACACGTAAGTCACAAATTATACACATAAGTTGTAAAGTATACACTTGAATACACGTAACTCATATCTATTGAACCATGGATTTATAATGCAAATATGGACACCATCGATAAAAAATATTTGTATTAACCAAATAGCCATGTAGGAATACATCAATATATGTCAATATAAGTATAAAATATATACAAAATAGTCATATAGGCTTACAAGAATGTCATATAGGCATACAATGTCAAAAATATTTAATACAAAATATGTCCAAAAATGCCATATAGGCATACAACAAAGGGCCCTAGAATCAAAAGTCATTGCCCTTCAGACTCTTGAAACAAACTCTTTCCTTTTGTTGGTCGGCCAGATGGTGATAAGTATTTCACTCATTTACTCTAAGGTCGAGGAGTGCTCCTTCTCCTCCTCCTAAGGTTTAGGCCCCGATCAAGCCTTATCGATTACAATAACAAGTAAAGACATTAATATATACATTATAAAAACTGATATATTTAACAAAATAATCACTTAGCGCCTCTAGATGATCACACTCCTCGAGAGAAATATTCGCATGCCCATGATGTAGCGTGCTAAATCCCTATAGAAACCATCCAAAGAGAAATTAAACTAAAAATCAATAATGGTTTGATTTTTCACTAACTAACAGCTATAACAATGAATGTAAATTGAAATTTAGTAATCTGCCTCATACCCCCATGAGAGGCATAGAGGAGTCTATAGCAGATGAAACACCAAGCTTCATTGCCCTATGAACATCTGGAGGTTTTGCACTTGCAACATCTAAAAATAAAACAACAATTTTTTCAATCATGAAAACTACAATAGTGATGCACGTCATTGATTATAATGTATGAGATAATGAACAAAATTTTGAGTACCTATTGAACTATATATTTCTTACTATCATGCTTACTATTTTCCCTATCCATGGCTTGTTTGAAATCACCTATTTTAGGATTTTATCCATAGCAGCAAGGAGGTGAACCATTTGATAAAATGCTTTGGTAGACATGTACGAAAAATATGGTAGCATAGAGAAGGTAGTGAACTATTTGAAAAAATGCCTCAAAGAAATGTCGTCTCATGGTGATGGAATTCCATTACAAACAAATGTGTCATGGCATTCCATCACCATGAGACCACATTTCTTTGAGGCATTTTTTCAAACTACTCATTGCCTTGTCTATGTTATTGCTTACTATTATGCTTTGATAGACTTTTTCCAAGCATCCATAGTTTGTTGGAAATCACCTTGTTTATCCTTTTAGCCATAGTAGCAAGGAAGTGAACGGTTTGATAAAATGCTTTGGTAGACATGTATGGAAAATGTGGTAGCATAGAAAAGGCGTTGATCTGCTTGAAAAAATGCCTCAAAGAAATTGGGTCTCATGGTATGAGACCACATTTCTTTGAGGAATTTTTTCAAACTACTCACTGCCTTGTCTATGCTATTGCAAATAATATTATGCTTTCATAGATTTTTTTCCAAGCATTCATAGTTTGTTAAAGTGAACTGCTTGATAAAATGCTTTGGTAGACATGTATGGAAAATGTGGTAGCATAGACAAGGTTGTGAGTTGTTTGAAAACATGCCTCAAAGAAATTGGATCTCATGGTGATGGACCATGAGACCACATTTCTTTGAGACATTTTTTCAAACTACTCACTGCCTTGTCTATGCTATTGCAAATAATATTATGTTTTCATAGATTTTTTTCCAAGCATTCATAGTTTGTTAAAGTGAACTGCTTGATAAAATGCTTTGGTAGACATGTATGGAAAATGTGGTAGCATAGAAAAGGTTGTGAGTTGTTTGAAAACATGCCTCAAAGAAATTGGATCTCATGGTGATGGACCATGAGACCACATTTCTTTGAGACATTTTTTCAAACAACTCATTGCCTTGTCTATGCTATTTCTTACTATTATTCTTTCATAGATTTTTTCCAAGCATCCATAGCATAGACAAGGCAATGAACTATTTGAAAACTACCTCAATAAAAAGTGGTCTCATGGAATGCCATAACAAGAAAATGCAATTAGCATCTACTCCTAGTTATTGCTTATGCTACATGAAGTAATTGCATCATTGCTTACGGTGACTTTCTTAAAAACTATATTGTAATTGAAATTTTTTCATCTATCAACATCTAGTTATTAGTTATGCAATGTGAAGTAATGCTTTGAGTTTGAAAGATGTGAAATGAAATGTAATCAACGATATGGGTACAAACTACATAAATCTATTAAGTATAATTCATTAGTTAAACTCTTTATTCTATTACCTACGTGAAGGTTTGTACAACTCCACTAGCACTGGGGGGTGTTCCCGCAAAACCTCCAATATTAGCCTATTCAACACCCAAAATCAGATATTAGAATACCATTCACATAATAATTCTATTCACATGTAATATTTACAATTTTTTACTAGTTACATACCTTAGCGGTAGATGTAGTGGAGTAATAAACAGGTGGAGGGTCGGTGTATCCAGTATCAACACCGTGACCCTGAAATTTTATTACAATCATTAAACTAAATTAGTTAATCTTGAATTTCAAAAATAAAATTTAATAAATTATATTCAATGAACATGCTAACATTTACCTGAGTATCGATGCTGAAATCCTCATTCAAAATTTCATCTACCATCGTCATCTCCACAACTACAGACATATCCTGCACACCAACCTCTTGAATGTGTGTGGGGTCATATGTACAAGCCGACCCATAAACTTGATAAGAATGGGGTGAAATCCTACCCCTCAAACTCTCCCATGGATGGCATTGTATACAGGACTAGCATGTTGGATGATACTTTGGGTCAAAGAGCTGATAGACTGCAAAGTGTCCACCTCAACATTCTCCTTCGTGATAGAAGGGATAATGACGTACTTATGAGCCAACCTAGCAAGAGCTCATCTCCCTTGTCGCTAAGGATCCTGACATGCACCTGGTCTATCTTGTGATGACCCTTCATCTCTCCCCTGAAAGTCCCTCATATCAAAATAGTTAGGGATTTTGTTGAGGATGAACTCACAATAGAGTTTCCTCAAGAAATATTGGGGGACCTCGTTATTGTTGCATGGTGGATAGTCAAAAACCATCCACCACCTATCCCAAAAGTGTTCCTAATCCCTTGGTGGTGGAATCACTTGATAGGAAACCTCTTGGCATTAAGGTCAAGATTTTGATTTGTGCGTGGATCAGTGAATAGTGAGCACAAATCATATTTTATAATTTTTTCATCTTTTACTTATTTATATGATAATTTATCTGCATAAAAATTCTTTGACGCCTACCTCTTATCTACCCAACCACTTAATTGTTTGTTGATTGCATCTACATGTGTTAACATGTCTTGAAGTGAACTCACAAGTGTTCTTCTTTCCATGGTTGAACTTAAAGGATCGTTCAACCTCATGATTAACTCCTCAATCTATTTTTTGTTGTTTTCAATTTCCCCCAATAAATTTTGTTGAGTACTAGGAGGATGTTGAGGAATTGGTGGAGGATTTTGTTGTTGTGGTTGTTGAGGATTTTGTTTGTGTTCTTGTTGTTTTGGTTGTTAAGAATTTTGAGGAGGGTTTTGAGGTTGATTAATATCTCCTACAAATAAAATAAATGAATATAAAAAAACCTAAAATTACCTATTTAACAACAAATGCATAAAAAAAAAAAATAATGCTTACTTATTTGACCTCCCCATCCAAGTGATGAAATTGCAACAATTCAATGAAGAAATTGCGAATTTTGATCCTTCCAAAATGCGAGCGAGCAATTGCAGGGTTTGTTGGCTGCAAGAAAGAAAAAACATAGTGAAAATAAAATGATATGTTTTTTTTTTTTAATAAGCTTTAACATGCTCGCATTATAACATGAGCACGTTATAGGCTTGATGTGACTGAGCCTTAGGCTTTGTCACACCAATCCATAAGGCGAGCACGTTATATGACACTCGTGTTATAGCCTTTAAAAAAAAATGGCCACTTTTTGGCCCCCCAACTTTTTGCACATGCCCTAAGCAATGCACATAAAATGCCTTCTCTTGATAGATTTGCAGCTCAAATTAGAAGAGAACAATCCAAGTTGGCACACATGGGAAAATTGAAGTCTTCCAAAACATAGGCTCTTCTTGCAAAAAATCCAAAGGCCTCGGGTGGAAAAGGTAAGAAGTGTAATAAGGACCCCAAGTCTAATGAGCAAGGTAAGGATTCACCTTCACAGAGAACTCTTAAGTCTCCTTTTCCAAAGAGGAATCATCTAAAAAGAAGTTAAAATTTGCATATTGTAAAAGGCTAGGACATGATGAGCATAGATGTTATGAAGAGAATATTGATGAACTATCCCACATTCTTTAAAAGAAAAATATTCCACTTCCCTTGTCAATGTCTTCTTCCTCTTCTCCAATGTCTCAATCCATAGAAGCTTCATCATCATAGTCAGGGACTACAATAGTTACAAATGGGCTACACAAAATGAAAGGAAAGGCACCCTTGGCCTCTACCAGTCCTGAATTTTGAAGATTGCTTCTTAATTTAGGGGCATCTCATCATATGGAATCATATATGGGAATATTCTCTTCTTTTGAGCCGTATAATTCACCTAGTATTTTGATGGGAAACAACACATATATGAAGGTGTGTTGGAAGGGTTCTATTGACATAGGAAAAGGCACTTTTAATGATATACTTTGTGTTCCTTCATTGTCATCTAGTCTCCTTTTGTTTATCAAATTACCCATAGTGGACAAGGTGAAACAATTGAGTTCACTCTTGATAGAGTATACATAAAGGACTTGGAGACTAGAGATATTTAATTGCTATAGGGATGTTTGATCATTCATCTAATTTGTCTTTCTTTTCCAATTTTTCTTATGTTGATGATAGTGTTTATTTGACTAATATTCACACTCCATCAAGTGAGAATCACATTTATGAGAAATTTGATCATCTAAACCTTGGTATTTTAGAAACAAGTACCGAGATTCCTACTCCTCCAAATCCTACTTCAACTTTCAGTGCTTCTATTCAACAAGATGATCATATTTTTTCAGATCTTACTTTGTAGGATGAATATTTGACAATGATTTCTAACTTGTTTGTGGAGTCGCATACTATAGATTTGGAGGACACACTTAAGGGTGTTCCTCTCCTCTTTGATGACAGTTTCAATACAACTATTATCCCATCTTCCTTGTCTTTGGAGATTGAAATTCATGAGTTTCCTCATTTCCTTGATTTGTCATGTTTCTTGGTTGAGTTTGACCATGATTATGTTGTGGCTTATTCAAGCTTGGAGGCTCCTAATTAGTTTTCAGAGACATACATTTTAAGACTTCGTTTTAGTTGGACATGAAGTGGCTTCTTCATGAACCTATGGATTTGTTTCTTCCTAAGGGAATATGTGTTGCTTGGAGACATTGGATCATCTTTTGTTTTCAGGCATTCTTCATTGATATTGGAGCTTCTTCATTATGGGGGATATTGTGTCTTTTTCCCTCTTATGGGGGGGCATTAATTATATATTCACGATGGATGTATTCCTTTGTGGGTATCATTGAGTCCTCCATAAATCATGTTTCTTTGTATTTTTCTCTCTTTTGGAGAGGAGTTTTGTCCCACTATATTTTTTTGAACTCCATTTGTGAGTGATTACATTCTAAATGGGTACCTAGCATGGCCTTGTAATCAAGACCCATAATAATAATTTTCATGTTTTACATCTTTGCATAATAATCTACTCCTTAAGTTGCACTTAAAGGGGGGTGTTAGTGTGAATAAGGTCTTGTACTTACCTAATTCCTAGTAGGGGACTTATTCACATGTTAAGTTTACTTAGGTTCTAGATGACCTTCTAGAAATCTTAGTTGTCTAGATAAGATCTTATCATAACTTAACTATTTAATTATTTGTCAAGTTAGTTGTCTCATAACACGGGATTAAGACACATGCCACAATCTTGTCTAATCCTATCTCTCACCTTGCCTTTATAAGCAAGGCCTCTTATGCACATTTGACATATTTAATCTTGTAATCTTGCATCCATAGTCAAGTAAGTTATTCTTGTCATTTTCTCTCTTGTGGAAGATATTTTGATTTAGCAGTTGTTCTTGGGGTGTTGGGAGTTCACCATTAACTCCTACAAAAATGAAAAATTGATTCAATACAATTAAAATATAAAACATACAAATATCCCACAAAGATTAAAGATGATCTATCATATGACATAAAGAGAATTTCAAAAAACTATTTATCAACATTAGATATTTTTTTGTTTTTGAAATGATAAACATCCTACATCTTTTCTAGCAACCTATTGATATCAAAAGCATGAATATTCCTAGGTGTATGAATAATTGACCTCATTCAATTTAATGCTAAGAATTAAAGATATTAATACTAGATTTTGTAATAACTATATTGATTATTTTCTAATTGAAATATTTCAAATTGTACTCTATAATCTATCAACAAAATTACAACTTTATAATCTCATTCTTAACCTTAATAATAATATGATTGAAAATAAAATAATATTAATTTTTAATTAAACAATTTAAACTACTAAAGATAAATGACATTTTACTCAATTTACCCTTTGTGAACTACATTTATATAATTGCAAGCTATCTCAAATAAGATGAGTTCAAGTGCCAAGTGATAGATAGTTGGGGATTTTATGATAAAAACCCAAATTATTGAATGTCATGGATGAGACCACCTGAAACTCCAGTCTAAAAGAAAAATTTGCAGTTAATATAGAATTCAACTTAGATGTGTAAAAAGACATCAAATTAAAGTTGACAACTGCGTATAATACCCTGGAAACAGGACACAAACCTTAAAATTCTAGGCCTCATGTCCTGTCCATAAACTTCCTCTAAACAAAAATTCAATTTCTGTGGACCACAAGTGAAATAGAAAGGGTAGTTACCAGCGAGCATGATGAAACTAACAGTGGAGAATTCAAGAGGATACAATCATTTGGTCCACATTAGTCAACCCATCTCTTCTCTTCCATGGATATTCGATTTGTTTGTTCCCTTTCAAAAATTTGGTATACCAGCGAGCAGAAAGATTTGGATATCGCTTAAAAATTTTATCTTTGAAATCAACATACAAGAGGCCATAACGAATCTCATAACCAGAAAATAACTCAAAACTGTCCAGCAATGTCCAGACGAAGTATCCTCTAGTGTTCGATCCATTTCTGCATCCACATAACCATGCTCTGTGTAACTCCATTCAATAGAATAAGCTGTATACAGTTGAAGGTATGGTGTATATTCAGCTTACCTGATTGCAGCAAGCAAACTCTCAAGATAGTCATGGAGATACTCCATCCTTCCCCTATCATTTAATGCCTCCAAGAGTGAGAGAGATTGGCTGTTGTTGGTGCCATATCCTACTCAGGAATTTAGAAAACATTTCAGAAATGAAACAAAACCAAATGAAACCAGATTGAAGCACAATATTGCACACCAAATTGTACTAAGGTAAAATAACTTGAAGCAATAAAGAAAGGGGTCATAGATGCAAGATGATTTTAAGTACAGAGAGCCAAGAGGATGCAGTAAATTTCAAGTATGAGAAAGTTTTGAAGTTGAGAGCTATCTGAAATTGGACGAAAGATAGCATCATATGGGAAGTTTAGGGAATTTCTTATCATTGGTATCACCCAAAATGCCTTAAGAACACAGGGTGCTGTTGGTATCTGAAATTGCATGAAGTTTTTAGAGGATTTAGTATCATTGGTAAGCAACAGATATATTGTGGTTACATGGAGACCTGGGTTATCATACAATTAATTTGTTGAGCGAAACTGAACATAGCAAAGTGAGTACCATTTTCATAGATTATTATAGGTGGATTGTCATAGTGTTGCTTGAAATATTCCAATAATGCTTGCAATCCCCATGGAACAATTGGAAGTCCAGTTGGTGCGAACTGACATATTTTTGGGTTAAATTACTCCTCCAATTTTCAATTTAGTTTCTTTATTCTCTATTCAGTTCCAAGGTTTACTCATTGCTGTATAATATAGTTTAATTTGATTGGGACTAGAAAATATTGTGTTAACAATGAATGAGTGGCCTTGGGCTCTTTTCATGTGACAATTACCATGGAGAATGAGTTCATTGATGAGATTATTGTAGTATTCCAATCCCTTTGGATTGATGGCACCCCTTCCATCTGTAACAAACAGCAAGTTAAGATCATGTCTTGGTGAAAAACAGAGTTTATGTTTTTTCCTCTTAAGAATGTAGAACTTTATAGTAGATAATACCATCAAGAAAAATAGGCATACACTGCTATTCCTATTTTAATGTTGGCAGAAGTCATTCTGGCAGTACCAGGTATAAGTCGAGACCATGAGATGGAAAATCTGTATGCATCCAATCCCATTTTAAACATCAGACGGGCGTCCTCCTGAAAAAATGTTTGTGGTAAGCCAACTTAAAGCTGATAGAATATACTTTATTTAATATTAGCAGCGGTCCAACACCAATCAAGAATAGTGTAGTAATCCAGATTACTTTGTAATGGTGGTATTGGTCTGCAGCAACATCCCCTGTGCTTCCGTCAGACATTTTCCCTGTTAATGCACATTTACCTTAGTCCTTTAAGTTTGTTTATTCAAGAAGGAAAAAGAATTCTATTGCCCAAAAATGACCAAATGGGTAACTTGCAGTAGGCTAACAAGATAATATAATGTTCGATCATGCACCAACAGAATAGAAGCATTTTCTTACATCAAGAATTGTTTTTGTTAGTGGTAGAATTATATTGAATTGCTTTTGCTTTAAGAAAACAGAGTGTATGGACAAGATTTACACAAATTTTGTGGTGTCCCCAAAAAAGGAGGGACTAACCAGAATGTGTATAAGTATCCCAAATGGAAGGCTTACGGCCATCAAGTTGGGCTGCACCTTCAACCTGTACACACCCACACCAAAGCCAAAAACCAAAATTTAATATACCAGTGCAACAAATAATAGAAAAGAGAGAAGAAGAAAGGAAGTGGTATTACCTGGTAAGCAGAAGTGCCTGCACCGAATAAATTTTTCGGGAAAATCATCTCTGTTGAGTTTGTCTAGCTTGAATTGCAGAGAGACCGGGATTTGAAATCCTATGATGAACAAAATCAAAAGTGCTTCTCTCTTGCCGATCTTCATTTTTTTACCCTGCTTTTCTATGGTAGAAGCAAATATTTCCATTAATGGAATATCAATGAATTTTAAACCTTTAAGTAAATTAAAGTATGGAAATAATGAAGAGAGAGAGAAGGAAAATGTGGGACTGCAACTTTTCGAAAGCATTTGCAAGAAAGTCAGTGAGAGATCCGTAAGCAAATGTAACCACAAATATAGACTTCAAATCTTGTTTTCATTTAGTTTATTTTATTTAGTTTATTACTTATTTGCATTCTAGTAGATATCTTAGACATCTTGTCCCCTAGAGAAGTTCTATTTATAGGATATAACTTCATTTTAGCCTATTCATATGTATTGAGACTATTGGTATCTAATTTTATTATTTGAGGAGTATCATAGGAATTTTTTGTTCATCTTTATGTGATAATCTTGAATAAGGATAAGTATAAGTCTTGAAAAAATAGAATCCTGACACATCTCAGGTAGCTTAATATTTTGCCTTGTCTTTATGGACTCATACCTAAACCAAACAAACCTGAGAGTAAATAATCATGGAGTAATAATATTGATCATGTTATAGGATTCTTTTTTTCTAACATTGATCGTGACTTTATGTGTGTTGTATTAGACATTGATTATCCCTAGACACACTTCATATTAAAATTTGTGAGGTCTTCAGAGACCCTTATATCTCTCCATTCCTAAATGATCTTCCTAAAATTTTCCTCACATTCCTTGATGATGTAGATAATATACCTTTTGATGATGATACTTTAGAGGAGCTTGAATATATTGCAATTTTTGCATGTTATGATGGTACAAAGACTTCTCTTCTTTCTTCTTCTCCTCCCATCAAGATCACATCTTCATATTTTGTTGATCCTGATAAGATTAGTATCACTACATTCATGGCCCCTATTTATTCAATGCAACAATACATTCGTCATTTTCAAATACAACTACTTAGGATTCATATATATCAAACATTCCATCCTTGTTTGCGATTCATTTGAGGACATCCATCTCCTATTTGATGAAAACCCCATAATTATTATTATCCTATCATGATTATCTTTAGAGCTTGTTATTTGTCAATCTCCATAGGAGTTTGGATTGGTGTCACCTAATTTAGACATGTGAACATTTGAGAAGTTTTTAGAGACCTATATTTATATTTTGATTTTGTATTCATCCAAATTATGGGAATGGCTTCTACAATCACCGAGAGATGAGTTTCTTCCCAAGGGGAGAAATGTTGTTTATCATTCTTTTGTCTTCAAGCTACATTGGCATAGAAGATACTTCTTTATAGGTGGATCTATCATTTCACTCTTATCCCCTATTGGGGGATATATATATATATTATGTATTTGTGATCAAAGTAGTGAGTTCTCTTTCTTCCATCATATGTACACATTTGTTTTCATTTTCTCTCTTTTGGAGAGGATTTTTTTCCCAAATGTTAGGTTTTTTTACTTTCCTATGGTTGTGAGAGATGTATTTATTTGTACATGTGTACCTCATTAAGCTTTGTCGCTAGAACCCATCCATGTATTCTTCAAATTCATCTTTGCATTTAAGCATACTCCCTAAGTTGCACTTAAGGGGGGTGTTAGAGTTGAAAAGGTAATCACCTAATTAATTACTTTTAGGTCCCTATTCACATTACTATTCTTAAGATTACTTATGTCATGTGATTTTATGTGTCTCAAGTCATATGATTAATACATGTGATCTAATTTAATCTTGTCCTAGGTTTTGATCTTTATAATTTATTAAAGATTATTCATTGTATATTGTAACAATAATCTTTATGCATCAATTGAATTTTTAAGCTTCTTAGTAAATCAACTATTTTTTCTCTTTTTTGTGATGGGTTGTTTTGGTTGTGGATGATATATGGGGAATATGGGTTTTGATCATCAACTCCAACACTTAATGAACTTAAGCTTCAACTAGAGTTTGAACTCCCACTTAAGCTTGTAGGGAGAAATACTATTATACATTATGTCAATTATTACTAGTGTTACTTTCTTACACCTTGTTGCTACTACCATACCCCTCTTTCATAAAAACCACATGTTGACTTACAATCCTTTACGTTACGTTACAATTATAAAATGTATACCCTTTCGTTGCATTAAAATATCACACAAAGATACAAAGATGAGATTTTCCATCCGACCATTTTTGCTTCTTAACTAGAATATACACATATGTGGGATAGCTAAATAAATGAAAATGAGCCACAAAAAATTTATGACCACTTCAAGCCTCCTTTAGAGTGATGTTTTGCACTAATTTTGTGGGGCTTCAATTCAAGATGTATACTATTATCACCACTATTTCTAGCCAAAAAAATTTGAGGATTCTCTGATTACTACATAATTTATGTCATTTTCATAATTACATGGTTGTTTATTTTTACATGATACCATTTTGTTGGGGATATAAGTTGTAGTAAGTTATCTCTTGTTACGATAATTATTACAAAAAATAGATAAATATTTTGAAGTGACTTATCCCCCTATTTGTTATGAGAATTTTGAGATTCTAGTCATAGATTTGAAATGATTCAAGCATTCAAAGGGTTTATATTTTTCCCAATAAAATAGATCCATGTGTGGTGAGAAAAATCATCAATAAAATTCAAAACATAAAAAATCTTACCCAATGATTGCTCCTACATATCACCACAAATGTCACCATGCACAAACTTAAGAGGATATTTTTCCCTCCAAGATTTAATTCCCAAAAAATATCTCAATGTTACTTGCCAAGTACACACCCCGAACAAACTTCTCCTTTTTCCTAAATTTCCAAAAGTGCTCCCACCATATTCTACTTGTGAAACAAACTCAATCCTTGAAAATGATAACCATTAATCATCTATGATTGCTTTAAGGGCATTCAATTTAGTGGAAAGTAATATGAGAGGAAATAACCTGCTTTTATCATTGATTCCTTGCCACAAGAAAATAATTAATTGATTTATCAAATATTTTGTAGCAATTATCTTTAAATAAAATTTTATATTTTTTTTAATACAAGCTACCCAATACTTAAAAGATCATTGTGCTACAATTTTGGCTTATGCAAAGTATCATGAATATAAGTATTTTCTCCTTGCTTAGTCTTTATAGAAATATTACCTTTCCCATTACATCAATCTCTTTATCATCACCAAATTTTACTTGACTTCTCATAGATTCAACTAATTTGAAAAAAAGATTAGATTTACCTATCATATGGTTTAAGTAGTTGTTATCCAATAACCACATATATTTGTAATATTCTTGTTGGGTTCCAAAATTGCTACTCCACATCCTAAAATTTGTAATTCCACTTACAAGGCTAGGGTTGTTGTCAAGCAAATGAAATTGTCTCATCAATAGAATAATGGAGGGTTAGATATCAACCCTATGAGAGTGGGTTCTCTCTCCTACACTTAGAGCTTGGCTTAAACTCAGGAGGGTACTCCTAGAGGTTTGTAATAAAATAAATAGTTGGATGCAATGGTAACTAGACTCAAACTATTGATGCAACCCCAAGTATTTTCACTAAGCATGAGAGCAACTAGTTACCCTATTACCTCTATATAATAAATTATACACCATTACATCGAGTGCAAGGTGGGGGAAGTCTATTCACATAAATTAATAACTACTATTCCCTATATACAATGATATCACATGTGAGCTACACTGACTTAAACTTCATCAAAAAAATTGTACTTAATGGTTTGTTCATTTAATGAGTGATTGAGGCAAATTATTGTCAAATTGGTGCTTATTGATAGGTTAGAGTCAAGTTGGCAAGGAGGAGATGCAATGAAAGCTAAAATATCAGGTTGTTGGTAAAAACATTAAGATGCATTAAATTTAGAGAATTGCATACTAAACATACATAGTTATACATAACCAAACCAAACAAGTTCATATATAAGTGTTGAATGATCATTACAATAAATGTAACTATATTAAAGCTACCAAATTTTTGTAGAAGACTTGCATTCACAAGATCAAACATTTTGAAATAAATCTCTATAATATTCAAACTCCTTGAACTTGTACTCATGATTGTGGAGTTATTACATTTGCAACATTCTTTATCATATTATCTTTCGATATTCTAACAACCTTCACTAAATTCCTACAACTAATCTTCAATTATCAGAACCATAGAATCTATTCAAACCTCTTTTGCACTAAGAATATGTCACTAACCAACACTTGGGAAGAGTCCAAAATGTCAAAAATTACCTTGTTGGTTGAAACCATAGCCCGTGGTACTATAGTAGTGCCAAATCCATGGTTGGGGACAAATTTAACCCAAAACAAACTCCTTATATTGAAAGACAAGTAGTAGAACATTGATTTTTGGTAGCTAGAAGACCTTCAACATTAATTGTGATAGTCAGGATCAAACATTAGGCATTTAATTTTCGAACCCAAACTCATTTTGAAAAATAAAAGTCCTTTAAGTTCTCATTCCTATTGGGGCTTGAGATCTAGAGAGAAATGGTGACTAATGGGGACAAAAAAAGATGTGGAACCAAAACCTTGATGTTCTAGGTTATGTCTAGGCTCAAGATCTATAGAGGAACGTGGGAGACAAGAGTGGAAGTGAACTTGGAACCAAAACCTTAAAGTTCCAGTTTCTTGTCAAGGCTCGGTATCTAGGGAGGAACAATGGATGATGAGAGTAGAAGAGAACCTAATACTAGAACCTTAAGGTTCCAAGTACTTTTCAAGGCCTTATATCAAGGGAGGAGCATGGATGATAGGAGCATAAGTGTACTTGAAACTAAAACCTTGAGGTTCCAAGTTCATGTCAAGGCTTGAGATTTGGGGAGGAACAATAGTCAGGGGCCAAGAGTGGAAGTGGACTTGGAACTAGAACCTTGAGGTTCTAGGTTCGTATCAGAGATTAGGATTTAAGGATGAACAATGGTTAAAGAGAGTGGGAATAAAAGTAGATCTAGAACTGAAAAGTTGAGGTACTAGGTTTTTATCAGGGCCCAAGATCTAGGGAGGAACAATGGTTGAAGAGCGGGAGAAGAAAATAATATGAAACTAGAACCTTGAGGTTCCAAAATCCCATTGAGGATTGGTATCTAGGGAGGAACAATGGGTGATGGGAGAAAAAGAAAACATGAAACTAGAACATTAAGGTTCTAGATTCTTGTTAGGGCATGGGATACAATAGGCACCAAAGGGAAAGGAATAACCCTAATGCTTGAATAAAAAAATCAACTCCTCCAAAAAAATTAGCAAGTCCCATTAGTGGCTCTTATTGAGGACATGTGCCTCCTTAAAGAATAATGAGAATGTAGAGAACAATAGTGGCAAACCATAAAATTTCACCATGATAAAAAAGAACCATCTTGGTCATAGGGATCAAGACTACACAAAGAAACATCAAGCCAATTCTAAAACACTAGGTAAAAGTTCTTCATAAAAAAATGCAATACTTCATAGAATACGTTTCGAGTGAATTTGCAAGCTCTTTGGTGGAGTCATATTCATTGCTAACAACTTTGGCCTTTTTGAAATTAAATGCACTATCAAGGTGACCATTGAAAATAAGGAAACATACTACCCAAAGTGCAAAGACAAACTAATTCAATGTAGTAAAACATAAAACACACAAATATCCTACAAAGATCAAAGACAATCTACTATATGATACAAAAGAAAGTTCAAAAATTTATTCATCAACACTATATTTTTTGTTTTTGAAAGGATAAACAACCTAGATATTTTCTATCAACTTGTTGATATCAAAAACATGAATTGTTTCTAATCAACCCCTTTCAAGTTTAATGCTAAAAATTGAAGATATTAACACTAAATTTTGAATAACTATATTAAATATTTTTCAATTGAAAAAACATTTCAGATCATATTATATAATATATCATCATGATTACAACTTTATAGTGCTATCCTTAACCTTAATAATAATTTGGTTGATGCTAAAATAATATTAATTTTTTATTAAACAATTTTTGGTACATTGTACATTACATTTTACTCTATTTAACCTTGGTCAACTTTATTTATAAAAATGCAAGCTATCTTCAAATAAGATGAGTTCAAGTGCCAAGTGGTGGATAGTTGGGGCTTTTATGGTAAAAACCCAAATTATTATATTGAATGTCATGGATAAGACCACCTGCAACTCCAATCTATAAGAAAAATAGGCACTTAATATAGAATTCTACATATTTGTGTAAAAGGACATCAAATTAAAGTTGACAGCTGAGTATAATACTCTGAAACCAGGAGGCAAACCTTAAAATCCTAGGCCTCCTGTCCTGTCCATAGACTTCCTCGCAACAAAAAATCAATTTCTATGGACCACAACTCAAATAGAATGGATAGTTACTAGAGAGCATAATGAAACTAATCAGTGGATGGAGAATGAGAGGACACAACCATTTGACCCACACTAGTCGGCCCATCTCTTCTCTTCCATGGATATTCAATTTGTTTTTTCCTTTTCAAAAATTTGGTATACCAGCGAGCGGAAAGATTTGGATATCTCTTTAAATTTTTGCCTTTGAAATCCACATAGAAGAGGCCATAACGAATCTCATAGCCAAACATGAACTCAAAATTGTCTAGTAGTGTCCAGACAAAGTAACCTCGAGCGTTGGATCCATTCCTGCACACACAAAACCATGCTCACTAAAAAAATTTAAAGCATTCAATAAAATAAGCTGTATACAGTTGAAGGTATGGTTTATGTTCAGCTCACCTGATGGCAGCAAGCAAACTCTCAAGATAGTCATGGAGATAGTCCATCCTTCCCCTATCATTGAATGCCTCCGAGAGTGAGAGAGATTGGTTGTTTTGGGTGCCATATCCTACTCAGCAAATTACAAAACATTTCAGAAATGAAACAAAATCAAATGAAACCATATTAAAGCACAGTAAATGGTAATAGGGTAAAAGAACTTGAAGCTAAAGACTATGGAGAAAAAGAATAAAGAAAGGGGTGATAGATGAAAGCTAATTTCAAGTACAGAGAGCCAAGAGGATGAATCCTTCAAGTATAAGAAAGTCTTGAAGTTGAGACCTATCTGAAATTGCATGAAAGATAGCAGTATATGGGAAGTTCAGGGAATTTATTATCAGATTGGCGTTGGCTGTCTTGATTCTAACTGATCTTGACTTTTAAACTAAACCCATTATAGTATTATAATTGCCTAGAAATAAATAAATTATTAAATATACAATTGAATGGCTGGTAAACAAGAGATATATTGGTTGTTTTTGGTGCCATATCCTACAAAGCAATTTATAAAACATTTTAGAAATGAACCAAAACCAAATGAAACCAGATATAAGCACAATATTGCAACAGGGTAAAAGAACTTGAAGCAATAAAGAAAGGGATCATAGATGCAAGATAATTTTAATTACAGAGAGCCAAGAGGATGCAATAAATTTCAATTATGAGAAAGTTTTGAAGTTGAGAGCTATCTGAAGTTGAATAAAAGATAGCATCATATGGGAAGTTTAGGGAATTTATTATCATTGGTATCACCCAATATGCCTTTGAAAACAGGGTGATGTTGGTAGCTGAAATTGCATGAAGTTTTTAGGGAATTTAGTATCATTGGTAAGCAACAGATATATTGTGGTTACATGGAGACCAGGGCCCCACACAAACAGCCATTCCCATACAGTCAATTTGTTGAGCCAAACTAAACAGGGGACAGTGAGTACCATTTTCATAGATTAGAATAGGTGGATTGTCATAGTGTTGCTTGAAATATTCCAATAATGCTTGCAATCCCCATGGAACAATTGGAAGTCCAGTTGGTGCGAACTGCAATTAAATGATAAGATTTTTAAGTCCATTACAAGTTTTATGTAACATAAACGATTTTGACTAACTAGAGATGTCCAAGGAACAAACTATGGGCTTACCTTACCAATAGGAACACCGCCTCGCATTACTTTACAGTTTACACGCACCAATGTATACACATCAGTATCTAAAATAGCCTACCAACATTCCCAACTTAGTAATCTGTTTCAAAATTTGCTATGTACCTGTGAAATTTGAGCGTACATCTCTAAAATAATCAGTTTCCGCAGCAATCCATTGACTAGATAAATCGAAGACATAGCTAGTCCCATAATGATTCACCCCGATGAAATCAAAAGACCCCCTTAGCTTTTTCGATTGTTGTTTGGTGAAAGTAGGCAACCTGGAGCCTGCAATCTTCTTCATGCTGGAAGGATAGTCCCCAAAGAAAAGGGGATCTATGAACCTTTTAGACAAGAAGAAAGAAAAGGGTCATAATAAATTGTTATAGATGTAAAATTCTATCACAGGGTTTTTGAGAGGCATTCTCCCATTTCAATTGAGTAAATGCTTACCAACCATTTTGAAAATCAAATGTCCTCTGAGTTGCAGCTATGTCCTTGGATGAGTTTGTCAATGGCACTAACCACGTTATCACAATTGTCAAGCCAATAAAACCCTTTTGGTTGGTCTGCATAAAAAACAGAATTATCAAGCTATTAAACAATAAACTAAGAAGTATATTACTTTGCTGGAAATTTCAAGCCCTAAACCTAATATCGGTTGAGTAGTCCGACAGCCCTTAAGAGTTTTTATATTTATTAGTTTAGGGCTTAACCAAAGGGAGAGTACTCGAGCCCTAAGAATGTATATTACCCTATATTCAGTGTTAAAAACTACAACCTGAAATTTCTCTCTGTAGAGCTCAACTACTTCAGCATGAGATAACAAAACATGATGACCAACAATGTATGGTTCCACTGTAGAATCTCCTGCGCTACAGTTACCAAATAATCCAAATGGATAAGAACAGCGTTCGGGAGGCCAAAAACCAATGTCAAGACTTAAAGTGGGAAAAACATTTGGCTCGTTGAAAGTTGTCCAGTACTTCACTCTGTCCCCAAATTCTCTGAAACAAACTTCTGCAAATGCTCTGAAATCTTCTCTGTTTATTGTTTAACAACAGCCAATCAAAAACTGTTAGGCATCTGCTAGTGTGAAGAAAAACTTCATGAATTACCATAGCCACTTCATAACTAACTCAATACCAAGTTCAATATCAATCATGGATGGAAAAATTACATTATTTGGGGACCGAGCCATCCTCCATAGGCATCTTCCAAGCTCTGTGGCAAATCGAAGTGGTACAAGGTAACGTGTGGTTGAATGCCTGCAAATTTTACAAATGTCTTCAATCTTGTTGGAAATGAGGTGTCTCAACCTTGCTGCATATTTCCCATAATAGTTATTTTCATTTAATATTGTCTTACAGCTGTTACACATTGTTGATGCTTTGAAAATTGGTTTATTAGGTGTCATAAGATGTCCATGTGATAGTCTAACATGGGAGGACTATTTTTAGAGATTCTATGACAGTTTTTATGACATCTATAAGGGTCAAAAATAGGGGTTTTCATTTTGGACGTGAGAGCTTATTTTAGACTCGAATCTTGCTGAAGAAGCCAAGCACATGGTTTTGTAAACCATTGGTGGTTTCTTGTATCGTTGGAGGTCTATAAATTGGAGGCCTGAAGAGTAGTTTTATAGATTAAGTTTGTAGGTATTGTTATGCTGTTGGAATGCTGCTGAAATTCTTCCAGAGTTGTTAACTGGTGATACTCCTGTAAAAGACTTGCTCTTCAAGTGTATGTAATCTTGGTTTTGGATTTGGAATACATTGAGCAGACTTTGGAGAGTGAGGTTTTTTTCTCGAAAGGGTTTTCCCCACGTATATCTGGTGTTTTGTGTTTTCACTGTTTATTTCATGTTTTGAATGTGCTGATTTTCTGTAACTGTTTGATCAAGTTTTTAAATTTTTGCATAATCTCTTCTCAAGATTGGCGTAGGAAATTGTTTCCGCTACTCTAATTTCTTTACAAGTAGTATCAGAACCTGATCACCTTTGGTTTCAGTTGTGGGTTGTTGGGTTTTTTGAGCTAATCAAGGTTTTGAGTGGGAGCTTGTGCAGAAGATACTTTGTGATCTTGTTGCTGTTATATTTTTTGAATGGTGAACATATATGGAGGATTGAGATAGAAAAGTTTTCTGGTACGAACTTTGAAATGTGGAGGCTGAAAATGGAAGATCTGTTGATTGATCGGGATCTATGGGATGCAGTGGATACGAATGTCCTGAGGCCTACGGATGCGGCTTTGGCTGCAAAATATGATGTAATGGATAGAAAAGCTAAAGGTCTCATTAGACTGTGTCTTGCAAATTCAATCCTGATAAATGTCTACGAAGAACCCACTTCGAAGGATCTTTGGAAGAAGTTGGGTGAGATATACCAAGCCAAATCTCTAGTAAATAAGATTTTCTTGAGGAAGAAGTTGTATTCCTTGAGAATGGAAGAAGGTGGACGAATTTCTGAGCATCTCGAAACATTCAATATGCTGGTGACTCAGTTGACCTCAGTTGGGGTTAAAATGGATGAAGAAGAAAGGTGCCAAACTTTGTTGTGTTCACTGCCAGACTCATGGGACAGCCTTGTCATGGCCATTGGGAGCACTTTTGTTGTCTTGAAGATGGAGGATATTTTTGGTTCTCTACTCTCCGAAGAGATGAGAAGGAAGGTCTCTCTGAACGCCAAAGAGGCTTTGAGTGTTCGAAGAAGACAAAAAGAACGAGGCAAAGATGAGAAGCAGCGTGGCCATTCTAAGTCCAAAAATAAGGGGAGATCAAAATCTCCTGGTAAGTCCAAGGTAATATGTTGGAACTGTGGCAAAGCCGGACACTTCCGAAAGGATTGTAAAGAAGAGAAGAAAAAGAAAAAGAAGAAGCAAGATTCTGATTCTGAGTCTGAAAAGGAAGATGGAGATGCCTTTATTGCAGCCTTGGCTACTCGTGCAGGTGATAATGTATGGTTGATAGACTCAGGTGCATCTTTCCACATGACTCCTAACAAAAACTAGTTTAGTGAGTATGAAAACTATGATGGTGGTAAGGTGTATTTGGGTGATGATTCTTTCCTTAATATTGTTGGCCGTGGTAGTATTTATGTGAAATTTTCTGATGGTAGAGTTAGACGATTTGATGGTGTTTTGCATAACCCAGGACTAGCAAGAAATTTATTATCTGTTAGCAAGCTAATAGATGCAGATGTGCATGTACAATTTTCTGAAGTAGGTGTGAAAATGGTGAGAGGTGCTATGGTGATAGCAAGAGGAAGCAGATTGGGTACATTGTACCAGCTCGATGCATGCACAGTTGACTGCAATAGCACTTCTGATAAGATTAAGCTAGAAACTACTTCGCTGAAAAAAGAGAAGGTTTCCTCTTCTGCGGATGGTCGTGGCTTTTGGGTACCCAAGGGTGCTATGTCTACTGAATCTAAGTTGCCTACAGAGAAGACTTTGTTATGGCACCAAAGGCTTGGCCACATTGGAGAGAAGGGTTTAAAAGCCCTGAAAAACAAGAACCTCATTGAGGGGTTGAATGATTGCAATCTAGAGTTTGATTTCTGTGAACATTGTATTTATGGTAAACAAAACCGCGTTCAGTTTTACTCGTCTTCTCATAAGTCTTCATGTATCTTGAATCTGATTCACTTTGATGTATTTGGTCCTGTTGATGTTTCTTCTATTGGTAAATCAGTTTATTATGTTACTTTTATTGATGATTTCAGTAAGAGAACATGGGTATATTTTTTAAAGAGTAAAGCTGAAGTTTTCAGTCATTTTAAGGAGTTCAAGGCTATGGTAGAAACTCAGACTGGAAAGAAAATTAAATGTTTGAGAACTAACAATGGCGGTGAGTACTGTTCTGCAAACTTTGACAGATTTTGTATAGATTGTGGGATTAAAAGACAAAAAACAACTCCGTATTCTCCACAGCAAAATGGAGTTGCAGAAAGAATGAACAGAACGTTGATGGAGAAGGCTAGGAGTATGTTGAGTGGAGCTAATCTAGAACAAAAGTTTTGGGCTGAAGTTGTTGCCACTACTTGTTATTTGATAAATAGATCTCCTACATCAGTGCTTGTTGATAAAACGCCAATGGAGGTGTGGTCAGGGAAAAAGCCTTCACTTAGACATCTGAGAGTTTTTGGTTGTGAGGCATATGCTTATGTGCCAAAAGAGAAGAGAACAAAATTGGACTCTAAAGCTGTCAAATGTATCTTCATCGGCTACAACGATGGTGTGAAAGGATACAAGCTTTGGGACCCTGTTGCACAAAAGGTAATTTATTCCAAAAGTGTTATTTTTAGAGAGACTAAATCTTCTCCTGTTAATTTTCAGCCAAAACAACATAAAGAAATTGAACAGGAAAAGGATGTGGTTCAAATTCCTTCTACGCCTGAGGAAGTTGAAACGATACCCCAAAATAGACAAGAAGTTGAGGAGAGCTCATCAAGCTCTGAAGAGGAGGAAGAAGTGGAAGAACCTCCACCTCAGCTTGTTTGAAGGTCTACAAGGCAAAGGCAACCACATCAAAGGTATGGGTATTCACCTGATGATTGGAAGTGTATATTTGCTTTGAGTACTAACGTTGATGAACCGAGATCCGTGCAAGAGGCATTGGATATGAATGATGTAGAGTCCTGGAAATTAGCCATGGATGAAGAGATGGAAGCTCTTAAAAGGAATGAAACATAGGACCTTGTACCATTGCCTGAGGGTCGGAAACCTGTTGGATGTAAATGGGTGTTTAAGAAAAAGATTGGCTCAGATGGAAATGTTGAAAAGTATAAGGCACGGTTGGTTGCGAAGGGATACTCTCAGGTTGAGGGTATTGACTATGGTGAGATTTTTTCTCCTATTGTTAAAATGACATCCATTCGATTCTTATTATCTATTGCAGCAACTTATGATCTAGAGGTGGAACAAATGGATGTGAAAATTGCATTCCTTCATGGTGATTTGGAGGAAGAAATTTATATGACACAGCCAGAGCACTACGTGGTAAAAGGTAAAAGCAAGTTGGTATGTAAGTTAAAGAAATCTGTGTATGGCCTTAAACAAAGTCTGAGGATGTGGTTCCAAAAGTTTGATACATATGTATTGAGTTTGGGATTTGTGCGGTCTAAATCTGATCACTGTGTATATTTTAAATCTGATGGTGATTGTTTCTTGGTAATTGTTTTATATGTTGATGACATGTTGTTTATTGGGAAAGGCAAAGGTTTGATTGCAGAATTGAAATCTCAGCTCTCTGTGAAATTTGAAATGAAAGATCTTGGTGCAGCAAAACACATACTTGGGATGGAGATTAGAAGAGATCGTGAGAACAGAAAGCTATGGCTTAGCTAGGGTAAGTATGTTTGTTCAGTTTTGCAAAGGTTTAACATGCAGGATTGTAAACCACTTTGTGTTCCTGTTGGATTGGGAATGAAGCTCTCTATTTCACAATGTCCAACATCCCCATCGGAGATGGAAGACATGAGCAGAGTGCCTTACCAGAGTGTAGTAGGAAGTTTAATGTATGCTATGGTCTGTACAAGACCAGACATTGCCCAAGCAGTGGGAGTTCTTTCTCGTTTTATGTCTAATCTTGGAAGAGTGCATTGGGATGCAGTTAAGAGGGTCTTCAGATATTTGCGGGGTACAACAGAGTATGCTATATGTTTTCATGGTACAGGAGATCAGCATTCCCTGAGTATTCATGGTTTTGTGGATTCAGATTGGGCTGGTGATGTCGATAGCAGAAGGTCCACCAGTGCATATGTGTTTACTCTTAATGGTGGTGCAATCAGTTGGATGAGCAAGCGACAGGCTGTGGTCACTTTGTCCACTACTGAGGCAGAGTATATGGCAGCTACTCATGCCTGTAAAGAAGTCATTTGGCTTAAGCGTTTGTGTTCAGATATTGGATTGAAACAGGGTGCAGTTACAATTTATTGTGACAATCAAAGTGCAATCTGCCTTGTGAGGAACCTGACTTTTCATGCCAGGACCAAACACATTAATGTTCAGTATCACTTTGTGAGAGATATGGTCGAGGATGGCAAGGTGAAGCTGGAAAAGGTAGAGACAGTGGTGAATGTTGCAGATGCATTAACTAAGCCCTTGAGCACAGCGAAATTCAGGTGGTGTTCCGAGTCTATGGGCCTTTTGGCCCCTAGCAATTGATCCATGATGGTATTTTTCCCTTGGCCCTTGCAAGGTATTTGACAAGTGGGAAAATGTTGGGAAATGAGGTATCTCAACCTTGCTGCATATTTTTCATAATAGTTATTTTCATTTAATATTTTTCTACAGCTGTTACACATTGTTGATGCTTTGAAAATTGGTTTATTAGGTGTCATAAGATGCCCATGTGATAGTCTATCATGGGAGGACTATTTTTAGAGATTCTATGACAGTTTTTATGACATCTGTAAGGGTCAAAAATAGGGGTTTTCATTTTGGACGTGAGAGCTTATTTTAGACTCGAATCTTGCTGAAGAAGCCAAGCACATGGTTTTGTAAACCATTGGTGGTTTCTTGTATTGTTGGAGGTCTATAAATTGGAGGCCTAAAGAGTAGTTTTATAGATTGAGTTTGCAGGTATTGTTATGCTGCTGGAATGTTGCCAAAATTCTTCCAGAGTTGTTAAATAGTGATACTCATGTAAAAAACTTGCTCTGCAAGTGTATGTAATCTTGGTTTTCGATTTGGAATACATTGAGCAGGCTTTGGAGAGTGGGGTTTTTTTCCCGAAAGGGTTTTCCCCATGTATATCTGGTGTTTTGTGTTTTCACTGTTTATTTCATGTTTTGAATGTGCTGATTTTCTGTGACTGTTTGATCAAGTTTTTAAAGTTTTGCATAATCTCTTCTCAAGATTGGCGTAGGAAATTGTTTCCGCTACTCTAATTTCCTTACAAATCTACATAATTTTGCGTTAAATTAGCCCTTCTGTTTTCAGTTTAGTCTCCAAGATTTCTTCTACTTTGTTTAATTCGATGGTACTACAACCTATTGTATTACAATGAATGAGTGACCTTGGGCATTTTCATACGACAACTTAAAAAAGCATTCATTACCATGGAGAATGAGTTCGTTGATGAGATTATTGTAGTATTCCAATCCTTTAGGATTGATGGCACCCCTTCCATCTGTAACACACAGCAAGTTAAGATGATGTCTAAGTGAAAAAAGGAGTTTAGGTTTTTTCCTCTTAAGAATGTGGAATTTTATAGTAGATAAGACCATCCAGAAAAAGATTGCATACTCTGAGATTCCTATTTTTAATGTTGGTACCAAATATTGTTTGGCAGTACCAGGTATAAGTCGAGACCATGAGATGGAAAATCTGTATGCATCTAATCCCATTTTGAAAATCAGACGGACGTCCTCCTGAAAAGATGTTTGTGGTAAACCAACTTAAAACTGATAGAATGTAAATTTATTTAACATTAATAAATCAAGAAAAGTGTAGTAATCCAGATTACTTTGTAATGGTGGTATTGGTCTGCAGTAACATCCGCATTGCTTCCATCAAACGCTCTCCCTGTTAATGCACATTTACCTTAGTCCTTTGAGTTTGTTTATTCAAGTAGAAAATAAATCCTAATTCCCAAAAATGACCAAATGGGTCCATGGACAGTAAAAGTATCGTTAACTTTGAGTAGACCAAAAACAAGATAATATAATGTTTGATTATGCACCAACAGAACAGAAGCATTTTCTTACATCAAGAATTGTTATAGTTAATGCTAGAATTATTAATTATATTGAATTGCATTTACTTCAAGAAAGCAAAGTGTAAGTACAGCATTCACATAAATCTTCTGGTGCCCCCAAAAAAGGAGGGACTAACCAGAATGTGTGTAAGTATCCCAAATGCAAGGCTTACGGTCATCAAGCTGTGCTGCACCTTCAACCTGTTACCCACATCACAGTCAAAAACCAAAATTTAATGTACCAGAGCAACAAATAATTAAAAAGAAGTGGTATTACCTGGTAAGCAGAAGTGCCTGACCGAATATAAAGTTTTCGGGAAAATCATCTCTGTTGAGTTTGTCTAGCTTGAATTGCAGAGAGACAGGAATTTGAAGTCCTATGAAGAACCAAAACAAAAGTGCTTCTCTCTTGCCGTTCTTCATTTCTTTTCCCCTACTTTCTACACCATGCATAAATGGAATATCAGTTAAATTTTTAATTTTTTTTCCATTTTAGGACATGCATTACAAAATTAAGGTATGGAAATAACGAAGTGGGAAAGAAGGGAAACGTGACACGGCAACTTTTCGAAAGCATTTGCAAGAAAGTGAGTCACAGATTCCTGAGCAATTGCAGCCACAAATATAAACATCAAATCTTTTGTTCTCTTACATTCACATCAATCTCGTGTGAAAAGTATAATGTCGTTTGTTTTGTCTAATTGAATGAGCTTAATGAGATGGAGAAGTCCGTAGACCAGTTCTAGTAAAAGCTGCAGATCATTGATGGAGCATATCATTAAAAACTTTTTTTGCCACTTTCGATAGTTGATAAGTTTTCTTGTCCAAAACGTAGAGTCCAATATAATCATTGCATTGCCAGCCCATTCGAGCTGCTCCAATGCTTTTAGCTGGGGCCAGAAAGAATGGCGGATCTCTTCTAAGGGACCAAAAAATATCTCCTATACAAGTGAATGTCTCAACCCCCTCTTTTTATGAAGTTTATATATAAGATTGTGTTTTAGTTTTTATTATTTTATGTCATTTTTTAAATATTTTTTTAATACATTCATGTTATTATATTCTACCTCTTTTGCCATTATAGTTACAATTTAAATGTAATGGATAAGAGTAGTTAGTTTTGGAACTGTTAGAAGAATGATATGATAATAAGTTGAATGGATTTGTCGCTTCCAAAAAATTAATGGTCTTATTTTGATGACTATCTCAAAATCTAAATTGGTATTAAGAAATAATAGAGGTTGATTGTGAGTATTGTGGGTTTGATCTCATTGCAAATTTCATTTGACATACAAATCTAATGTATATCATGCAAGATGGATTTATCAAAATATTTGGTTGAAAACTTGCTCATGTTTGCCTCCTTGATCATTGAATCCATCAGGGTGGTGTCTAGAGACACCATTTAGGATTGTTTTGACTTAATAAGTGAATAGGCTCTCCTAGTTCAAACCCTTTTGGATGAATGACAACAAATGATATCAAAGAAAACATATGTGGACATAAAGATGGTCCATATGATGATGATGTGTATCTGATTTTTTTATTTCCCTTCAAAATTAAAGTATCCTATAATGATTTTCTCCTTATAATTGCATGCAATCTTCCTATGAAATTAATTGTACATTGACTGTCTTTAAATACCATGCCATAGCAACATATCACACAAATGTATACTATGTTGGCTCATAATAGATACTAGAAGGGGTTAAGAAAGTTAAAATTTGAATTTGGTGATGTAAATTTCAAGGTCATTCCCACACACACACCAAGATGAATTCTAGGGTTAATATTCTAATTTTGAGGCAAGAAGAAATTGTATGGAAGTAAATGCAAATATGTGTGAAAAAATGTTGAGTAAATGATAAATGTATGGAAAATAGTGCAAATAGGGGATGAAATGGATGTGGATTTCCTTTTTAAGATCCCTATTTTAGAAAGTAGTGTAACATCCAGGGTCATCCCACAATAATGGGTTACACTTTTTGGCCAAACTTGACACTGAAATCAATATTTAAAAAAAAAACTTCACTTTCTGACACCTATAGTAGGTAAACTATTAGGAATTTGAAAATGATGTAAACTAGTGATTTGTGAGATTTTTTCTGTAGATTTTAATTTTTTTAAAAAAATTGGAATTAAATTTTTTTTTTTTTCGTCTCCTTTGATAACTAGTTTTTAATAGTAAACAACATTTTTTAAAAGTGATGTGTACTTCGACACGCATAACTTTTTTTCTACAAAGGATAAAATTTTGATTCTTTTTAATTTAGGTTGCTAACACTGGTATCTATTGGTTTCATTTTGTTTCATAACGTTTTGTTGAATATTTTTTTTTTAATTAAGTTTTGAAGTCAAAACATTTACAATTTAGACATAGGTGCACTTCGGCACGCATAACTTTTTTGGTATGTATTGAAATTCAATTTTTTTTTTTTTGTTAGAATGAGGACACCAATACCTAGGGCGTATATATTTTTCAATTTTTTTTTTCTCAAATTTAATATTTTTCCACAATGATTTTTCACTAAACTTGATGTTCAGTGAAAAACCTATGTTCAGTAAAACTAAAAAATAAAATATAATATAAAAACAAAATATATTAAATTTATAGTTGTTGGAAAGCTCGTTTCAATCTCTACAATTATCCAACTTGGTTTATCAAGTTGACTCCATTTGCACCTCCTTCCCAAGCTTCGATAGTCAAAAAAATGCATAAATTTTGAAATGGTGGAGGGGAAGGTGAAAAAGGGGGAACCCCCCTTCATTAGAAGGGGGGTTCATTCGAACCCCCCTTATATGGTGCAAAATGGGGTTCATTAGAAGGGAGGGGGGTTCATTAGAAGGGGGGGTTCATTAGAAGGGGGGTGGTTCATTTGAACCCCCTTCATTAGAAGGGGTAAACCATTTTAAATTTTTTGATGAGCATTTCTAATTTTTCTTCGTTCGAAAAATTGTAACCCACTATTGTGGGTTTACCCTCCACTTATTTTACTTCAAAATCACAAATAGTAGTAAGAGAAAGTGAGAATATGATGAAACTTAATTTATTAATAGGAGAGAATTTTTTACCAAAATCAACTTCCTCTCTCTAAGAGTGGCCCTTAGCCACCATTTTGGTTCTATACCTCCTTAATTTATCATTTTCTCTAAATTTCTTATCAAACACCCATATGCTGCAACCAATGAGCTTCCTTCACTTAAGAAAACTCACAAGATCTCATTTGTCACATATGTATAAGGCCATGATCTCCTTCTATATGGCCTCCATCTAAGAATCATGCTCATTTAAAGAGATAACCTCCTTGAAATATCTTGGTTCATCATTAATACATCAAAAAGTAAATACACAACTAAAAATTGGTGGGTTGTACCTATCAACTAGGTTTTGTTACAGTATTGTGGATTATCTCAAGAGTGCATTAAGAGACTCTACATATACTTCTATATTCCCAACCTACTCAAAAATTTCACTTGAATCATCGTATTCCTCTCTATACTTTAGTCCATAATTATATTCTTCAACACGTATATCTTCTCCCTTCTCAACCTTAGTCGAGCAAAATGCACTAATTTACTTCCTTATTTTTCTTTTGGCTATCCTAGATAAAAAAATTACTTTAAGTTCCCTAAAACTCACATCACAAGTTTTAAGGATTCTAAAATTTTAAACCCTTTACATTCTCATCATAACTAATGAAAATGGATTTTAAGTCTTGGGATCCATCTTACATTATTTTTATCCACACATGAATAAAATCATCATTGATAAATACCCTTGAAAGTGAAATAATGGGTTTTTTTACCTATCCACACCTTATAAGTATTTTATCAACAAGAGTTGAATAAGAAGATTTGTTAATCAAGTGGTACTCATAGCCTTTTCTCAAAAGAACCAATTTGATTGTGTACTACTATCCCATTCTACTATGGGGTGTAAGGATGTGATTAGTCTTTTGTTACATAATTTAATTACATGTATATAGAAACCATCAAATTATTTAGAGCAATATTCAACTCCATTATCAAATCTCGACACCTTCATCTTTTTATCTAATTATTAAATTTCAACCAAAGAAATAAAAATGTAAACTTAAAGAAAAATTTATATTCAAATCTAAGAAAATAAATTCATGTATCTTGAGTAATCTTTGATAAAATAAAATATAATAATGTGGTTTTCCAATAGAAGGTCCATATCTACTAGACCAAACACATTTTATTTAATAACTAATAAAATAAATTTTCCTCTAGTACTTTACTTATAAGAAAGAGAGTCTAGATTCTTCTTCCCAAACACATAGTTCTCATTGAAATTAAATTCATCAAAAATAAAGGAAAATTCATCAACCATATTTTTATTATTAATGGTCCAAAAGTATTTTCACCAATGTGGTCCAAATATTGGTGCCACAACATACACACTTTTTTATGTGTTAATTATATTAATATAATTTAAAATTTTAAAATTAGATAAAGTATAAATAGATTCCTTGACCATAAGCCTCTTACTACCACCAAATTCTCTCTGAGCAACTAAAAATTTGATTTGCATTATTTTCACCAAAGAGAACCCCTCCTTTATCATAATATTGGTATGATGAAAACCACTCCTTGGGAGGATTCATATGGTAGGAGAAACTTAAATTAATCTCTAGTAATATTAATAGAAATAAATGTAATGCATCATTATCACCATCATCAAAGGATTTCTAAATGGATAAATCATCAAATCTATTGTATTATTTCACATTTCATTTCTTTCTACAACTCCAACAATTTACTCTTCTCAAGGGTTTTGGACTATCCTTTTGACTTGGGTCTAGATTTCTCATATTCCCCTTTAGGCCCACTTTTGTCCTTGGGCCTTCTTTGAATGTTCAAGGCATCTATAAAACCTTCATGTTGTTAGACTTGCTTCTTGTCTCGTCACTCAACTTAATAGTAATAATGGAGTCCATATTTGGATCTAGAATACTAAAAATAATATTAACAATTAATTTTTCCCAAGATTCAAGTAGAGAATAAACCAACAAGATATATATTTCTTATCAATTTTAACAACTACTAAACCTTGCTAACTCAAAATAAAATTAAATACATTCAAATATTCTATAACAAATTCACTTTGCTTCATTCGAATGAGTACAAATATCTTTCAAGATATAATTTATTGGTCATAATTTTAGATTGATAAATATCACTTATTGTCTTGTGTATTCCAAATATAGTGATCTCCTCTAAGACATTTAAGATAAAATATATGCAAGACACAAATAAATGGTTCCCTATGCCTTTTTGTCCAAATTTTTTAATGTTCATCAAAAATACCCTTGGGTTTTTCTTCCTTTGAAAGTACTCTCCACTAATCCCTTTATTTTAAGAGATCCTCTAGGCTCTTTAGCTTCCACAACTCAAACTAAATTTTGTTAAAATTTTCAATCTCTAAACAAGAAGTAGATGTCATGGCTATAACAAAAAATGGATCTATAAAACCTACTAAATTAAATACTCTTTCTAAAATAAAAAAGAACCTCACAACACTTCAATGTCATCCCTCTCTTATCACAACCATAGGCTCGAATACCACATGTTGATAAATAGGTGGACAAATGTACTATGATAATATATTAAATAATTGAATAAATCTAATTTAGATTATATTACAAGTCATTAAAAGATGAAATAGAACTTTGAGAAGCAAGTACACATACTTAAATGCTTAACACTAGATGTACATGGAGAAACCCTTTCAAGAATAAAAAACCAACTTCAAAGAGTGGATAATTCTATATTAATCTAATAGAAGTGCTACATTAATACATCCAACTTAGTCCTTTCAATCTAGAATAGAAGTATTGTAGCATAATAATGCTCAACCTACAAAAGACCCACAATTCAACTATCTAAGACATCCAATTTACAAATAGCCAAAGAAGGAAAGCCATGAATGGTTTTCAAAACTAAAACTACCAAAATTCATAGTACATGACAAAATAATAATGTCCACCATGGAAAATCAATCAATGCTCCATGATAATAATCATAGCTAATAGTATCTTTGACCCACATGTATAGTGAATTATGAGACCACATTCCCATGTATGAAACTCTAAAATAGAGTGGCCAACTAATGTGGAACTCATGCATGATAACAAGGTACTCCACTCTCTCTTAATTCCTAGGAATGGGAAATTTGTATAAATGCTATCAAATAACTCTATATAACCAACACCATCATAACTAACCCCCTCTTTTAATGTCACTACAACTAATATTCAAAGTTACAAGGATAATTAATAAATAATAATCTCTCAACCACCTACATGATTGTCCAAATATTCATTCTCATGATGTTGGAGATTTTATATTAGTACATAGGATTGCAAGGTTAATATGACCTTATCCTAGGTAATAGGTGGTTATGTTTAACAAATTTTTCTAACAGCATGGGATGAACTTGTCTAAATAAATTCCCACAACCTCTTTCAATTATAAGGAATGTCAAGGAAAAATGCTAATGATTTTTTAACTCCTCATGTCACACCCTACTATCTACATTTTTGCTAACAAACAAGATACGTTTAATTCCTCAACTCATTTGTTTGTAAAAAATGGCTTGGTTGTAGTACTTAATAAATGAATTTTGCAATCAATGGTTATGCATGATGCATTGCTAAGAAAATAAGGTGCAAGGAAATTTCAAATTCAAATGATGCATAACTATAGATAAAGGTGTTGTGTGTTAGCCATCAAGTTAAGTTAAACACAAATTTATGGGTTAAAATTGGGTTTATCAATGGTATTCTTGAAAAATCATTGTTATCATCTACAAAAGTGAGAGTGGGCCACTTAATGTACTTTTCTTATTGTCATGAAATTCTAGTGTTACATTTAACTTGTTTGGGACGCACATAACACGCAATTCATTTCAATTATTCTAGTCACTTGAGGTAGTTGACAACAAATATCTCTAAAAATAGCTTAGGTGTTGATATTACATAAAGCACAAGGTCTCACAATCAATAAAACAACAACAAATATTTTAAACATAAAATATCAAGATCTTACATGTGCAATCTAGTGTCACAAGTTCAAAGACTAATTGATCTGCACATCTCCCTTATATGAACTCATTCCAACCATATGTAAGTATGCAAAATAATATGTATATAAACATATAAAAGTAGGAGTGTCTCTAAACAATGTAAACATAAATTCCTTAAAATTCCTTGGATCCTCTCATTATATAATATAGAAAGATAATTTTGTATATTAAAAGAAATCATGTAACCTTTAATATGTACTTTTTATAATAACAATTATATCATAATTTTATATATCTTAAATACTTCTCTTATAATATCCACAATTTCTTTCAAATTTATAAACATTCTCATTCGACCTTATAACTGCTAATTAAATATTAATTGTTCTATTATTAATTAAACCCTAAATCAATATAAAAATTGTGAACTCTTTTAATTATATTATAAATCATATAAGTGAATCATCAGCAACATTTAATTGTTTACAAATAACATCCCAAGAAGTAAAGATTGAAAATGACTAAAAAATTCTTAGGATTTAAGATTTTATACAACTCTCATCGAATAATTCGATAGTTTCCCTGTGAATGTTAGACCACAAAAATGAGTGGACAAATCTTCTGAAAACTTAGCAGAAATCATCACTCATTTAATATGAAAGTGACAAAATCATCACTCACCACGTACTTCATGTGGAAGAGATTTAAACACCTCGCGGCATTAAAGAATCATAAATTATAATGTATGAAATGTTAGTTATCATAAATTATAATAAATGAAATGTTAGTTTTGTGTGTATTTTCTCAACTTCTTCCATTGAAGCTTGCGTGACAACAGATATTTATTGTTTTTTCTTTGCTTATAACTTTCACAGGGGGATGATTGTATTTTTTTATACGTATCTGCCATGCACAAAATTGTACTAACTACATTAAATATTGAAATCTATTTGTTTTAGTCAATCGAGCTAGGTCTCCCGCCTTATTCAAAGAGTTATTTTTATTTACTTGAGAGTTATTTTATTTTATTTTATATTCTTAAGAAAAATAAAAGTGGCTATGCCACTAAACATTTTATTGATTAGGAAAAAGTTTACAAGCCCTGGTTTAAAAGGAGCATACCGAGAGGAAAGAACCAAGGAAGAAAACTTCTGGTAATAGCTCCAAAAAAAGACAGAAAAGCTAACCTAGAACCCCAACCGAGACCCAAAAAGATACCCCAAACACGATAAAATCACTTAACCCCCCAGAGAAGCCCCCACAGAAAAAGACCTAGAAAGTTAACTTAGATTTTTATAAATTTATTTAAGAGTTATTTTATAATTTTTTTCCTTAATGTATGTATGTGTCATGTGCCTTGCTACCTACTATAGAATGGTGCCTTGCATAATTAAAAACTCTTACGTAAATAAATAATAATAAAATAACTCTTTAACAAATAAAATTAATTCTTCAAATAAAATGAAGTAAACAATATAAATAAAATAAAATAAAATAATTATTAAGTAAGTCTAAAGTAAAATAAAATAACCATTGACTAAATAGAAAAATAATTCAAAAATAAAATACAATAATTTTTAAGTAAATAAAAAAACTTAAAATTGTTCTCTCTATTTATTATATTAGTTTATCATTCAATGTAGCACCGATTTGATTTTGTTGGTCCATTCATTCTCAATGCTTTATTTATATTTATATTCTATTATAATTAGTATGAATATAATTTAATGAACATATTAAAATTAGATAATACATTATATCAATGAGAAGTTCAAATTATCACAATTATCATTTTGATAAACTCGGCTTCAATTATGCTTTAAGGGATCTCACTATCAAAATTAAAATCAACTAATCAATCAAATTGTTGAAATTACCACAATTCTCATTTCGGCAAACTCAACTTTAACTACACTTCTATGGATCTAGCTATCAAACCTAAAATCAATTGATCAATCAATTATTTATTGTAAAAAACAAACTCAACATCAAATATACTAATCATAGTTGTGCCTAATGAATCAAACTTTAGATTAAGGTTGGCCCCAGTGATTACAATATTCACCAACCTAGTTGTTAGTGATATAAATTGTAAGTCTCAAATCCTTAAGGCTAGAGAATCTTTAAAAAAATAGAGCTATGTGGTATCCACTTTATTTGTTTGGAGAATAAATAAAGGCTTTCACTTAATTCCTAAGGCCTTCCCCTTTGAACAATTAAACTTCCCTCTATATATATTATAATATGTGGACCACCCCTTATGAAATAGCATAAAAGACAAAATGTTGCTTAACACCTCTTTTACAAAGTCAAATTACAAAGGCCAAAATCCTTTGTGTTGTATCCATATAAGTAGTAATAAATAAAAATATGATTTCAATTAGGATGTTATATCATGGAGGGGCTTCAAAAATTATACTCAAGGAGCAAGGGTCTCATGAGACAAATTTGTTTTGCTACAATATAAATTACAATATTTTCTAGGTAAAGAGGAACCCATAGTTTTTAGTTTGTAGATTTAAGAGGGTATATTTGAAATGGGGCTAGAAAATTCCCCCACCACCTTAGGACTTTTGCTACTAAATTTATATTTTGTTAACAAATTTAGAGATACATTTTGGAGGGAAAATTTCTTGTTCAACCACTAGCTTCCTAAAAAATAGCTAAGTTATTTATCATTAGTTGTTAAAAAAATTAATAGGACCATCAAATTCCATAAATTTTGGATCTTAAAATATTAATATTATGTAGTACTACAAAATTCATTGGACAACCTACTTTAAAAGCTTCTAAAAAAATTAGCAACATCCACTAAAATATTTTAGGAATCTTACCTCCATGAGACCTTAGCCATAGAATTTTTTACTTTGAGGAAAAATCTAAAACCTAGGCGCAAAAAAATGGTTGAGGAATCTCACATTAAAAACCATTTTATAGATAATAAAATATGGAAGGCATTGAAATAGGTCAAAACCATGAGAATAGTATAATCCTTAAGTCATATCATAGACAAATGAAACTTGAATTGTTATGATCCTACATTCACATTGATGCATGGTTGCATAAACAAATGAAATTTCACCCATGTGCTTGTACATGCTACAATGGAATTTTATGTAGGCTAACGTATAGATGAATATGTTGATCAATGCTACAATTGAAACATGAAAATACTATGGTTGAAGTTTTGCATGTTGGATCCTTAGATTTCAAAGAGTTTAAAATTGATTTTGATAGATCAATGTAATTTTCTTAGAACCCTTAATCATATTTGTAGCAATTTGTGTCATGTAACAAGAAGGAAAATAAGAGTAACTAGTATGTGGTCTAACATTACAATAAGATGAAATAGAGAATAAATGTTCAACAAAAGTAACTAATAATTCCTTAAAGAAGAGTAAAACAACCCATGATCATTTAAACACTTTAATGCATCATTATGTAAATTAAGAGGAAAAAGAAAAAGTGATGCATTTCATCCTTATTACATCTATTAAACATAGATGAAAAAAATTAGCATGTAGCATAGGATTTCCTTCACCATTAGAAACATGGATGATGATATAAGAAGAAACAAAATCTATGAGAGACAAATTAGAACTCTGAGCTATAAAAATAGGAAAAATAGGATTGTAATGAAAGTGTGGGAATGTAGGAGAATAAAATGAAATATTAGTAGAAGAAGGAAGAGGTGTGGGAGATAATATGGGTAGTGATGAGGAGGAGACAAGTGGAGAGAGAGAGGGAGAGGGAGGCGTTGATAATTTAAATGAAATGAGATCTTCAATATCATAATGAAGTTGGCTAAATAAGGATGTAAAGGTATGGAAATGTGCAAAGGAATCAAAAAGGAAAGTGGAAGATAGAGGATAATAGGATAAATCAATTAATAAGAGCATGTGGCCTAGGATATGAGAATGAGAAATAAGGAACAAGAAAGAGAAATGTGGGTGATGGAAGCTAATAGGAAGGGAGGAAGGAAAGATCAAGGAAGTCATTAGAGAGAAGTAGAGGAAGTGTGAGTGAAAGTAATGTTGCACAAGTATTACAAATATGAAGGATTAGTAAAGGGGCAGTGTTACGAAGAATAAGAAATAAATAAGAAGGTAAAAAATTTAGAATGAGCAACTATTTATGTAACAAATAGATAAGAAATGGGGTAATGGGGAGAAAGTGAAAAGAGTGAAATGAGAAAGGAATATAGAGCAAGAGAATGAAAGAAAGGAGGAAGATTAAAAAAAGTGTATCAAGCTTTGAAATAGGTGAAAGAATTTATTTTAGAAAAGGAGAGGTTGTTGGATTTTGACACAAAATAAGTAATGGGTGTGTAGGAATGTTGGGTTCACCAAGTGAAAGAAAAAATTTGAGTGTTAGGTGTTTAGAATGAATTCATCACTAAGCTACTTTGATCCCTTTATATACATGACTTAAGTAAATATAATATTATATTTTATATCAACAAATCTATACAAATAAACTTTCAAGTTTACAACTTTAATCTCTTCTAGTGTAAAAGAGTTAGAAAGTAAATAATGAAAATAATGAAAAAAAGGAGAGAAAATAAATTTTATGTGTCTAGATTTATACTAAATGTTGATGATGAAAAAGGAACAAATATATAAATTTTGAACGTTATATGATCTATGTGTAGGGAAAATTCACTAAAAGTGGGTGTTATAATTAGGAAAATTGGAGTGGAGAACTAGACTAGGTCTTTGAAATTGAAGTTGGTTATTGAATTAGGCCTCTAACATTGACAAGTTATACTAATAACCCTCAAAAATACACAATCAAAATATAGTTCTAGATAGATGTTATAATCACACCTTTTATTAATATACATTTTTTCTAGAAAAATTATGGCCTAGCACATAAGTTCTTTATCTCCAAAAGCTCTAGCGTTTTTGTAAATTGATCTCTTTAGTCTATTGGTTCTCAATCTACTTGTATTTCACTTGCAACAACTCTAAATCTTCAAATATACATTTTTGAGCTAGGGGACAAGAGGGAAGGGTTTGGCTATATGGGAGACTATTAGTCTCCTTGTTATTTTTTAACCTCAACTAATCTATGCTAAAATTTGATGTGCATACGAATTCTACGGTGCAAAAATTGATGTGGTGGGTATAATATTGGGTAGACAGTGATAAAACCCTAGGAGGTGTTTTGTGAAAGGTGGTGTATGAATGGATAAAGGAAATGGAAGAGCTTGGACTAATTTGGGAGAGGGTTCTAGGATCAAATTTGAGCTAGGAAAAGTAGAGAGTATATAAAAAAGGATTAGGGAAGTTTTGAGTAGAATTAGGAGGAAATTGGGATTATAGATTTGTAAGGATTGAAGGGACTAGTGCAATATGACTAGAGATATGTGATGCATAGTAGGATATTTTCTATTAAAAGTTGAGATTATTAGATTTTTTCTTTAGCGCTCATTCACAAATTATTGAAATTCTAGGCACAAAATAGTTACCAAATGTAAATCATAATTATAGAGATAGACACAAAATAAAAAGTTTTATATAAACTTCATTTAGGATGAATATTTATATTATAATCATTTGGATTTATAAAATCCTCTTCTTATCAACTACCCAAACTACCTTACAAGAAAGTATTACTACCCAACTACCACACCCAACAACATAAAACTAAAAACATTATTTTTTTAATATACTAACTTTATCCACTAACCTGCATACTAGTATTTAATTTTTTTGTTTCTTTACTAACCTAAACTATAAATATAATAAAAATACCAATACAAATAACCTAGCCATCATCAATGGAGGAAATCTTAGTAAGCCCTACAAGTATCCAAAGAAACCCTAACTTGAAAAGCATCTTGTTATGTTTAAAATGAAAAATAGTTTTATTTTATTTTGGATTCCATTCTGTTTGCCATTTGAATCTGGATTAGGGAAGCACTTGGTTAGGGGGTTTTACACCTAAAATTTAGAATTAAATAGAGTTAATTTAGATTATAACATCTACGTGTGATTGTAATTTGTCCTAAATTTGAATTTTGACTTGAAACCTTTTAAGTTAATTTTAGGTACTAAAAGAGGTTATGGGACATTATAAATTAGTCTAACACTCAAGATTATACTAAAAATCAAGGCAAATAGAATACACCTAGGGGAATAGTCATTAGAATATGTGCAAAAGTATGAGACAAAAATTATAAAAGTAGGCAATTTATTACCTTACACTCACTGACAACTCTAAAATTAATTGATTTTGATGTCTAGAATGTGTTTAGCTCAATGTGTGTACATGTGTCTATAAGTGAGTGGTGTCACTAGACACTACTTAGGAGCATTATAAGCTAGGAGTGTCATCTTTTGTTCAAACCTTGTTATCGATTTAATAGTTTGGTAAAAAGGATCAAAGACAATAGGCAAACATGTATTGATGCCTAAGATGTTGATATAAATAGATGATGCAATGTAGATGCTATGGATGTATCTTAGATACTCCTAGATGATTTTTCAAATGAATTAGAATTTGTTCTTAAATAAATTTTGCACAAAAAAAATTGCACTTTAGTCATCTTACAACAATGAGTTGGAGAGAGTTGACAAAAGATCAATTTTACTTTTAATTTTGAAAGTTCTAGATTTATTGCCGCACTTGTAGAATTAATTGAACCACCTTCACATTCATGAATTTAACCTAAAATAATGAACGAACGAACTAGGAATTAGAACCAATCCCTAAAAACATGTACCAATAAAATTAAATGAAATCTAGATTATTAGATGATCTAGGAATTAGATTGAATCCCTAAAACCATGTACCATTAAAATTAAATGAAGTTTAGATTATTTATCAACTTTTCAGTGAAACATACCACTTACATACTAATCGTTACAATAAAAATAACCCTGAATCTAAAACAAGAAAAAAAAGTTTCCCAGATAGGAAATTTCCTTTTTACAATACTAATTTCAAAAATAGAAAGGCTGGACAATTTCACTTTTCTCATAAGTTTAGAGAATTGTTCCAAAAGAGTTTTGATCGTTTGGAAAGCACATATGAGGTCCCACCATCCCCATATCTGATAACGATATGGTTGCTTGACAGAGAAAGCAACAAATGAATGTTGCTTTGGACATTTTTGTGTGGCTCGAAACAAAAGAAGTGCAATATCTGGTTTCTACTCACTTCACCATTCTTATCATTTTTTTCTCCACCATTCTAATACACAAAATTGCTCACGAATCTGTACTCCATTGCCAAAAATAGAACCAAAGGGATTTCACCATGATTGGGAAGAGAGCAGCAATTCTGTTGTGGTCGGTCATAGGACTCCTTGGCACTCTAGATTGCAAGCTGGATGGTGAGAAGAAGAGGATAAGTAGAGATGATTTTCCTGCAGACTTTATATTTGGTACAGGCACCTCTGCTTACCAGGTATGTAGTCCATGAAGGATCTTCCTTTCTAGTATTTATCTTTATTTTTGGAGCAATCTGTTATTGTTTGCAGGGACTATTTGGTATTATATTTGCTTATATTGCAACCCAGTTTTTTGTTTCTTTACTTCATTTTGAACTGGTGAGGCTTGAAGCTCAAATGCATGTCACTGGTTTTTTAAAAACTGTTACAGGCTATTATTTTAGTGATTAGATAGTCTCTGAACTCTTATCATTATCATTGTAAGATAAGGGAGTTACTTAGCAGAGAAATGAGCTTTTTATCTAGTATTTTATCCTCTTATACTAGTTCCGTATTGTTTAAAAAAAATTGAACATTGAGCATATTATAATTCATTTGGCTCTGCAATTTTAAGGTCAATGTCAGAATAATGCAAGTAGATTATACTTTTTAAAAGTTATGTAATTTAGGGGGTAGGGGACCTAGTTCAATTGGCTAAAGCATCTGGTTGCAGGCAAGAGGTCACGAGGTCTAGTCTCCTCCCAAACCCGTGGTACCGTAGGGGGTGTCGCGCGAGTGCCACCGGTCACGTGAAAAAAGTTTACGAGGCACACTACAGTTTATAGGGGGATGGATACCTGACCATTAAAAAATCAAAAGTTAAGAGTTGTGAGCATTCATTCTTCTCCTCCTTGTTGACAATTGTTTAAAGGTGTTCATATACTAAGTGGATCTAGTTGTTTCTAAATTGATGAAAGTAGGAGTATTTTTCCACATTGTGAAATCATGATATTGCTATCGAGGATTCAAGCGTAGCTTTGAGTCAAATAAACGACCCATGTTTCATGGTAGTGGTTCACAAGAGCCATCTCATGATGTCCAGATAGTCCATAGCACTCATTGCATCTAGGTGATGCTCACAGGAGGTGAAGCGAGAATTAAGTCAGGAATTCCTTGTCTGTGGTTAAAAGCACTGGTGGGCGATCTTTGGGATGGGTGACCTCACGGGGGCCGGACCCGTTCACCTAATGGCTTTATCCTGGAAATACAATGAGAATACTAAATGAACCATTGATATCATGAAGATGAGTTCTTATGAGCTCTACTCATGAAAACATGGAATCCAATAGTTGTTTCAACTAGGATGAATCTGATAACAATATCATGTTCTAGTGTTTACAATATAGGCGAGAAAATAAAATGATACTTAAATTAGTTAATGGCTATTACTAATTGAAGTTATTTTGAAATGACTTAAAAAATAGATAGATCAAAATACATTAAAATTAGAAATGCGTATAAAAAATTTCAATACTTAACACACTTGATACTTGTTGTATAGGTCAATAAGAATGACAAATTATGTAATCTACAAAAGTAAATTTTCGATAGCCCAATCTCTCACAACCTAGATGATCTACTCAGTTCTCCTTATATGAAATAATATCCAAATGATGAAGAGCTAGGCAAGGCTTAAAGTAATTTTTTTCTAAATATTAAATTTTCTTCTTCTAAGATTATTGAATATTAACTAGTATCTGATATTCATCATTCTTTGTATAACTCCCTTAACATTTATCATGAATATATTACTTGTTGATGCATATTCATCATTCCTTGCGTACTTTCTTTAGCCATCTCATGAATTTAAGGCTTATTACACCTATTCAAATCATTTATTTTATACTTTAGCCATATCTTGTGAATAGATGGTTCACCTACGTGCACCTTGTATATTTTTGAAAGGGGGCATTTTTACACCTTTATTTAATATCATTTTGCACACATCATAATCATGATACTCAATTTAACTTATTTGGTGTACAAATCAAATTTTACCTAGAAAATATCATCCAATCACCACTATGACTTACCTTATCTCAAGTGACTTGTCAACAATTTAAGGCCATCTACTACTCTAGACTAGGGTGCACATTGTGGCTAAGTCCACCATATTCAAATTTCACTTTTCTTGCCTATAAGACAACCTTTTAGAAAACATTTGCCATATCATCGGGCCGCACACCAAAAAAGTGTTTTATACAACTATGAGTTCATATAGATCTAAGGACATCCATAGGTCATTAAAATATGATACAAATACTACCAATCATCAAATCACATAATAACTACATTCAATTTAGGTATTTCAAAACTAGATCTAAATGCATTAAACTAGATCATCATTAAATTGTGACAACAACCTTCTTTTAATTAAAGAGAAATAAGGTTTGAAGTGTAATTTGAATGTGAACAGGACAATCTAGAACAGAACAATTTTCAACAATATCTCTATGTTCTGAAGTCATTAATATAATTATCAAATAAATTCTGTTAATTAAATATCAACAAAATCTCAATGGTCAAATTCAAGAATAGTCCTAAGATGAACCATCAAAGAAATATAAAATGATGCCAAATAAAATTAGACATTCTCCTTGGTGTCTAATGGCAAAGAGTCTTCTTGCATGGAATTCAAAGAGATTGGATAAACTAAAAACTTCACATTCATGTTTATTGCATCAAGATGAAACCATCCCTTTTCAATATTTGAGAGTTTCATTTTTGTTATGTTAATTATAAAACTACCTTGTTTTTTATCCCAATGGTTTTGAAATTATCACCTAATCAAAACCCATAGTCTCATACTACTAAGTTTTGGGGTGATTCCAATGCTTAGAACCTATTGAAGTGAATTAATTTGATAATGATTTTATTCTTGTATCTCACAGAGATCACACCTTTCTTCTTAGAGATATTTTGGTCCCAAAAAATATTACTTCAAAATATAAAATACTTTTCCCGTCAATCTCTAAAAATTTTGAGTCCAAATGATTCAAACAAAACATCTCACATCCCTATATTAAACTACAAGGTGAATTTGTGCACTCAAGTGCCTAGAGATATAAGATAGTGGTTCTCTATGGGTATAGATCTAATATGCTTTATTGGAAAAAAAAAAACCTTACATTTTTAAACTATATCTCAAAACCATTTGCGCTATGAGATGGTAGAAATTCTATCATCATTCCTTAAGCATGGATATGTAAAAAAAACATCTGCATTTGTGCCATTCTCATGCTCAATTCTAGTGGCCACTATCTTTTACAAAATGACTCTTCAACCCTTGAGATGAACACAACATGCTATAGTTATTTTTATGGACTATAAACCATGTGATAATATCATGCTACACCATATTACCATGCTATCATGAATCATTATCCTTGATATTGTAACCCATATCGTAAATAATTTTATTATAAAATTCTATGAATTGGATATTATAATTTTTTATACAACTTTCTATCAATAGTTCTACTTCCTATTCATCATTATAAATTTAGTTCATATATCATTACAATATTTGGGAATTAATTTTTAAAATAGATCTTCATCTTATAATCATATACAATTGTAGCTTTTTGATACAATAATGAGTAACATCCCTATGATGCTCTTGGTTGTCCCTATGCTCATTTATTATAAGCAAAGTACCTCCCTTACTTTCCCTAGATAACCAATATTAACTATCTTAACTTTTTATATTATACAATAAGTGAAATAAGATACATGTAAAAAAATCAAAATTTACTCATATAGAGTTGTCCATATTACCAATTATTTTTTGGTAGAAACCTTGTATCCTAATACAATAAATCAACTATACTTGCCTCTAAATTCCTATTATTTCCCATTCCTTCTCATTTCATACAAGTGTAGCAATCCCCATATTACAATAGTAATATTATGATACATACATGCTTAAAGGTTTAAAAAATATATTCATAAAGCTATTTTTAATGTAATTTATCTTTTTATAATTCATATACCCTTATGCAAAAATAAACCACACTTACCCTTAAATTTTCTTCATATAACAAGTGGGTGAACAAATTTACCATCAAATCAAGAAATGTGAAGGTTTAAATTAACCCATTACCTCATGCATACTTATTCTACTTTGTGCCTGCTTGACCTTCAAGTGGACATGCTCCTCATGATTTTCATAGTTAGTGAAGCATATTACTTTTTTTTTTCTTGTATCTTTCCTTTTTTTCCAACTAGACATATGTTCTATGCTCACTAATAGAGAGTGAAACATAATCCTTCCGTATGAGACAAGTGGGGTTAGAAACTTGAAAATAACTATATTTATAGGAAAACTCATAGTGCTACACATACTCACATAGAAAGGAAATAAATTCACCCTTCTCTCCTTTGCAAATTAATTAAGTTTTTTATCTTGGAATAAAATGATAACCCATTAACATTCAAAGGTGGTGTAAAATCATGTGAGAATTGTTGTCTCTTTGAGCCTTGTCTTTTGGTTTACTTCACTTATCTTCATGTTTTTTATTAGATAAGCAAGGAAGGGCCTTGATCCCATGGTTATAGCAACAGACAAAAAGGAAACAGAGAGAGGTGGGAAACAACACCACCATCATGTTTACATGCTTTTACTTTTGGAATTTCTTGGTTGAAGCCTCCAATAATTGACATCTTAAAATGCCCTTCAATCTTGCAATGAGGATAATAGTTATAACTTTGTACATACTAAAATCATCTTTCTTATTACCCCTAATTTTATTAAACTTCCTTTTCCATTTCTATTAGAGAGAAGAATTTTATTTATCGATCCTTTATATGGAACTTGCCCTCTTTCATGGTGTTTTATCTATAATTTTTCTTAAAATGGTCAATTCTTCCACAATCAATGCAAGAAACAAGAAACCTAAATTCTTTTGTAAAATGTCCTCTAATCTTTTAATTGAAAAAAATATGAACTCTTTAACTTGTTTACATACATGTTATTTTACCTCCTTATGTTTAGATAGTGGTGAAATACATGGATTGAAAACTCCTTTTTTTTCTTCATTTCATTTTTGGGAATCAATTTTTTGCTCCTCTCTTTTTCAAATGCATGTCATCATTGTTGAAGGCTTTTCCCTATCCTCTTCAACTAACTCTTTCTCTCATCTACTTGGATTGTTTCTCATGTTTTTTGGAGACAATTACAATAGTTTTGATACATTAAAAAAAAAATTGGAGAAAATTTTACCTCACTTGTTCTAGCCTTAGTCTTTTCATGGTTTATATCCCTTCTTTGAGCTTTTGCAAAAATGATATTTTGGGGGGATTTTTTCCTCCCTTGGTCTATCCTTAGTTTATCCATGATTCATATCCCTTATTTGATATTTATCCAATTTTCATGATTCCATAACCAAGACCCTCATGTAGTGGTCTTGTATTAATAATGATGGATTGAAGTATTCCATGACCATCCTTATTGGGTCCTTGTCCATCATATTCGATTCTTTCTAACAACTTGGAGCATATACCCTTGATATTGCTTTCAAAATTACCAATGGAACTATAATATTTAAAACCAATTTTTTTTTTAATGTGTCCACACCCATATTTCCGTACATGACATTATCTTTTTATTATTCTTGAGCAGGATTTGGTTCACTTTTTCTTGTAGACTTCTCTTTCTCTTCATGTTGGGTTTTTTATAGCAATCCATCCTTCACTATCAACTCTTATTGGATTTTCTCAAGGATTCTAATATGGAAAGTATTTTTGTCTTTCTTTTCATCTTGCAACTCTTCCATGTTAGTAAATACATGCATAATACCCAAAATTTTGAATCAATTTCCTCCATAACCCCATGAGAGAAAAGCATGAATGCAAGCTTACAAAATAACCAAGTACAAAGATTAAATAGACAAGACGAAAGATAAAACAAGATATACCATAGGAAAATCCTTAAGAGGGAAAAACCCAACCTCCAAAAGCATCCATACTCCATCTATAATTCAGCAATAAATCAATATGTGCACTTATAGTGTTACAATCAATACTTTTGAAACATCAAGCCTCTCCTATGCATCCTCCATGTGTCCAACCATGAATCTACACATCCCATGCCATGCTTCACATATGTACTCCTTGGAAGAAGAACCTATACTATGAAATCCCACTCACCCAACCAACCTTAACCACTATTTATATGTGTTTTAGTTTATAGATACAAGCTCACATAAATACAACCATGAGAACACAAAACCATCGACGCCTCATTTAATATTAGGTACTAATTTTTCACAATATTAAATATATTTTCCTAAATATTAAATAATTATCATATTTCCCCCACACATAAAATGATTAACCCAATGTTACAATACAGCTTTACAAGTGGCCCCAAATAATTACCTAATATGGCTGACCACATCTCCTAGATGTACCACAACTAAATAATTATTTAATTACTATAATAAATCAATTTATGCAATGGTGTACAACACCAAATCCTAACATTCCACTATTTTGGAGCACCTCTTAAATTATCATAGGAACACAAATACTCATATCCTCTCTCCAACAAATTCCACAAATTCTTCAATAGCATCATAATGCACTTTTTAGAGATACAAACACTTCTCCAGAAAATATGCCTCAACCAAACTTCTCATGGTTTCTACAATGGATTCATTAGAGTCTAATACACCCTACAAAGGTACAATGTCTAGTTCACAACTAATATATCTATATCATTCTCAATATCATATGCATTCTTTAGATAGTGTGGTTGGCATCAAAACCAAGTTTACACCCTCAAGTATCATTCTAATTCATAAGAGTCTAATACACCTTACAAAGGTACAATGTCTAATTCACAACTAATATCTTTTCATGATTGGTGCATACAAATATTTGTAAAATAATACCTTGTCATGATTTATGTGTAAGAGAAATAATGACAAATATTGTTGTGTAAGAGATATTATGATACTTAAGAGCATGACTAAGAGGAAATTTACAAAGTGGACTTGGAATCTTGACTTGCTTATGATATGTCACAAAATAATCTTTCTAAATGAGGTAAATGAAAAATAATGGAGTGTAGATCGTATGTAATTTTACTACGGTATTTTGGGATCTTTTTTGGGCCCATAGTAATGTCTTATGGTGAATTTTTTTAGGCCCTCATGAATCTAAATATTGAATTCTTGAGATGCAGACATATTATATGAGTGGAGATTTTGTAAGTTTATACTACCATATTTCTACTAGAGGAAGAGGATATTGATCTCCATGGAGGCAAGAGCCTAATATTGTATTATAATAGGTTTATTGTTGCTAAATAATACTTTGGTGTGGTGCTTTAAGTGGTGGATTTTTCTTGAAATGGTTTTTCTAAGGTATATCTATGTCATTCTTTTTCTTGTGGTTTTTTTACCTTCTATTATCTCTTACATTTTTTTATTTTAGAAAAGTGTTGTTTACATACTAGAATTCTACTTTTTTTTAGATTTGATTAATGTGTTAATATACTTGAAGGATTAATGTCAAAATAATTATGTTTAATCTATAGTGTAATTTATAAGGGGTTTGTAGGTACCTTTTCATAACATAAACAAATTCAAGGAGAAATCATAGAACAAATAGAATAGAGCTAATTAGAGAATGACAAAATCTTGATGGAAAAAGTTGATCAAGTAATGGATAAGCCTGAGTAGAAGCTAAAACAAGAAAATTAGTGTGAAATATATGAACAACCAAATATAGAAGGGTCAATTCAAACTAAATTAGGGTTTTTGAAGGTTCCTATGCAAGATAGTTCAATTATGACATATGTGTCTACATGTTTAGACAAATACATTCAAAAGAGAAATAGGATTGTGAAGCTAATTTACACTAATTTCTTTGCAAGTACTACCATGTTGGATATGCCCCGCTTAGAGAAGAAACCCAAAACTTTATTTTTTATAGTCATAGATGCTTTTAAATTAAGAATTATAGATGCTTGTACAACATTAGTGGATAAGGATGACATAGAATTTTTTTCATCAAACTTTTAGATTTCTAGGATCAATTTGAGCAAGAAGTGGTAAGATGACATCCAAGGCATTCATATTATTGTTTATGCTATGGTGTGTGGCATGAACAAGGACCAATAAAAAATATGAGGTGTAGGAGCAAGACCATCAATTGAATTCATTCACCAAGCAACTTGTAAGTCCCTTACAATATTTTGATGTAACCCTTGTTTATTTGGTGATGATATCATAAAAAGAAGCCTTAACCCTAAATTAAATGAAGTGTAACTCAATTTACACTAGGAAATGAATGAGTGGTTTATTCACCTATGCTTCCAAGATAATTTATTGGGACATGATCATACATTTCAAGGTTGAAGGAGATAAGGACTTAGTAAAAGCATTGATTGTTGAATTCTAGGATAGATTGGATACCCATGCCTAATATCTTCCTAACCTTGACATGATGTCAAAAATAAAGTTTGATGTATTATTAAGTGAATGCATACTTGATAGGGCAGATGCCTCATTATTGGATTAGTGGATCAAAATCATAAATATAAGGGAAAATTGTGGCTATATATGGAGCAATGATTGAATCATTGACTACATTCATGGAATATCTAGGAGGAGAGAAAAGGTGATGGACAATGAAATTATAATTGAAGATGGTAGTGATGGGGAGGAGGGCAACTAAATCGGGTTAAAATTTGTGTCATTCACTTAATTTTTCAAGTATTTCAAGTGTAACATTTAATCTCTTAAGGGCTAACATATAAATCTTTTTAATTTTTGGAAGGGGATATTTTAATCTTGGCCATTGACATAAAGGGAACATCAAATTTTGTGCTTGGGAATTTGTCTATTTAAAGGAGGCTCATAAGCCTTATTATGGGTTAGAAACTGGATAAAGGAGTAGAGCATTAATATAGACATTTTTATAGTTAATTTTTTAGGCATTCTCAAGTTCTCCAAACTAAGTCACATTGTTGTGAAAAAATTTATGTAATTTAATTGAGATTAATGGGGATCATATGGCTTTAATTCTCAATTGGTCAAATTCATGGATTATGGGAGGTGATGTATGAAGTTTACATGCAAAATAAAATAACTTTATGTTGAAAACCTAACTTGTTGGGGGAGATTATTGGAAGTGTGTTTGTCATTGAAGATTGTTAGATTGGCAACATAAGCATGCCAATGTGAAGTGATTGCTAAAGATTGATGAGCATATGGTATTTTCATTGATCTAAGCCCTTTATTGATAGAAATATATGGTAGAGATGCAAAAGAGTTGGTTTGGAGAAGACCAAATGGTTTGGATATTTTCCTATTTCCAGACTATAGTTTCAAGTGTTCAAAGAACTAGTTTTTGGGTCCACATTGCTCTGTTATGAAGAATCTGGTTATGTGGCTTTGAGGTAATATTGATACATGCTAGAAAACTTGAAATCCAAAGTTTCATAACTTGATGTCTTCTACAATAAAAGATAATAGTGAAAGAGTATCAGTCTAGAAATGGCAGAGTAATAGTGATAGTGTATGTTGGAATGCTCTGCATCTCACCACAAATGAATATTCTAGTATGTGGATTTGCAGAAGTGTTTGTGAATGTTAGTAGTGTGTTTTCTCCAAATGGAAAGTGTTTTGGCGGTTTGTGTGTCAAGTTGTGAATGAACAATTGGTTCATTCTATTTTTACTTCACTAGTGGTGCCGACCTAAAGGTATTGAGGTTCTAGAGTTGAGTTATGTAAGAACTGGAATCATGGGAGTAATTATAGGTCATGTCAACCTATCTTAATGTGTTATAAGGATGCACGATACATCTAGTAGGCTGACCTAATTGATGTTTTGGTTGTTTGTGCGGTATACATACAAGGTTAATTCCTTCTGTGATTATGATGAGATGTGATATAATTAAGTGTGTGCATGTGAGATTTGGTGCAAAGAAGTGGTGATTGTGGTGTAGTATGAAGTGTGTTAAGTTAGTTTTTTGAGCTTTAGTGGAATTGTATCTTTAGCATAAGTTAGATGCATAGTTAGTAGTTCACATTTGGTAGTGAGCCACCCCTTTCTCTATCTCTTTCTATTATAGGTAGTGAGCCACCAACAATGAGCCTTTCTCTTTTGGACAGTGAGTCCTTGGATAGTGAGTCCCTATTTTGTATCAAACTTTGTAACCGATTATAACATATATATTGTGAGCTAATCCTCACCGTGGTTTTCCCCTCTTTAGGTTTTCCATGTAAATTTGGTGTTCTTGTGTTCTTTGATATGATTCATGCTTTATATGTTCCTTTCATTACTACAAGTTTAATGCAATGTAGTTAATGGATGGTTAAAGTTGATGAAGTTAATATTTTCAGTGAATATTGATTCACCCCCCCTCTCAATATTTTGGGTGTTAAAAATTTTATGTGTTTCCTTCCATTATATATACTCTTTAAATGTTTGCACTAATTTTTTAAAATGGATTTCTATAATAAAAATCATATAAATTTGATTTATTATGGTTTCATTATCTCAACCAAACTAGAAACTGAATTCATTGTAAAACACTCATTTTAAAACCTAATTCCTTTTATCTTTTCTTTTGACTCTATTTAGACTATACTACTTTAGGAAGAAAACTTGTAAATTTAACATTTAAAAGGTTAGATCTATAGTTTTCAAGTACACTTATTACTAGTGATAAAATCTAAAATAATACATAAAAGTAGTAAATATTTGGATCAATTTGTTAAAACAATTGAATCATAAATATTAATCATTTGTACAACTAACAATTTATTTGATCCAAAAAAATGATTATGAATTGATTATATTTCAATATCTCTATATTGCAATCCTATTAAAAAGAGAACAACTACATAGATCTTAGAACTTCATCTTGCATGTCCATGACCTAGTAACACAATTCATTGGGTGAACTAATCTTCTTCTAGGAGGTTAATTACCTTTCAATAAATGTGAAGTGATCTTGAAAATTTATCTAATTTATTGAATATGTTAAAAGACCCATCAACACATAATGACACCTATAATACCTCCATCAAAAGAACCTATAAATAGGAGAAGTAATAAATGAAACCATCAAATGGTATTTAGGAAACAATGAGCTAAACAATACCAAAATCTCTATTCAAAATGCAATTCAAAAATCCCAAAATTAGTCCATTAGCCCAAAAACAATTCCTTACACCTATCATAAACTCATTATAATCCACTCATAAATTTGGGTGCTCCATTTTGGATCCATTATCTCCATTCAAATATTTCTTATGAAATGATATAGTTTGCATCATAATTTGGTCAGAAAGTGTAACTCCCTCTTACACCTCTCGTATGAATCATAGATGCTCTTATACTTTTGGTATGGGAGGCCCAACTTTTGAATGCCATAGATTTTTTATTTGGGAATTCAATTGAGCCCATTTTATTTTAAATTGAAGATCCTAAAGAGGTTCATGTTTCCATAACTAGCTTGCTCCATTTCAATCCCATTTTGAAAATTTTAGGACCAAAGTTAATACCTAGCATATATTTTATAGAAAGTATTTAGAAAAGGTCCTAAAGAGTGTGTGTGAAGTGTGGTGGCCGTATATAAATATCTACATATTTATCACATGATTAGCTACCTCTTTGATCCAATCAATTTTTTCTATGACCTTGAGTGCATTTATTGTGGCATATGCAAACAAGAAATCTGCCAAATATGCTTGTAGATTACACAACCAACTTCTGTATAAATTTTCATGCATATATCACATCGTTCGATACTTGAACCACATTCTTTGGCTCAACCAATTTAATAGAATCTCTAAGGATTCAAAACTAAAAATCATCATTCTTTTAGTGTCCTAAATAATTCATAGCTCCAATGAAGTAAGGGGCCTCTATAAATTGATTGTGGTATTGATGAGTGAATGATGCCTAATATCTATCTACCCATCTATGTTTATGTTTTATCCACTCATAATCTAGGTAGCCTTAATTTTCTCCAATAGAATATTAATTTTGGAATAGTTCTTATCTAATATTGTTGTCCTTAATTTTGTTTCCCTTAGTAGCACATATGATGATATTACTCTATTTTTAATAAAAAGTGGGGGATTTATTTAATCAAAGAAGTCTTAAAGACATACAAGGGAAGGAAACTAACTAATAGGGGCCCACTAGGCACTCCCTGTAGAACAAATCAAGACATGCAAAGACCCAATCCAACCAAACCCCAACAAAAACATCTCAAACCCCATGCATATCCTCCTAAATAAGCATTTTCAACCTTTGGGAACAATCCAAAGGAAGATGCTCCCATCCATCAACATTCCAATTACCCCTATGTTCAATGACCCATTTTCCAAACAAACTAACTTGTTCCATTCCCTCGAGATATGGATAAAGGATACCAATTTCAAGGAACTACTAAGGTGATGAATTTTTTGAACCACTGGTTCTAGTTGCCAATCCACCCCATCCAAACTTTGATTGTTCAATAAAGAAATTGATACACAAATGATCTTATGCCACCTGAGGGCACACCCCTTTTCTAGTGAAATAAGGATAACAAGGGCTTTCATAATATTATTAGTCTCGAACCCCTAAAAGATGGAAAAAAAGAATAGAACATTTATTGAACTATCTCTTCCAACACCTCCAACCCAAGCAAACCTAGGATTTCCCTTGGAAGATTCATCTATGTTTATCATTAGGACACTTACAGGAGATAAAGACCAACTACCTACACACTGGATTTTCCTATTGGAAGGCCTCCTTTGTATAGAGCAATCAACCTTGGACCATCACTAGCTAAACCTAATATTTGCATTGAAACTCTCTCTCACCCAAATATGTAGAGCTATCCACCTCACACTTAGCCCTAATAGTTTCTTGAATCATACCAAGAATCCTTTACCAAACTTGATGAGTTGCCAAAATTACCCTTGAAATATCATGTGGTTCCTTTCCAACCATATCTGCCAAACGATGTAAGAGGGCTCAACATCCCATGCCACTTGGAGGAAAAATGTCTATGCGAGTGGACAACCCAAAGTCCTTTAAAATTCCACAAGAGATGAAGCAAGCACACATGTCCATCTCTAAAACTCCACCAAAGGTGCCAAATGGTCCTAGAATATGTGCATTGGAACAAAAAATGAGAAGAAGATCCCTCATTGTTGTCACATAAAAAAAAATTGACTATCCTTGAAAACCCCTCTTTTGAAGATTATCCCAAGTGAGACAGCTGTTTTGAGCAATTAACCAAAGGAAAAAAATTCGTTTAGGCCATGTAAACTTATTCTACACATACTTCCACCAAGGAACTTCCTCTCCAACATATTTTTGTCTATCCAGCTCCTGATACCTAGTAGCCATTGAATAAACCCCTCTAGGATTAGGACTCCAAGCTAGGATATCATTCTTCAAAAGTGAACTGCAAGCTCTCCCAACTAAAACTTGAGATAATTCTTCTTGATCCTCTATTGATCCCCCAAGTGGCCACACTTGAAAATCCTTCCACTTGTACACTTCCACCTTCCCCAAACTCCTTTCCTCTTTGAAGTCTTCCACTCGAGTCCAACCAACCTCTAGAAATTTAAGATAAAGGTTTTGAAGGTGCGAGTAATTGGTCAAGATTGGGGGATGACCATAGCAAGAATCAAACCAGAAGAGGGCCTTTGAACCTCTATTACAAATCCAAAATAAATCTTGCTTGATTAAGTTAGCCCCTCTTTTGAGAGTATCCCATATCATATATCCTTTACCAGACAAATAAATTATGGGCACATCTTCCCTAGGTATGCCCCTCAAATATTTAGAAGAAATGATCTCATCCCAAGCTTGGTCCTGATTAGTACACTATCTTTAATAAAGCTTGGATGCCAAATATTGACCAGTAAGAACCACCTACCTCAGACCTAAGCCCCCCATTTACTTAGGTCTACATGTCTCCCACTTAACTAGACTCCACTTCGAGGAATCTAAATCACTAGCCCATAAGAATTGTCCAGAAAGAGCATCCAGATAATTAATGAAACTTAAGGAAGCAACTTGAACCATGCACCTATATATAGGGAATTCTTGAACCACAAATTTAAATAGAAAAACTCTCCCTACAAAGGATAACCATTTGAAATTCAAATGGCTAACTCACTCAAGAAACTAATCCAACACATTTTTCCAAGCCCCCCTTGGTAAGGGACCCATAAAGAGAGGGATGCCCAAATACTTAAAAGATAGAGCTCCAATATGAAATCTAAGAATTTGAGCAATTCTATCCTAAATTCAAGGAGGGTTATTGAAGGAAAAAAGGAACTTAGCTTCATTGATTCTCTACCTAGACACAACTTAATAGATATTGAAAAAATGCCTAAAATTGATCGCTTCCTTGATTCTGGAAACTTTGAATAAACAATGTCATCCATGAACTATATGTGGAACAAAGAAGGTAAGCCATTACCCTAGTTCCATCCTCGAATAAGACCTTGTCTTAGATGGGCTTTTAACAGTCTCCCCAAGCCCTCGACTATAATATAGGGGGTCACCCTACCTAAGGCCCCAAGAAGCACCAATAAGAGTAGAAGGCTCACTATTAATCAACATTGAATAGGATTTAGTCATAAAACAACTCTTCACCCAATTGACCCAACCTTCACCAAATACAAATGCAATGAGAACTTTTTAAAGAAAATGCCATTTCACCTAATCATAAGCTTTAGCCATATCCAATTTTTTGAACATGGCCTTCTCCTTGGATGTCTCCATGGAATGAATGGCTTCAACAACAATAATCACACCATCTAGGATTTTCCTACCAATTACAAAGCCCTCCTACTCTTCTAAAATAACTTTGTTGAGCCATGACTTAAGCCTCTCTCTAACTAATTTAGAGATAATCTTATAAACCACATTGTATAGGGTAATAGGCCTAAAAAAATCTAAAGAGTTAGCCCCTTCTCTCTTAGGGATAAGAGCCAAGAAGGTAGAATTATTGGGGATAAGATCCAAGAAGGTAGAATTCATTGATTTCAACATCTATTTACTTCTTAGTGACTTCAAATGTACAACTTACAACAAATCAAATTTTATAATCTCCCAAAATTCTTAAAAGAATTCAATTGGGAATCCATCTAGTCCTGGAGCTTTTTCTTACACCCCGAGTGATATGACCTATTTACTATTACCTTGTTTGGTTAAATTGCTTGAATATATGAATGATTTTATGAATCTTTTTGTGAATGTGTTTAATGAATCTTGAATGGGAATATAATGAATGCATGATTGATGCAATTTGATATTTTATGATGATTCTAAGTATGAAATGTATGATGCATATGATTATGTTGTGATTGGCTAACTACTATTATGATGTGCTAAGTTGAGTGTAGGAATAGGTTCAAACCTCTGAAAGAGAGGGGAAGCATCACTTGGGAGAATAACTTGGTCTAGTAACCCTTAATGGGCCTAACTGAGCATTTACACACTCACACCCTAGTTGGTCTCTATCGAGTGAAGTCAGTTTTGGGAAAAGGTAAGGAATCTTTGGTTTAGATGTGAATGTTGTGATTGAGGAATGTGTTTAAATCTTTAGGTCGTGTGAAAGTCCTTCCTTGTGTGTTTATTGTGGTATCGATGAGATATATGCATAAAATGTATATATATGTATATATGTATGTGTTTATGGTAGACTTATACATGTGAGTGAATATGTACATGATTATGTGTAGGTAGACGTACCTATGCATGCTCATGGATGGATTTCCCATATGCATGGGAATACTGATTGGACTAAGGTAACATTTATATATGTATATATACACTTTGTGTATATATGTATGTATAAATTTTGTGTATATATGTCATTCAATGGTTATGAGTATGAATGTTTGAAATGATAATATGTATATGTATATATAATATATATAAACTAATAAAGTTTCATATATGGGGTTCACCCCACAGTGACAGTAAAGTCACAGGCCCTATTGATAGGGCATCACAGGCTCTACTCTCACCAAGAAGATTAATGGCTCCTACTAGTGGCAGTTCAAAGGATGAATGGCAGACATGGTTCATTGATCTGGTCAGTGGTAGTGTTCATGCCACGTTGGCCCCACAGATGGGAGTGTGGAGCGGACGCCAGGTGAAGGTGGAGGATACAGAGAGAGGAGTATCGAGGGGTGGAGCTAGCTAGAGGGAGGAAGTGTCGTGTGGAGGGATAAGGTAGTTGTGGAGGAGATAAGAGGTAGAATACAAAAGGCACAAAGAGATAAGGAGGCACAATAAGGAGATGGAGGGTTGTAGGAGAGATAGGAGGAAGAAAAGGGAGACTTGAGGAGAAAGTGGAGAGACAAGAGGAAGGAAGGAAGAAGGAGGGGTGACGAAGGAAGCAAAGAGACGGGAGGAAAGGAGGTAGGAAGGAAGGGGTGACAGAGGAAGAAAGGAGGAAAAAGAGGGGTGATAGAGGGAGCAGAGAGACGGGAGGAAGGAGGTAGGAAGGAAGGGGTAAGGGAGGAAG
>VDFB02000003.1:727500379-727581229 GCA_007258455.2 Sequoia sempervirens
TGAATTTCACCAGTATGGTGAAAATTTTATCTAGGATCTCTAAATTTCCTTCCCTAGTATATGATTTGGCTAATAAATCATCCACATAATCTTCCATGAAAGTATGCATCATATCATGAAAAATTGTTGTCATGGCATTTTGGTAAGTAGCTCCTACGTTCTTCAAGAAGGATGGCATAACCACTAGTACACAAACAACAATATATGACTAAATAAACTACTAAAAATTGCATATAAATGACTAATTTTGGTCACGTGACCATTAGTAGTTTATTGCCGGTCATTTATAGCGTGACCAAATTTATGACTAAACTATTTTAGTCATTTATTTAGTCATTGATTTGTACTCATTGATTTGGTCATTGATTTAGTCATTGATTTAGTCATTAATTTAGTCATTGATTTAATCGTTAATTTAGTCATTGATTGTTATTAACTGGTCTTTTATTTAATCATGGTAGTGATTTATTTAGTCATATATTTAGTCATTAATTTAGTCATATATTTAATCATTAATTTAGTCATTATTGTTGTTAATCAGTCATTTAATGAATATGTAGTCATTTTATTTAGTCATATATATTTAGTCACATTGAATAAGCATTTAGTCATTAATTTAGTCATATATTTAGTCATTAATTTACTCATTACTTTAGTCATTTATTTAGTCATTACTTTAGTCATATATTTAATTATTTAGTCATTTAATCATATTTAGTCATTAATTTAATCATTACTTTAGTCATACAGTTAGTCATTAATTCAGTCATTTTATTTACTAGTTTTCATTAATTGGTAGTAAATATAATCACGAAATAAATAATTTATTAAATACCATAAATTTTATAATGCAAAACTAATATAATATTAAATTTGAACTAAAACATAAAAGTAAATAAAAATATTACATATGCGTACAAGCTACAACATACTAAAATTAAAAGATTGATTCAACATCATGATAAATAAAGGTAATCTACAATAAAAAAAATTTAATGCAAATATATATCAATATATATATCAAGTTATAAGATGTCAAAGATGTCTAAGAGTATATATGTAAATATAATAAAAAATGTCAAAGTTGTCTAAGAGTTTCCAAGTCTTTCAAATACACCATGATAATTAAGATCCATGAACAACATATTCAAAATACTGCATAAAGTAGTGAGCCAAGATGTCTAGCAACTAGTACATGATAAATATGTTCAACTATGTCATTTTTTGCAAATATTTTAGTGGCCACTGTGTGAAGGTTCCCTCTTTCTCTTTCAAATGAACAGCTCCATCTATTTTGTCTTCATAAACAAGGGGTTTGTTACTTTTGACCTTTAAAATCTTTACATTTGCATCCATTGTTCCTTTCAAGTTGACTCCATGTACAATAGATAGGGAGTGAATCTGCCTAATGCCCACAACATCACCATGTAATGGATCCAACACCTTAACTTTATCTCCTTTGAGTTTATCAATACATTCCTGCAAAAAGAAAAAAATAACACATTATAACATAAACTTGCATAAAGGCTTCCAACAAATAACACATTATCCATGTTCCTACTAAACTTGCATAAAGGCTTGCAACAAATTTTTATGCATGAATAACATAAACTAATAAACTTGTATAGTTTTCTCTTTAAATTACAACAGCTACATGCAGCTCAATCAATATCTCAATCAGACAAATAAAAATTTATAAGATTTAATATTCAATACCATAGAACATAGAAAATACAATAAAATGTGTTCACGTAGGTCATCACATAACTCACCATGTTTGGAGAAGCAAGCTGCTTTCCACTCAACATACTAGCAGCTGATCTTTTTACAAACCCATTCTCATAAGCCTGCTTGTGCATACACATCAACAATTTAAATATCAACAAGCATTCCATATTAACTATTGTTCAGTAACCTTATTACAAACCTGCCTTATAAAATAGAAAACAAGAGAAAATTACAAAACATACATTTCTACCAAGGTGCGAGGAGTCAAAAATTAGGAAAAAAGAATTTTTTATCCAAAACTTGTGGATGATAGTTAATTTTTGTTCAAAATTTCAATTCAGCTTATAAACTCAAAGATAACATTTTGAAAAAATGATTTGACCAGGTATAGGGTTGGTTTCCATCCACACATAAAGAGATTCATAAAAAAGGATGCACAAGGTAGCCAAAAATAAATCCAAAGCATGATATTCAACTTATATTATATTTGATCTATAACAATCCTTGGAAGATATGTTGAGTTTTTATTGCGTTCAAAAGTTGCACTTCATCCATGTTCCTACTAAACTTGCATAAAGGCTTCCAACAAATTTTTATGCATGAATAACATAAACTAATAAACTTGTATAGTTTTATCTTTAGATTATAGCAGCTACATGCAGCTCAATCAATATCTCATTCAGACAAATAAAAAATTGTAAGATTTAATATTCAATACCATAGAACACAAAAAATACGATAAAATGTGTTCATTGAGGTCATCATAGAACTCACCATGTTTGGAGAAGCAAGCTGTTTTCCACTCAACATACTAGCAGCTAATCTTTTTACAAACCCATTCTCATTAGCCTGCTTGTGCATACACATCAACAATTTAAATATCAACAAGCATTTCATATTAACTATTGTTCAGTAACCTTATTACAAACTTGCATTATAACATATTAGAAAACAAGAGAAAAATACAAAACAAACATTTCTACCAAGGTGTGAGGAGTCAAAAACCACAAAAAAATAATTTCTTATCCAAAACCTATGGATGATAGTTAATTTTTGTTCAAAATTTCAATTTAGCTTATAAACTCAAAGTTAACATTTTGAAAAAATGATTTGACTAGGTATAGGGTTGGTTTCCATCTACACAAGGAGATTAGTAAAAAGGGATGCACAAGGCAGCCAAAAATAAATCCAAAGCATGACGTTCAACTTATATTATATTTGATCTATAACAATCCTTGGAAGATATGTTGAGTTTTTATGATGTTCAAAAGTTGCATTTCATCCATGTTCTTACTAAACTTGCATAAAGGCTTCCAAAAAATTTTTATGCATGATTAACATAAACTAATAAACTTGTACAATTTTCTCTTTAGATTATAGTAGCTACATGCAGCTCAATCAATATCTCATTCAGACAAATAAAAAATTATAATATTTAATATTCAATACCATAGAACACAGAAAATATGATAAAATGTGTTCACTGAGGTCATCACAGAACTCACCGTGTTTGGAGAAGCAAGTTGTTTTCCACTCAATATACTAGTACCTGATCTTTTTACAAACCCATTCTCATAAGCCTGGTTGTGCATACACATCAACAATTTAAATATCAATAAGCATTCCATATTAACTATTGTTTAGTAACCTTATCACAAACTTGCCTTATAACATATTAGAAAACAAGAGAAAATTACAAAAGACATTTCTACCAAGGTGTGAGGAGTCAAAAACTAGGAAAAAATAATTTCTTATCCAAAACCTGTGGATGATAGTTAATTTTTGTTCAAAATTTCAATTCGGCTTATAAACTCAAAGTTAACATTATCACCTTTCAAACCAATATCACTTGGTTTATCCAGTTTAATTTCCAATTCTCTATTGCGAGTGATTTGATCTTTTATCTTAGCACAAAATGCTAGGCATGTGATGGCCTTTTTACCTTTTCAAAAAAATCCCCTTTCTCCTAGTTGCTTGCATTTATTTGCTAAGAGTTGCTCTTAAAAAAGATTGATTTTGGAGCTACCTTTATTGTTTGGTGAGATCACATGCACTCTATTTAATACATTCAAGTTAAGGAATTCACTTGAAATTATACATTTATAACTCAAGCTAAATAGAAAGATATAAAAACTATTTTACTCCTTACAAGCAAGATCTACTCATTTGTTATATTCATGGGCTTATCGATAGTTCGTTCCAAGCTTTTCTTATTAGTTTATGTTACAATTTTTTAGATTGTATCTCAATAAAATCATATGGAAAGCCTTTGGTATTGTTATACTGTCTATTTTGTTGCCCATCGCTTTAATTCTATTGGTCAATGACTCAGTAATGAATTATAATTTAATTGTGTTCTTCTTTCATACCTCTAGGGCTCTAATTTTAAATCCAGCCTCCTATAGTGAATTCAATTGGTACTCATTATGGACACTACACATTGAGTTATGTGTTTGTATAACTGTCTTTGTAGAGATCATTTGAGGACTAACAATGCAGGAACAACAGGTCACAAGGAAAATATAGAGGTAAAGGAGATAAGGATAGTGACATTTACATTTTGATTTGCCTACATGATAGAGAGAAATCTGGTGGTCAAATCTAGATTATATGAGAATCTACAACCCATTGTGAATTATATTATGAAGAAAAAATGAGTTTGTTGTATCTCCCAAGTATCTATATAGTTTGTAAATTCTAGTCACATCTTAACATAAAATTCTAAATTCCAAACAAAAAAAGGCCTAATCAGCCTTAGAAATCTATGATTAAACAATGATAGAAAATGTCCTTGACCCTGCATCAAAAGTATGGTAAGTAACAATCAATAAAATTCCACAGAATAAGTACATTAACCAAAGAAACTAAATTTAACATTGGAAAAATGATTGAAAACTATAAGGCTTCTCCAAATCAGTCTGCTTTTGGGCTATTAACATGGCCCTCTAGTTAAAACTATTACAGGCTGCTATGGCCCTACAGGCTTATTTAGTACAGCAGTTGTAATCAGGGTCAATTAAAGACCGAGCTAAGTGGTTTGCGACCTCTTGTTGATTAGAATGATGTATGTTATCAGCACATTAAAAATAAGTCAGGTCTTCACTAGTTATGCAATCATCATTAGCAGCACATCAATTACCCATCAGTTATGTAGTCATGCAATCATGCAGTTAGTTGTGCAATCATAGTTAAAAATCAGTCAATTACTCATCAGTTATGTTGTCATGCAATCAGTTATTGTCATGTCCCCTTTTCCAAATTAGAACCATGGAGAGACCTCTAGCATATCATCATTTCTCATAGGCTAAAGGATAAATCAAGGGAAATGAATAATAATATTATTTTAAGTTGGGCCCAGTAATATAATATTTATGGGGCAACTTAATAATATTTGATCTATAACACATGCAAATATACAAACTACCAAAAACTTTGAATTTTACAAACTTAATTAAATTGAGGAAATCAACCATTTCTTCATCTAATATAGCTCCATATGCATTTGCATAATTTTCAAAAGGAAACCTATTAGCATACCTATTGGTTAATAGAATAACTAGAATCTCACTTGGAAAATGAGTGGATCTGTGGGATCTATTGTGATGACTACAATGATTTTGAGATCTCTAGTTAAAGCATCAGCAAGGGAATTCTTTTCCCATTTAACCCATTGTATATCAAAGTTATAACTCTGGAACTCAAAATACCATCTAGCAATTCTCCCTTGGGCTAAATCTATGTTTATTTTTTTCCTTAAAAAATTTTCTTATTGGCTAACTATTTTTTTTGCTTGCAAAATGTTTGGGCTTGAGGAATATTTTAAGATTTTCAATTCCTCTTTTAACAACCAAAATCTCCTTCTTATGTATGTGTTATTTCTTTTTACTTTGTGAAAATGTATGAAACTTGTATCTAAAAATTCCGCTTTTCCATCAAGAATCAAATGTAAATGGCACTGCCTCATGCTGAAGACACTAGTGCATATGGGTAAGCAGGGGCAACAAGAATTACATCTGTGCACTTATCACAAACCTGTTTCAAGGAAAATGGACTCTCAATCATCCGCCTTTACAAAACCAAACCTTTTTGTAACAAATATTGATTGTAACTACTCTTTCCTGTAATTGTGTGTGTAGTTATTTTAGAACTTGAGGAAGGACATGTTTCTCAACTCCTCTTTGGTTCACCATAGGTGTACTATTCATAGATGAATCAGCTAGGATCATCATCCTTGGTCTTTGATCTTGAGAATTCTCATTCTTATTCTTCTGTTTCTTTGTATACATATGTGGTAACCTGTTCTTGGTCAATAGAAGAGCACTGTTATGTTGTCTCAGTATTTCACGGGCATACAATGGTTTGAACTTTGGTGCCTTTTATTCTATGGCATGTTCGTTATAATATAGTTGTTATTATTTAATAACTTATCATGTTGTCCTTATTGCCACCCATCCCAAGCCCTGTGGTGCAGGTCATCGGTGTTAGAGCATATCTTTGGCTTAAGACATCCTACACCAATTTAGGCTTGTGGCATCTGAGCAAGTCTTGGTAATGTCTCTCAATGTTTACTCACAATAGTAGAAGGAATGAGTACAACTTGGTTCCATATCAGTGAGCCAGACTATCTGCATGAGTGTTGTCGTAGGGGTGAGATGGTTGACTCTTAGAAGATGACTCCCAATGCCTCCATGAATGTTCAACAACTCATCAAGGACACTCTAGAGGAGCAACATGATGTTCTTCTTGGCAAGAATTGTTGAACCAAACCCACACAAAACTAATAAAAAGCATTGCTACTGCTCCTATTTTTACATGATACAGTCATGATTTCAAAAGTAGAAATAGTCCTTTACAAATAACATCAGAGGAAGTACAAAACTCCCACTGTGGATATTGGTGCTCAGAATTAGATAGATGGGCAGCCTGTGGGACACAGTAGTGGTCATGGTTTTCATGATCATCATTCAAATAGTTTGGATAAGTATTTTGGTGAGTTTATCTTAGGCAATGGATCCACAGGGTCTACAACTCAAGCTCAATTTAATTTTTCTACTCTAGGGGCAAGTCTCAGATGGTGGCAGCAAAGAGAAGAGCTTGTTATAAACTCAATTCTGAGGCATCATCTAAGCCAGAAAGATTACGTGACAAGCATGAAGTGGCTTGAGAGGTTGCTCAAGGAAAAACCATTGGATCCCTTCTTGCTCTCAAGGGTTGGCTATCTTTAGTTGCAGATGGGTGATTTGAATGGTGCCAATACTATGTTTTCTAGAATTGAGGCTATTGTGGAGAATGGTCAGGTGCCATTTTCATCAAGCTCAGAAGTGCTTAAAAATACGATACATCGTAATAAAGCTCTTTAGTATTTGGTTGAAAAGGATTACACATCAGTGGTCAGAGAGTATGAAGAAGTGTTGGATCAAGATCCAGGTGATGTTATAGCCACTAATAACAAGGCTCTCTGTCTGATGTATTCTAGAGATTTGCTTGGATCCATTAAAGTTCTAGAGAATGCACTTGAGAGGGTGCCTGTTCTTACATTGAATGAGAATGTTGTGTTAAATATTTGTAGTATGTATGAATTAGCATTTGTGAACAATGTTGAGACCAAGAGGAATCTGAGTTCTTGGATTGTGCAAATTGTTCCAGAGGATTTTGATTTGTCTTGTACACGAATCTAGGAGATTAATTCAATTTTTTTGATCCAGTAGGTTTATTTCTATGGTCTATATTTAAAAATAATAATAATACTGCAGCAAAGCACATGAATTGTAATTTGTTTTGTGAGCTTGATTTATTTTGTGGTGAATCCCAAAAGAATTTATGGTCTTTTGGACACTAAATTTGTAGTTGATTCAACAACTCATTCTTGAATCACCCACTTTGGGCTGGTGAGGCATGCTGACATTATGTGGGAGTTTTGTACTTCCTCTAATGTTATTTGTAAAGGACTATTTCTACTTTCAAAATCATGACTATATCATGTAAAAATAGGAGCAGTAGCAATGCTTTTTATTTGTAAAGGACTATCTCACCTCTAAGAGACACTAATTTGGTTTATGAGACCCCCTGGTGCAAGACATCAATGAGGGGATTATTTTTCCATATACCTTACATTGTTTTGAGGTGTACAATTGTAAAACCCTCTAAATTTAATGTGACTATTATGAATTACTTGTGCCTTTACCATCAAGCAAACTTAGGATGTATTAGAGGTTCCCAAATTCTCATTTGATTGTCCATGTCACTTGTCCATTGCTTGATGAAATACCTAAATTTAAATTTTTTGGTAGTTTGTACATTTGCATGTGTAAAACTTGGAGTAAAACTATACAAATACTTGGAAGATACAACAAACTTGTTTTTTCTTCATAATACAATTCACAGTGGGCCGTAGATTCCCATATAATCTAGATCTGACCACCGGATTTCTCTCTATCATGTAGGCAAATCAAAATGTAAATGTCACTATCCCTACCTCCTTTACCTCTATATTTTCCTTGTGACCTGCTTATTCCTGCATTGTTAGTCCTCAAATGATCTCTACAAAGACATCTGCGCTTTTGAGGTCGATCTTGCATCCAAGCTTGATTCTCTTCTTCATGTTTTCTACATAGAATAATGATGTACAAATAGTAAGATTAATAATATAAATGTGTAAATGCAATTGAGTAAATAAATTATTGTGTAATTTTTTTTTACCCGTGCCACTTATCAAATGAAGATGTGTTTTGAAGAATAAAGGCATGTATTGCACTTCTTTCTTGATATGATAGCTTGAAGCAACATCCATTGCCTTCTAATACTTCACCTGCAACTCTCTCATCTTCATCATCATCCCATACACGTCGATTGACATTTTTAAAATCCTTCATATATTCTGTGCAAAATCCCATGGCCTCTTGCATTGAATATCCCTCAGACATGTTGCCTTCTGGTTTTTCCCTAGTACAAACAATTTTTTTCAAAACCTTCATATATCATTCTATAGGATACATCCATCTCGTTCTTACTGGGCCACAGTGCTCTAGTTCATATTGTAGATGTATCAAAAGATGCATAGAAATGTTAAAGATTGTTGGTGGAAATTCTCGTTCCAAGAGACAAAGGACTTCAACAACCTCCTCCCTCAAACTATCAAAGTTCGAAGGATCTAATACATGTAAGCTCATTCTCTTCAATATTAGGCCCAACCTTATAATTTCCAATCTTGGCCCCTTTTCCAAACTCAATATATTTACCACAATAGGTAAAATATTCTCTATTATTACATGATAGTCATGGGTCTTGAGGCCTCTTAAGCTATTAATGTCAGTTTGGCTTCTGATGCTGCTACTTACATATCCAGTGGGGAAGCGAGTTGAGACATCAACTGTAAGAATTGTGCACGTTGTTCCTTTGTCCAGACATAAGGAGTACTAGGTTTTTTATATTTTTCATTATCATATTTTTCAACCCAAAGATTTCGGTGAATCTTTATTTCTCAGAAGTCTTCACATGATGAAATAGTATCAAAAGCACCAAAAAGAGTTTCTATAATAGCATAAGCTATATTTTTCTCAGTATGCATAAAGTCAACAGTATGCCTAATGGCTATATCCTTAAAGTATGGGCAACTTATACAATATGCACAACCATTTTACACCGCTTTCATTACATGGATCATATCTACTGCAGAATCCCATCATTTTCAATAAATGATTCTTTTTTTTCCATTCCCAACAATGTAATCACCTATTATTAGCAATGGTGCTTCACGATTCTCTTCTTGACCATTGAAACGTGTTTTTTTTACGATATGGATGATCCATTTTAAGGTAAGCACAATGTCCACAATAAATACACTTATGCAAACTTCTTGAGTGCCTCAAAAATCCTTAAAGTTGCAAGTAGGGCATCCATGGTATCCATGAACAGAGAGACCAGACAATGTGCCATATGCAGGAAGATCATGAATCGTAAACAATAAGGAAGCTCTTAAAGTGAATTTGATTGAATGACCATCCCTTAAAGATTGAATTGCTTCAATTCCTTTCCATAATTCCATTAGCTCATCATATAATGGCTCTAGATAAGCATCTATTATATCTGAAGTCACACTTTTCTTTCCTGGTATAATCAATGATAACATTAAGAAAATGGTTTAGTTGCTAACCATGGAGGAAAGTTATAATTTATTAGAAACACTGGCCAAGTTGACCATTTAGTACTTTGATATGAGAATGGGTTCACCCCATCTAGAGCCAAACCCAACCTTATATTATGAGGATCTTGAGAAAAATCAGGCCATCTGTTATCAAATTCCATCCACGTCTTAGAATCAGGCACATGTCATTGTTTTCCATTAGTGCTCTTATTTTTGGTATGCCACTACATAAGTTTAGCAATGTCTCTGCACTTATACATTCATAGTAATTGTGGGATTATTAGAAAGTGGTGAAGAACCTTTCTAGGAACCACAGCTGATTTCAACCCTTGTCTATACCTCACTTCATGACAAAACGGACATTCACTCTCATTTGCAAGATTTTTGCGAAATAATACACAACCATTCACACATGTGTGGATGCTTTCATACCCCAAGCCGAGCATATGGATTTTCTTTTTACATTGACTTCATTTTGTTGGCAATGTGGAGTCAACTAGTAACAATGAACTTAATAATGCCAATCACTGATCTACACTCTCATTTGTCTAGCCATGTACCACTTGCAAGTTAAGAATTTGAAGGATTGTTGCCAAATGACTTACCTTGAAATTAGCATACACAGACTTTAAAGCTTCCTCCATTGACTTGGACCAATCATCATTTATACCCTCATTCAACATCCTATCAACTTCAAACCCTTCGTCAAACATCTTTGTCTGTTCATCTATGTTTGGTGCCACTTCATCTATGTCTGTTGCCTCTTCATCTCTCACAGTCTGCCATTCTATCATATCTTCATAATAATTGTAAGCCCAAGGGCTTACACCACTATGCCCATATCTTTTCATATGTTGATAAATCATATTTCTTTTTTTCACCTTTCCACCAAGACAATTTTTACATGGACATGGATATTTGTCAATGTCCCTCTCATCAGCTACTCTCTCATCATATGCATGATATTGATTAGTAGTCAACCTTTGACACTGATCCATCTGTAATATTGTGCATTCCAGTATTAATTTAGTTTTTGATTTAAAGAAAAAACATAAATTTAAAAATAGAGATGCCAAAACATTGTTGAAAGTAGTCAATTTTAGTAGAGACCATAATAGAAAGAAGAGGATATAATGAGTCATTTTTCTGAGATCTATCTTACATTCATTTAAAGTTTACCTACTGAGAATGGAATATGCCTATTTTTCCTATCAGCTTACTTTTAGCAATGAGGGTTTCGAATTACCTCTGAATTCACTGCAGAGGGCTTCACTGACTTCAAATTTGTTGCAGCAAACTCCGAATTCCTTGCCCGCCTTTTCAAAAGTCTCCAAGTCCTATCCAAACAAGCTTTATTGCCCATGCAAGTTCTTCAATACCTGTTCACGAGAATTAAAAACATCAACAACAATCCAATTTCATTCCCATTCCAACAAAGACATAGTCCAAAATCAGCACAATCAGACAATAAGGGCATCAAAGAAACAGAGGAAAATGAGGTGGCATCTAACCATGCCTTGGTGGATTCTCAAAAACAAGAGCAAAAAGAAAAATTCACTAAGAAGAATACTGCTCCTTCAAATGGGAAAAGAGCTAAAGTCCCCCATAAGGGAACACCCATTCCATCAAAAACACCATCCAATGTTACATCGAGCACATCAAAAGTTCGGGTTTCATCAGTGATGCAGAGTTAGGAGGATTCAAAAAACATCTTACAAAACCTTCAACTTGCCTTCCTTTGACACACTTAATTCAACTATATTTCTCTCAATATCAACAAAGATCAAATTCTTCCACTATTTCCCTTAAATACACATCATGGCTCTTGGTTCAAACACTCAAGACTCCAAAATAGAGAACAAGGCCATATTCCTCTTGTAGTTACTTCATGACACCATGCAGTGATAATTCAAATGGGATTTCATTCATACCTTCTCTGTCACAAATAGCTAACAATGGAAACATGAATGGAGAGCCTTATATGAATGAATGGAAACAATGGCTCATTTTGGTATACTACCCCGATATGCCAGAAATGATCTTCATATGAGATGGTTTGAGCTACAAAACTACTACATATTTCATAATGGTAATGTTGAGAAACAAGCTTCATATTTTAGTCTTTCCTTGTGTCGATAACTCATAGTTCATGTTGTCTTTAGCTTCCTTCCAGATGCATCTTTTCTTGCATTGTTTAATATTATATTTTATATACTTACATTTTCTCCCTTAGAACAAAAATTGGATAAGTTTCTATTGATATTTGCATGGTGATTTGTTCACAATTGAGGAGAATCGTCTGTTGTTAGTTTTATTCTATATAGGTTGGTCAATCATTCTGAGGCCAACCTGAGATATCTCTTAGGAGTCTTATATGTCTTTGCTTTGGGTATTGTGTACCAAATATTAGCCAATGCATGGGAGGAGGGTGATGAAGTTGTTCTTTACACTTGTCGATTGGTTGACTTGGACCTGGAATTGGTTGGTGGACCCATCAAAAAAAAAAAAAAATTCTAGAATGAGTTGTATGTGAACCATTCAATTTAACCTTTTCTTTTGTGCTTCACTTATTAACCTATGCATTAAAAAAGGATAAGTCATAATGTATTATCTTTTTGACTTTGGTGATCAGATATGAGATGTGTTTCAATTTAAAGAGTGGGGAGGCTTCACAAAAGAAACTGTCAGAGTTTGCAGTAGATTTTCCAAGGATTAATGAAAAGTATATTGGCAAGTAAGAAAATTCAAAGAGATAATACATACATTCTTTCCCAGAACACTACAACTATGTTTTTTCCTCCATTCTCTCCCTCATAAACAATGCTTGTGGATCATATAACCAAGGATACCATGTTGATTGGGAAATATTTAATTATGCTTTATGATTAACATGGGTGTAGAAAGCAACGTTATGTGTATGGTACTACACTAGATTCAATAGCTAAGGTCAAGGGGCTCGTAAAGTTTGATCTTCAAGCAGAACCTTAGGTTGGGAAGTCACATATTGAAGTTGGAGGCAATGTGCTAGGGGTTTCTGACTTTGGACCTAGAAGATTTGGTTCTGAGGCAATATTTGTACCCAGGGATTCTGGGTTAGACCTTACAGAAGATGATGGTTACTTGATCTATTTTGTTCATGATGAGAACACTGGGTATGGTTCTAGGCTTCTAGCTTACTTACATTCAGTTCTTTTGAGTCCTGACTTGTCTTATATTTTTTCTTGAGAGATGATAAGAAGTAAATAATATTTATATGAGGGCTATTGCTTGTGAAATACATGATGAGTAGGTTGTCCAGTTCAGGCCACTATTTCCAGAGATCCAGTCTTTAACAAAATGGCTCAGATAATAAAAATACCATAGGCAATAATGAAACCAGGACCTAGATAAATCATAGTATTAATCACTACATAAATGAAGATTATCATTCAGATATACAGTAAAAGAAAAAGAAATCTTCAAATAAACATTTATAAGTCTTCCGTATGCATATTATGAGATTGAAAATTGGAACTTCTAAGGTATATATTACCAAAACGAGCCATTGTAGTATACCTTCTCTGTCACAAATAGCTAACAATGGAAACATGAATGGAAATATGAAAATTTATGAGATGACAAAATTTTGTGAAGGTTGTTTGAATGGAGAGCCTTATTTATCAAATAGTATCTCAGAAGATACACCATATATCATTTTGGAAGCACCATTGAAAATAATGTCAAAAGAGCAATTAATATCCCATTATTTAAGGGTTGTAGCAGCAACAAGAAGGGATAAGAATCATGTTCTAGCTGAAAAAATAGAAGATATTTATAGGCTTAAGCGGGACATTTTGAGGGAGAAAGGAAATGATAGTGAGATGTGTGTTTTAAGAAAAGTGTTGAATGACATGACTAGAAAATTGGATGAAGTTATGAAAGAAAATGAAAAATTGATTCTCTTAAGAAGGTTTGAAAACAAGAACTATGGAATGGTTTCTAATTTACAGGATGAATTGCAAGCTGAGGATAGAAGAATGACAGAGCTACATACAGGGAAAGAAAGGGAATTCAAAGCATTATCTGATAGTAAAGAGCTAGATAAGTCATCAAGAGAATCCTACTTACTGAGTCAAATAGTAGTGTTGGAAAATGATAGGGAAGAAATAGAAGAAAAAAACAGAAACAAAATAGACATACTAAGAATTTTTTTTGAAGAGGTTATCAAGGAGATATCAATTGCCTTAGATATGGCATTGAAGGAATGTGTAGAGCTTAGAAAGAAAAATCATTCACTTAACAAGATGATCCATGATAAAGATAGGGATATGAGTTTAGTCTTAATGGAAAAGGAAATTCAAAGGTAGAAGATAGCAACAATGGAGAATGTACTTGACCAGAAGGGAAATGAATATAAAGAACTACATGGTTTGTTTCAGAATATGTTGGAAGAATGTAAAGAGCTAAAAGGAAATACATTTTATATTGAAATGCTTCTAATGGGAAAAAAGGATTTAGATTCAGCTAAGAGAGAACAAGATGAACTGAAAAGGAAAGTTAGTTTGTTGGAGGAAGCTATTGAAGAAAACAGACACCATGCAGATGTAGCCTTAAGAATTTTGGAAGAAACAAGGAAAGAGAAATTGATGCTTGAGGACGCTATCCAAGATAGGGGAAATTCTGTGAACAGTATTATGAAGGAGGAGGAAGGGTAGAGAATAGATATTGAAGGAATCATTACGCAAAAATATTATGCCTTAGCCTTGGTTCAAAGAGAAATTAAAAAATAGAAAAAAGAAACAATTGCAATCAAAGAATCTTTTGAAGAAAAGAAAGTAGCACTGGAGCAGGCCATGGTTCAGATTAAAGAAGAAGAGCAAAAAAACCAGTTCTTTGAGACAAAAGTGCAAAAACTTGAGGACTGCCTCCAAAGAATGCAAGTAGACTTACAAATGGAGCAGAAGCAGAGTCAAATGGAATTATCAGGTACATTAGCAATATCATGGATGCATCTCTGAAGTTGGAAAACTTGGCATTGGAAAAGCTTCATCATAACTTCTCAAGGTAGTAAATTTTTGCCATCACCATTTTTCAGTTCATGTTTTTTTTATGCTTGCATGAAACATGACATAATTTTCAGCCATCGAAATTCAATATTTGATTCATGGGGTGTATTTTTAGTGTTCATTTTGAGAATTTTTATTTACACTTAAAGAGTTTGTTTTTGGCAGCAAATGTGAATATGCTTTCATACATTTTGATTGAGAGGATAAATCCAAATCTATTGCTTATCACAAATTTCTGACTTTAACTAGTAAAGAAAAATTGAATTCAGTTATTTATGGATATAGCCAGTATATGATTGCCATTATTTTTAAGTGTGTTTTCCTGCGGTCATTGTAGAGCATGGATTCATTTGAAGCATATCAGTAAAGCTATAGGTCAGTGTTGTCTGTGATGTTTCTTAAACATTAAAGAATGATTGTTATGTCCTATTTCCTGATCTCTTTGAAAAAATGACATTGGCCAAGGTTCTTTGAATTGAATTTCGTGTTTTTTGGATTATGCAAAAAATTATTCATCAGGTTGAGAGGAGCTAACAGATAGATGGGCATTGCCAACTAACGAAGGAAAGGGTTCAGGGGTAGACTTCAAGCAAAGAAATAACGGTTCACCTCAAGCAACATGAAGACCATAAAAGCATATCACCTTATAAGCAGGGCATATGAATGTTTGAAGATTACAATAGTCTATAAGCAAAGATTCAGATAGCATACATCAATATTCTCATGAGTTGGGTCATTTGTTAGAGTATGTATTCCTAGAAATTAACACTCATTGTGAATTTGTTAAGAGGCAGCATATCAAGGTTCACAGTCACCTTAATTCATGCCAAAAAAGTTACTGATTTTGGCTTCAGTACGAGGAAAAGTAATGTCCCTGTTCTTCAAAAATGCTAATAGGACCTAATTCAAGTGCATATTTAAGTAATTGAATTGTACTTTCTCTGAATGTTTTGGAACAACTTCCTATTGAAGAGCTATTTGATAGAATGTGGTTGAAAGGACAATCAACTAAATGAAAGGGAAAATTTTAGGCTTCACAAATTAGTCATAAATGCAAAAGATTAGTTATAAATGAGTAAGTTTATGATAGTCATTAATGGATTGTGTGTGAAGGGACAGTCCTTTAAAATTGATATGAAGTGGAATGTGCATAGATTGAGGGGTAGTTTACTATACTGTTATGAGAACATAGGAACCACCTTGATCAAACATCAACAATAGTAACCCTACCTTTAAGACTACTTCTAACTTTTGAATCACCTTAGATAGCTTTCACAAAATAGTTTCTAGACACTTTGATTCTGTGATGGAAAACACCTTGGAGACCTAATGCCCTTTTAAGACTCTATCCCACCTTGATAGCCACAAGTCATCATTTATAGATACATACAAAAGAAATCATCAAACAAGTGACAGTCTTAACAGTCATTAAGGAAGACAACCTATTGAAAGAGACAACATATAAGAGGTTGAAAGCATAGGAGGCATATTTATAGATGGTATAAGCAAGAATAATAGTTCACTATGCAATGAAGACAAATCTGGGGAGACTCTACACACAGGAAATCAAGCATAATGAGGCTAGTGATCAAGAGATAGAGGATGACAGTCACATTGCAAAAGATTCAATAATAGTGATAAGAGATTGTAAAGTTCAGACAGTCAAAAATATCATTCTAATGCAAAAGTATAGTCCAAGAATGGCAAGGAAGGATGGGCATTGCCAACTAACGAAGGAAAGGGTTCAGGGGTAGACTTCAAGCAAAGAAATAATGGTTCACCTCAAGCAACATGAAGACCATAAAAGCGTATCACCTTACAAGCAGGGCATATGAATGTTTGAAGATTACAATAGTCTATAAGCAAAGATTCAGATAGCATACATCAATATTCTCATGAGTTGGGTCATTTGTTAGAGTATGTCTTCCTAGAAATTAACACTCATTGTGAATTTGTTAAGAGGCAGCATATCAAGGTTCACAGTCACCTTAATTCATGCCAAAAAAGTTACTGATTTTGGCTTCAGTATGAGGAAAAGTAATGTCCCTGTTCTTCAAAAATGCTAATAGGACCTAATGCAAGTGCATATGTAAGTAATTGAATTGTACTTTCTCTAAATGTTTTGGAACAACTTCCTATGAAGAGCTATTTGACAGAATGTGATTGAAAGGACAGTCAACTAAATGAAAGGGAAACTTTTAGGCTTCACAAATTAGTCATAAATGCAAAAGATTAGTTATAAATGAGTAAGTTTATGATAGTCATTAATGGACTGTGTGTGAAGGGACAGTCCTTTAAAATTGATATGAAGTGGAATGTGCATAGATTGAGGGGTAGTTTACTATACTATTATGAGAACATAGGAACCACCTTGCTCAAACATCAACAATAGTAACCCTACCTTTAATACTACTTCTAACCTTTGAGTCACCTTAGATAGCTTTCACAAAATAGTTTCTAGACACTTTGATTTTGTGATGGAAAACACCTTGGAGACCTAATGCCCTTTTAAGAATCTATCCCACCTTGATAGCCACAAGTCATCATTTATAGATACATACAAAAGAAATCATCAAACAAGTGACAGTCTTAATAGTAATTAAGGAAGACAACCTATTGAAAGAGACAACATATAGGAGGTTGAAAGCATAGGAGGCATATTTATAGATTGTATAAGCAAGAATAAGAGTTCACTATGCAATGAAGACAAATCTGGGGAGACTCTACACACAGGCAATCAAGCATAATGAGGCTAGTGATCAAGAGATAGAGGATGACAGTCACATTGAAAAGATTCAATAATAGTGATAAGAGATTGTAAAGTTTGGACAGTCGAGATGAATGCATGTGGAAATAAACAGTCAAAAATATCATTCTAATGCAAAAGTATAGTCCAATAATGGCAAGGAAGGATGGGCATTGCCAACTAACAAAGGAAAGGGTTCAGGACCAGACTTCAAGCAAAGCAATAATGGTTCACCTCAAGCAACATGAAGACCCTAAAAGTGTATCACCTTACAAGTAGGGCATATGAATTTTTGAAGATTACAATAGTCTATAAGCAAAGATTTAGATAGCATACATCAATATTCTCATGAGTTGGGTCATTTGTTAGAGTATGTGTTCCTAGAAATGAAAACTCACCATGAATATGTTAAGAGGCAGCATATCAAAGTTCACAATCACCTTTCATGCCAAAAAATATTTTGGCTTTAGTACGAGGCAAGGTAATGTCCCTGTTCTTCAAAAATGCTAATAGGACCTAATGCAAGTGCATATGTAAGTAATTGAATTGTACTTTCTCTGAATGTTTTGGAGCAACTTCCTATTGAAGAGCTATTTGACAGAATGTGGTTGAAAGGATAGTCAACTAAATGCAAGGGAAAATTTTAGGCTTCACAAATTAGTCATAAATGCAAAAGATTAGATATAAATGAGTAAGTTTATGACAATCATTAATGGACTGTGTGTGAAGGGACAGTCCTTTAAAATTGATATGAAGTAGAATGTGCATAGATTGAGGGGTAGTTTACTATACTGTTATGAGAACATAGGAACCACCTTGCTCAATCATCAACAATAGTAACCCTACCTTTAAGACTTCTTCTAACCTTTGAGTCACCTTAGATAGCTTTCAAAAAATAGTTTCTAGACACTTTGATTCTGTGATGGAAAATACCTTGGAGACCTAATGCCCTTTTAAGACTCTATCCCACTTTGATAGCCACAATTCATCATTTATAGATACATACAAGCTTCTACAGATATACCAAAAGAATGCTTTGCTTACCATACATGAATAAGAGACATAGAATCACAATAGAAAATGAATCCAAATCTATTTTCTCACTATAAAGATGATTCCCCAGTCTTACCTGTAAAGCTATGTGTTGTTGAGCCTGAGCTAAGAAATTCTCTTGGTCTAGTTTTGGATGACCACTACTATGAGAAGGAAATAAGATGGAATCAATTAGATTGTTAGAAGTACAAATTAAAAAATAAATAATATAGATTCAATTGTATTATAGCCTCATGCATATCTATACCTGGCTATAGCATGACGAACAATCAAAGTTTTATCTCCCAATTTAGGGAAGCACATGCAATTTCTATCACAGCTGGATCCTAATATTTTTGATAAAAGTAATTAGCATCTTGAATATGACAAGAAATAATGATGCTTGAGTCAGAGTACTGAAAATGCCATTTCAAATAAAATTTGTTAAGAACTTACAAAAATATCAGCATAAAGGCTCACCTGGTAGACGCAAAACCCATAACCTTTTGAATTCCTAGTATCTCTATCTTTAAATTCACCTATGCATTCACCTGTGTTGTATGTAAAATTTTGGATCTTTTTCATCTTGTCTACTGATATCAAAAATAGACTTGAAAACAAATGTGAAAAATTTGAAGGTTCTTATTTAAATTCACCATTCTCATAATTGAATTTCTTGTGTATTCGTAGTCACACCACCATATAATGAAATAATTAGGAATGACTTAATAGTTGTCATTAGTAGGTGGGAAATTAGTTTGAGAACACTAATTGTATCAATCTATTGAGATAAACAATGAAAATAGACTATTAATTTACAACAATTTGTTTTAGAACGAGTTTGTTTTGCATAAAGATCTGGGGTTTTTAACAATATTACCTGTTTGCTTGCAGATGACCCACGAGTTGAAGAAAACAGAAACACGGGCATAATATTTTTTGCATATCCTCATCATTAAAATGCTAATACAATGGCCATTTCCCGCCACACCCATTGTAAGCTTTCCCGCCAAAAGACACTGCATCCCGAGTGCAACGCCGCAGCTATAGCAGCAGATGAGAGAGCCAACTTAGAACCATCGAAAAGATGGGAAAAAACAATAGTTTTAATGGCTATAGAAGCAAACGTGAGAGAGAGCCATCGAAAATATGAGAAGAAACATCAGTTTTAATTTTAGGGAAAATTGGTTTGCATAAGAAATGTGATAAAAATTATTAATCTTAGAATATTTCCAATGAAAATATTCTTGTAAATTAATCCTAGAAATTTTTTAGGAAAGTTGTAAAATCTTATAAGCACTACATTTATTCATAACAAACATAAGTCTAGAGGAAGATAAAAGCTTGAATAGAAACCTAACAATCAATATTGCATAGTATTGAACCTACTCCATTATTGAACTATGTCGTAGTCTAGATGATCAACAAAGAGAGACCCACATGCTAGAAATGGTATTGCAGGATAGAGGAGGGATGTCTCTTATTAAATGGCTTGTAAATGTGTGGCATACACCAAATCTATGTCATAAATTATAGAAGAAAAACAAAATCTAGACATGTTCTAAAGTTTTAAATTAATATCTATTCCCTTTAAATTAATCCTTTAAAAGACATTAGCTAGTATCTTCACTTTTTGCTTTTAAGTGGGGGTGACTATAAAAAGACAATTACATCTTTATTAAAAAGGGACAACACATCATACTAATTTTTAAGAAAATAATACTATCTTCTCTAGCAATTCACCTCGACTGAAAATTCATCATCGTAGAGAAAATTTGATTTGAATTGTGGTGGTGAATTTTCCCGCACCTATAAGTATACTTTTATGAAATAAAAGTAATTAAAAATATACTTTTTAATTCTACTCATAGAACTCATTGTTGTTGGCCTTAGATTTTCATGTATTGTGTGTGGCCCTTAACACCATTTTTAATTAATATAAAATTTATTAGACTATATAGACATAAATCTAGTTGCATACATAGATTCTAAATTATGTATTCTAAAAGGAAATTGACATGAAGGCAAAAATTCTCATAATTAGAAATCATGCAATAGACATTATTAATAAAAAATAGTAATTATCATAACATACATGTTCTAAAGTTTTAAAATAATATCTATTCCCTTTAAATTAATCCTTTAAAAGACATTAGCTAGTATCTTCACATTTTTCTTTTAAGTGGGGGTGATTTGAAAGCCATGATGTTCACCAATTACTTCTCATTCATTTCGTGCAAAAGTTGATGTTGCAAAAACACAAATAACAAAACCACATAAGAATGTCAAAAAGTGTTTAACGAAAATTGAAAAAATTGGATCTTGGTCTTCAAGGTTATAGTTGGTTACTACATAAAGCAGTAGCATTATTAAAATTGTTGTCAATGTGTTTGGATACTACAGGCAATATAGTTTATGTTTTTTGAAATAAATTTAAAGTTTAATAGATTTTAAACTAATAAATCATGCACAGTAATTTGTGTTGCCAATACCTACAAATTACCTTTTCTTTTGATTCTCTTTTTTGAAGCCTTTGTCATCATTTGTGCAAATAATTTTTCCTATTTTTTTAGTCATTTGTGTAGATTTTTAAAGTTTAAAAGCTTAATAGTTGTTCTATTTTTTTGTTGTTTATATCTACCAATGATATATGAACATAGATATCTAAATAGTACAATCAAGAAAACATCAAATAGATCAATAGATATTGTTTTTGCATAATAAAGATGTTTCATATTCTGAATATAATCCATCTCAATCCACAAAGGCTAATTATACTAGAACTTTAAATAAGAGGTAGCAAGAAAGCTTGCAAATAATGAGTGTTCTTTCATAATGACATGAATTCCAAATAATTGGAGTTCCCTTACATAAGACGTTCAATTACTATAAAGGAAAAGTAAAGGTACATTCAAATTTGAAGCCATATCATAAGGATTTAGGTGCATTCAATTACAATCCTAGAAAAGAAAATCCACATTCAAATTTGAAGGAGTGTAATTGCAAATATTGCTATGACAATCTACAAATGAGTATCTAGTTTGTGAAAGGAAATTATCTCGAGAAAATCTGGAGTTGGGACTTAATGTCGAAATAAAATATGACATAAATGAGGAACTCCAATGGCATTTAGTGCCAGCAAAATGGTTGAGTTGTGAGAGTGTTTGGTCTTATTTTGTTGTTGCTTTTATGTATTTGCATACTTGTAGGAAAATTGTTAGAAAGAGAAAAGAAAGATGTTTTTTTGGTCATGTTTTAGAGCAAGTTGATATTAATGTTTCATGTGTAGTGTATGACTACTTTTTTGAAAGAAGGAATTTGGATTAATCATTGGAGACACTTTGTAACTAAGTATGCAATGAGGGTTTTTTGGTTGGAAGTGGGAAAAATGTAGTTGATAAAATCAAAGTAACTAACCTGTAGTTCTTTTTTGTATTAGTGTTCATTCAAAAGTTTGAATTTGATAATGCCAATAAGCGTTCTTCTTCTTGCTTTCGACAAGCTACCTATGGACTTTTTTGCATGCGTGCATATCATTGAAATGTGAAAGCTAGTTTTATGCATAGGCTTGCAAGTTCACACACTCTAGAAATAGTTGTTAATGTGAGGTCATACTAATCTACATTGTTGATATTGATTGTTGCCTTTTCAATTGTTAGGCTTTGTGATTTGTGTATTATTAAGGTCCATGCCATTTTGAGTGGGATTTGACGATAGAGACCATGACTAAAAGGGGCAATAAGCACATTTTTTAGAATATTATTGTAATTTTATTCCACAAAAACCAAATATTTATTCCATAAAAACTATTAATTAGTAATTTTATTTGTAATATTTTATTATTAATTATGGCAGGCTACGATCGAAAATAAGGTCCTGACGAAGGTTTTAGAGTATGTTTATTAAAATGAAAATTATGGCCAAGATTTTAATAATGAGCACATTTATTTAGTCATTTTTATTTGTCTAATATTAGTCATAATATTTAGTCATTTAGTTGTGATTTTACCCAATGACCAAATTAGTCACTTATAAATGACCAAACTAGTGTTAGTCACGTGACTAAATTTTTTAGTAATGTAGTCATTTATTTGCCAAATTCCACTAGTGATATCTAAGCGTTTGTTCTCTCTTTTCATGCATGTATGTTTGAGTTAAATCATTTACAATTGTTGCTTGAGAATATCCTTTTCCTTCCAGTACCCTGAAACCTAACCTCCATGCTTTCCTTTGGGAATTGACCAAATAGAGATCTGTGTGAGCCCCCTAGTCTCCCCTAGTCCTTCTTCAATGTCTTATTGTGCAATCTCAACCAGGAAGAAACAACTTTCCATCTTGGTGTACCGCCTCCATTTTCCTTCCAGTCTTTCTTTCTCCCCTTTTCCCCTATGAGCTGTTAGAGTAGGATAGTGGTATGTTTTCATGTGTCGGGTTGGACCAACACATTGCACTTGGATCAAAATAGGAATTTGGCCTTCTCCAAATATTTGACCTCATACATGAAAAGGTCCCACACCTTGAGGTCATTTCCATTGTGTCATTAAAATGCTAAACTTTGTGCTCAACAAGGTGCAATTTCATGTGACAAAATAACCATGTGCTATCTATCACTTCTCAACCATGCTCTATTAAAGTTGTTAAACCTCTATAGATAAAGTCGTCAAAAGACAAACCTCACTTTCTTTTGAATAATCCACTTTCTAGAAAGAAGCCCAAAAATTATCTCTTGGAAAATGTTGTTTCTCATACCCCTACCATATTGGAAATGGAGTCTACCTCCCCCTTTCAAAAAATAAAAATCCAATCAAACCCTATTGTTGAACTAAAAGAAATTTCTTAGGCAAATTGTGCTATAAATTTGAACCTAAAATGGTTGATCAAGGGTATTGAGCGCCCTTGACCAAGGTGCTACTTTTTCAAATCTAAAAATTTGAGTTGTCAGTTACAGTCTTCCCTTTGCTCCCTCTAGGACTATCTTTTATTGAAACTCTCATATTTGACTTACACACATCAAAAGAGGGGGAACTTGGGTTATGTTGTATAAGAGCTTGTCTAATTCAAACCTTGTTTTAATATTTCTATCTCCATGTACAATGATTGATGATGATCAAGAGAGCATACCCTAGGTCGAGCAGAGGCCAAAAAAATAATAATTGAGTGAAATGATAAATGACAATGTTACCTTGATGTGAAATCTTTGATGAAGTGATGCTACACCATAAGTTGCAATAAATTTTGATTAAGGGATGCCTTGATTGCTTGATAGACCTACAAAAGGTTAGTTCCCAAAATACAATAGCTTGTTGTAGATAGCATGTAGAGGATAACTCAATACTTCTCCATAATAATTACGTCATAATAACTTATCATTCATAGTTTCCTTCTAATGTTCAAAAGAAGAGAGAATACATGTTTATATATGCATTTTATTAATATTTTTGGGTAGGGGCCAACCAAAGATCATTTTTAAGTCACAAAAGGTTCCCAATTAAATTTGTAAATATTTTAAAATCCACTTTTTGGTCAAGGGCACCTAGCACCCTTGACCAATGCTTTTTCGCCCAAATTTCTAGGGATAATGAGGATTTAAATATATTTAATTGATCTAGCCCCAAAATGAGTAAATTATTATTATAATTAATGTTATAAGAAAAGTAGGATGTCAAGGTACTGTGAAATTGTCAAGCATGACAATTTTAGATGCTATAGATGGTTAGACAAGTGTGCATGAGGATGATTTAGGTACAAGCAATTAGTTTCACATATCCCAAAGATAAGATTTCAAAGATGAAAAATAGATATGATTCAAATTATATGATGATTTCCTCATCAAAAAGAAGAAGATTCATGTTTCCCAAATAAAATAGAAAGAAAAAGTTGATACTACTAAGAATCCTTTAGTACCCAAGGATACAAGTGAGAAGAAATTATCAAGCTCTATCATCAATGGAACAACCAAGCAATGCCTTAATTTCAACTAGTCAAGAAACACAAGGTGTCTTTTATAACAATCTTCCTCTAGAACAATGAACAAAAGCAATTATAACGTACACTATTCAGAGACCAACAAAGAATAAAGGAAAAGAATCAAAAGGAAATGATAAGCAAGTGGAAGTAAAGACACCCCCTCCTTCTCCTATCAATATAAAGCTTCTATCTTCAACTTTAGTATCACATTCTGCGAGGATTATATAGAAAATGGAGAAGGCATAGTTGGAAAAGGTGAGGAGAGATATTTAGTGATATGAAATAAATTCCGACCAGCCAAAATCCATTGTCACCACCTATTCCATTATAGTCACGAGGAATTGAGAATAATATTGACAATGCTATCCTATTGCAAGTTTAGTGGGATTTTAGTAAACTACTACAAGTTGTTCAATCTAGTAGGAAGACCGATGATCAAAATTTTGAAACTATTTCGATAGTAATTCAAGAGGTTATCTTGGAATTATCTCAAGGGTTATACTAACCTAAAAGAGAGGAGGTTGTGAGTGTTGAAACCCATAAAGAAAGAAACACATAAAGTCTTCTAAATAAACAAATGAATGAGCAACTAATTGGTGACATAGCACCTAGAAAAGAGGTTCAAGATGCTCAAGATTGATCAATAAGTGTCTCATGAAGAAGAAATGGACACCAATAACAAGGACCAACAATATGTCATTTCCCAATTGTAAATCATATACAACTATACACTTGTCATAATTTAGAAATATCAAATTATTGTGCCAATATTTGGGTGCATTTGGTCAATTCATTTATGTGATAATTTTTCTTTCAAAATTTACATCATCTATGTATAATTGTGAAGAATTTTGGTGAAGAATGATTTAGGTCTCTATTCATGATTCTTGAAGGACATTCATGTGTGATTGCCAAAAATTTAGTTTTCTTAACCCTTACCTTCCTCCCTTCATCTTTTCCATTTTATTTGAAAATATTAGATAGTTTTAGAAGAATTGATCAATGTTATTTGTAATTCCTACATTTTTCACAATAACCTTTGATTTTAGTAAATAAATGTTAAATCTCAAGCATGTATTGAACTATTTTGTGAATACATTTCATCTTAAGCTTCAATAAGTAGAATCATTTGTATCTAAGTTCTTTTGTGAAATCAATCTAAAATGCAGTTTGAGTGAACCTTAGTGTGTCAAGACTTAACAATCGAAGCCTTCATAGAATAAATTATACATGTCTCAAAATCTAAATTCCTTCAAGAGAGATAATATTCCACTTATAGATTTTATTTGTGTTGTGTGTGTATGCAAACTACATAAACACATGGTATTTAATAGACAAAAGAAAAATCCATAGTAGTAGTATTAGACAATCTTCCACTTATAAGGACATTAACATCTTATATGATAACTATTTATCCTCTTATGTGCCCAGGTGATCCCACAATAGTGGTTTACAGTTTTTGGCCAAACTGGACACTAAAATAATTTTTTTTAATTAAATCTTCACATTCGGGCACCTATAGCTGCTAAACTGTGAGGAATTTGAAGATAATGCAAACTAGAGTCTCATCACATTTTGTCTGTAGATTCTAAAAATATTTTTTTCAAAATTTTTGGAATTAGATTGCACTTCTTTTTCCATCTCCCACGAAAGATTTTTTCATAAAACAACATTTTAAAATAGTGACGCACACTATATAACGCATAACTTTTTTTCCATGAAGGATAAAATTCTAATTATTTTGAATTTAGATTTGTTACTCTGATATCTAGTGCTTCACTTGGTTAAATAGTTTTTTATTAAATATTTTTTCTTTAATCAAGTTTTGAAGTCAGACCAATTACAATTCAAACATAGCGCGGCCGTATAACGCATAACTTTTTTTGTATATATCAAAATTTAATTTACTTTTTTTGTTGGATCGAGGACTTCAATATCTGGTGCACTCATATTTTTCAAAAAAAAAATTGATAATATGCTATTTTTCCACATGTGTAGAACAGAGACCTTCATTTTCAATGAAAAACCTATGTTTAATAAAACTAAAAAAAAAAATACATAATAAAACCAAAACATGTTAAAATTATATTCATTGGATAGCTCGTTTCGAGGACTACCTGATTCCAGTTGGGTTCGTGAAGTCTCCTCCATTTTCATCCTCAACCCCAGCTTCGAAGGGCAAAAATTATGGTTTTTTTTGTGCCAAAGAGTAGGGAGGTGGGAAAAGGGGGGTTCTAGCAAACCCCAAGGGGTTCGAGTGAACCAGTGTTCATTCGAACCCCCTTTCAAAAAGGGTTTTTTATTTATTTTTTGGCGGGATGGGGTCCACCTTGCATTTAACTGGTTCGCATGAACTAGGGTTCATTTGAACCCTTTTTTGGTTCGCTCAAACCAAAGGGTTCATTCGAACCCCAAAAAACAAAATTTTTGGTATGGGGTCATTTTTTGCCACTTTTCCTTCCTCGCTCAAATTGTAAACCACTTTTGTGGGTTTACCCATGTGTATTTTAATAAGATTCAAGTTTGAATGTGTACATACATTTAGTGCAACTAATATTAGTACCCACTTTATATCAAGTATATCAAATAAAAGTCGAGCACCTAATTTCATACCAATAGTTACTAACATTGCTAGAATTTAATCCATGCACATAAATTATCCATATTAAAATAATAGATATAAAATAAATCCAATTGTATTCTCTCTTATAGTAGCAATAGTCAAAATATCATTACAAAGAAATTGCAAGTCAAAGAACTCATATGGCTCCAAGTGATGTCCTATTATAATATGATTCAATGATATAAATTATCGCAATCATACTATAGTATGAAATTCTTCTTAAATGGAACACAACATACATCAATAAGGATATGTAGAGACTTCATAGAACTTTTAAAGACTTGTAATGATAGTTCATCCTATGAAGATGAATATTTTACAATATTACTAATGTTTTTAACCTTCTAATTTTATTTACCTTAGTGTGCAAGCAAGTATTCTTATAGTCTAGTTCATTGACCATATATTATTTGCACTTGTCAGTCATAACTAAATATGATCTTAATAGTCATCATTAAGTCTCATATATTTTATTATGGTGTGTAGCGGAGAGCAGAGAGAGGGGGCGTGACTGCTAAGTGGTGTGCAGCATAGTGAAAGAGTCGGAAGAAACCTGTGAATGCATGAACATGGACAAGTTTAGAAGAAAAAGAGACATCAAATGTAAACAAAATAAGGTGCCCATTATGTAGACTGAAAGAGATAATTAAAAGGATGATTAGAAGATGATGCAGGAATAGATTGCATCTGCCTAGAAATATTTTACCAAAACAGGATACCCAACATATTAGCACTTCATTCACTGCAATAACATATGATGATAACGATATTTTTTCTCATTCAGAATTATATTATCCATTCTTGAGTGCAATGATAAAAAAACCTTCAAGATTATATTTCTAGTCATCTTGCCTTACAACGATGTTTTGGATCAAAGACCACCATCATACAAAATAGCATAAACTTAACCCAGAACACTTCTAGCACCAAAAGCTTCCTAGGCATACATAAAGCAAAGTGAAAAAGCATGCACAAAGCAGGTGAACTATCTGAGAAAATGTCTTTAAGGAAAAATAAAGGCAGGTGTAAGGCACATGAATTGTTTGACAAAAAGCCTCAAAGAAATAAAAATGCACGCATAGGGATAAATTTTAGGAACAATGCATGTAGAAAACTTATAAGGAGCTCCCTCCACAGGTTCCTTGTAGCTTCTGGTGTTAATTTCTATAACCCAGCAACAGATTAATTGCACAATAAATTCACAGAAAGAAATCTGATTTATAGCAATTAATACAACTGGGTTAATTAACAACTAATAACAGCGGAAGCAAAAATAACATAAAGCCAAACACAAAAAGACAATAACACAGATATACCCAGGAAACCCCAATGCGGGGAAAAACCTGCAAATGTTGGATCTTCTATTCAGCCTAACAGAAAATTTTTCTTTCGAAAATACAATATGAGTTTGCTACAACAATCTTGTATTTATAGAGCCTAGCTGCTTTACTTAGCGTGCAAGGAAAGAATTTTTCCTTGCTTTCTTTGGCTTTATTTACACATAAAATCACTCTAGGATTTATCTTATCCTCACAAACTCAGAAACATTCTATTTAAAGAATAAAAATCCTGCTGTAGCTAAAAATCCAACTCGAATTGATTTAAAGAAAATCTAATCTTGAGTTGCTTTAAAGCAAATCCATATCCCACTTTTCTAGCTACAAAAATCAACAATCCCTCTTAGCGAGGAAAGTGTTCTACACCACACCCAACTTGTCCCTGAAGAATTCAAACTTGCTCGTCATCAAGGCCTTCGTCAGGATATCTGCTATCTGTTCGTCCATAGGAATGTAATTGAGCTTCACTATCCCCTTCTCCACACAATTTCTGATGAAGTGGTACTTGATCTCAATGTGCTTTGACTTGTCATGAAACACTGGATTCTCAGAGAGTTTGATACAACTCTGATTATCACAGTAAATGACTGTAGGATCTAGCTCCTTATTAAAGAGCCCAGCTAGAAGTTTCTGAAGCCAGATAGCCTCACATGTATCCATACTGGCTGCCATATACTCAGCCTTTGCAGAACTCAGCGCAACTGACTTCTGTTTCCTGCTGTACCAAGAGACCGCTCCTGATCCCAAACTGAAACTGCACCCTAAAGTGCTCTTTCGATCAGCTATACTGCCTACCCAATCTGCATCAGTAAACCCCTTGAGCTTCACTCGATCTTGCTAAACATACTTCAGCCCATAATCAATTGTGCCTCAGAGATATCTCAAAACATGCTTCACAACTATCCAGTGCACACGTTTAGGTTCCACCATAAACTGACTGAGTGAGTTCACTGCAAAACAAATGTATGGCCTATGTTGACCAGATACATAAGAGAACCTATCAACTGTCTGTATAAAGTCGGGTCCACTACCTCTGATCTGGAAGCATCAATCTTCTTCCAATTGGTCAAAAGTGGCGTTGACATAGGTTTACAGTTTTCCATCCTGAATCGCTTCAAGATATCAATTAAGTACTTCCCTTGTCCAAGGAAGATCTCTCCCTCTTTCTGCCACAACTCCAATCCCTTTACAACTACTAACCAATGCATGTGCTGGCTCAAACTGTAACCGAAACAAACTGCCATGCCTGACACCAATCACTTTTGCAATCTTGGAATCTTTGGGACGAATATAGACTTTTCCCCTCTCAAAGGTCACGATGTAACCCTTGTCTTCCAAGGCAGAAACTGAGATTAAATTCTTTGTCATGCCAGGGACATACAACACATCCTCCACCAACAAAGGTTTGCCAAACTCCCTCTGAAACTTGACAGTGCCAATACTAGTTGCATGGTGCTTGGCATTGTCTCCGAGCTCAATATAGAAATCTAGCTTCTTCTCCTCCAACTTGGTGAAACATTCTTTGACTCCCGTCATGTGGCGAGAAGCCCCACTATCAATATACCATACCCTGTTGGCAATTGAGCTTGAGAGACAGGCAATGAGCAAAAACTCATTTTCAAATCGTGATGCAAACTCGTCCACCTCTGTTGTAGTAGCAAATTGCTTCTTCTGCTTGTCCTTATTTTTCTTATTCGGACATTGACTAGCATAGTGACCCATCTGATGGCAGCAAAAACATTTAATCTTGCTCAGATCTTTCTTCTTCCCACTCTTGGAAGAAGAACCTTCTGATTGCTCTTTATTGGACTTCTTCTTACCCTTGCTTGCAAGAGCAAGATTTTCTTCATCTTGGACCTTCTTTGTTTGATATCCTCGATGAGCACCTTCACGGATCTCCTCCTCAACAAAATCATCCCAAAGTCTTGCCCAATCAGGTAGCCGATCTCTGTCGACAACACATTTGACAAACACTTCCCAATGCTTTGAAAAACCATTCAAGGCTATACGCACCAACTCATCTTCTTTAATCGTCTCTCCAACAACAACAAGCTCATCCCTGACCTGTGTCAGCTTGGAAAAGTAAGAGGTCACACTCTTGCCTTTGGACATCTTGGTATTATGCAATTTTTCCTTGAGCATCATCTTACGACTTTGATAGTCGCTCTGATAAAGTTTTGTGAGCGTATCCCACATCTCCTTGGCGGTGTCTTTCCCCTATAAATGAGGAATTAAATGATCTCTTACTCCATCAAGGATAATCCTCTGAGCCTTGGCCTCTTTGACTTCATGCGAATCTAAGGCAACAGGATCATTTGTTGGTGGAGTCACTTCTGTGCTAGCATAGATCCATAGCCTGTTCTCCTTGAGAACATATGTAATCCGAACCTTCCACTGCAAGAAGTTAGACGCACCCTCGAGCCTGTCCTTGTATCGAACACTGGTTGCCATAGCTACAAAAGAACTGGAGACGAAAATCTGATGACTTTTTTTTCTTGAAATTTGCGTCACAAATCTTGGCTTCGTATTCAGAGTTTAGAGCTCTGATACCATGTTAATTTCTATAACCCAGCAACAGATTAATTGCACAATAAATTCACATAAAGAAATCTGATTTATAGCAATTAATACAACTGGGTTAATTAACAACTAATAACAGCGGAAGCAAAAATAACATAAAGCCAAACACAAAAAGACAATAACACAGATATACCCAGGAAACCCCAATGCGGGAAAAACCTGCAAATGTTGGATTTTCTATTCAGCCTAACAGCAAACTTTTCTTTCAAAAATACAATATGAGTTTGCTACAGCAATCTTGTATTTATAGAGCCTAGCTGCTTTACTTAGCGTGCAAGGAAAGAATCTTTCCTTGCTTTCTTTGGCTTTATTTACACATAAAATCACTCTAGGATTTATCTTATCCTCACAAACTCAGAAACATTCTATTTAAAGAACAAAAATCCTGCTGTTGCTAAAAATCCAACTCGAATTGATTTAAAGCAAATCTAATCTTGAGTTGCTTTAAAGCAAATCCATATCCCATTTTTCTAGCTACAAAAATCAACATCTGGCAAAGGAATGTAGTTTCTTTTTATCTATGTCTAGAACTTACCCATTCTATTTACATTGTAATATTCTTGTATGTGTCAATGCTTAAATAGACTATCAAACTAATTTAATTGTAAGAGGTGAGTTTAAATGCCCTTAGGTTGAGATCATTTTGTTATGAGTGGTGTAGAGGCATAAACCTTAGTATTCTTACATATGCATGGTGATGAAGGATAAAATGAAAAAAAAAATATTATGATAATTTAGTATCTTATGAATTAGATATGATCTAAATTATAGCATAAAGTGCAAATTAGTATTGATGTGTATATTCATGACATAGTTTAAGGGAAATGAACAAGTAGAATATGAACTGAAAATTGGAGTTGTATAAATAAATTTAAATGGAAAAGCAATAAGTAAGAAATGGATTATAGATATAAAGAAAAAGAGATGGGATTTCAAAAAATAGATAAGGAATATAAATGAACTAGGGAGTTAGGTTATTTAGATATAACATAAAGTAAATAGTAAGGTAGTAAGTGAAGGAAGTAAAATGTTATAATTAGAAATAATATAATATATAAGTAACAAATATGATACAAAAGTTAAGTGGGTGTGAACATGGCATAGACAATCAAATTGAAAGAGATGGAATTATGAAATTATATGATCAATTTGTCTCTAAGTGATTGCTTGCTAATTTCATTTTATGAGATGATAGTTTTAGTGATAGATCTCACACTCATACAAGACAGATTTGTAGCTACCTTAACTTTTACTGATGTAATCATATGGTTGTAATGGGCTAACTATTATAACAATTAAAAATAAAATTAAGAGATTAGCATGTCCTATTTAAATATCTGTATCAATGGATGGACGAATATTGTTTACATTAATAAAATTTATAGACCAACATATTATAAATTTGAAAAAAATCTTGTGCTATGAGCTGAGGCAAGGGACAGGTGGACACCATAGTCCGCATACAGGCCCACTGATCAACCACGAGAGCAAGGGGTTGGACCCAAGACCTATGAGGAGCAAATCCACAGTCCAAACCAACTCCACTACCCAAACGGACAATAATAACCAAATATATTACTACAAAAGTAATAAGATGTCAACTTCAAAAAAGAGGGGGTGGCACTCATCTTATGAACCAGGTTTTCACCACTGAAGTCACGCTCACACGATGATGATTTTTTTTCTCCTTGGAAGAGATCCGCCGTCCTTTCTAACTGCGTGTAAAACCATTATTTTGGCCAAATGGCAATGCAATGATGACATGCGGACAATTCAATTACAGTCATAACTTGATTTTTTCGAAAGTGGCAGAATTATACCCTCCACTTAAACTTGTCTTCCTAATTCTTCATTTATCTTGACAAAACAAACAACTTTATGAACTTCACGCCAAATTGATGTGAATGCACCAGAAAACAAGATTTGATGTATATATTTGTGGCTGCAATTTCCTACAAATCTGTGACTTCTTGTAAATGCTTTGCTAAGGCTGTCGTCTCGCGTTTCCCTTCTTCCTCTCTTCATTATATTTATACATCAATTTACAAATGTACGTTCTACTAAAATCGAAACAATTGAAAAATCAACTGAAATTCTATATGTAAAAGGATTTGCTCATGGTCCAGGCACTTCTGCTTACCAGGTATTATCACTTGTCATTATTTCTCCTCTCTTTCTGTTTCTCTTTCTTCTTTATTCCTTGTTCTTTTGTTCAAGGTAGAATAAATTTTGGTATATATATATATATATTTATACAAAGGTACAATAAATTTTGGTCTTCGGTTTTGGTGTGATTATATACAGGTTGAAGGGGACTAGTATAAACAGTTGGTATGTTGTGCATAAAGTACTCATAGTTCGAAGGCTACCACAAAGTAAAGTGTCAACAAATTATGCACAACATACTGACGGTTTATGGCTGGCAGATTGAACGTACCACACAATCTGATGGTTGCAAGCCTTACATTTGTGATACTTATACACATTATGGTTAGTGTGGATTAACCAGATTATGTATAAGTATCCCAAATGCAATGCTTGCACTTACCGAAAATAAAAAAAAAAAAAAAATAGAATGTGAATGGTGTTCACACTTTTTGTTTTGTCAATTCAATATATAATATAATTATTAATTAGTCTATATATTATGCAATTTAATCATTAATTAGTCAATGGGTTTCTTAGATAGACATTTATGTTTGTAAAATTATTTCAAATTAGATTTTTTTGGCTGGATTTTTCTAACCCATCTAGAGGAGAGGACCCAATAGTTGAGCATGTTCCAATGGTTATGATAGCATTTGTTGATGTAATGTCTAATATGTTTAATAGAATAGCACTAGTAGTTGTGACTCTAAAGTTGTGTTGATCATGAGTATTCATAATTGACTAAAATGTATTCCTTAGATCTAAAAAGCAAAAATAATGTGATGCCACATCGGTAAGTGCGAGATTTTGAGCTTTTTATTGGGACCTTTCTTCACATATTTGATTTTTCTATTTTTTATTATTGACACACTTTTTCGATAGTAGGGTAAAAATTTTGTGATTTAAATCATTTTAAATAACATATTTTCTTTATTCCTCAATCTTCTAACTTAAACATTAAGGATGATAGGAGAGAATCATGGTGATGGAAGCGTGAATTTTCACCATAGATCGCAATCTATATTTACCTCCTCACGACAGTTTCATATGACTTCAAAACTTCAAAGCCTTGTTTCATTATCCACAAACATCTTGCTACAACTCATTTCTAACTAATCTTTCCTTTATTTTTTCACCTTTATTATCTAATGTATATACTTAATGATATGCATTCCAGCCTTTGGTGACAGGATTGATCTCAAATCACTCCAATGCCAAGTATATGCACATCTCTTTGAATTTCCTATCAACTAAAGGTGTAAGTCCTACTTATGACAAATTTTATTTGAAAAAATGCTTTTATTCAATTGGTAATTGGACAAAAATTATATTATCATGTATAGATGATGAGGTCTTTTTCTACTCCAAGTTAACCATACTTTTATAGTCCATTGATCCATTTGGTCATTTTTTTAGCATTAGAATTATTTCTTCTTAAGTATTGAAAATAGGCACTTGAAGAACTAAGCTAAATGTATAGTGATAGGGGAAATGATTGATGGAAGCATTTGGGATGGTCTTGCAAACCAATACTACCACTATAAACAATATCCTACCATACTTTTCTTGATTGTTGTTGGACCACTAGTAATATTACTTGTAAATTATATTCTATCAACTTAAAATTGGCTTACCTTGTTTACTACAGACATTTTTCAAGAGGAAATCTATATAATGTTTAAAATAGAATTAGAAGCATACATATTCTCCATCTCGTGCTCTCACCTAATGCATCATATTCATAGAATATTTTTTATCAACACTAAAAAATAGGAATAGTGTACACAATCTTTTCTATCACAGTAAGATCAAAAGTCATGTAAGACAACATAACAAGTAAAATGTGAATCACAATTACTAAACATGAAACATAAATGGCATCTAGAGACTAACAAAGAATATAGGAAACTATAGGATCTAAATTTGTAAAAAAAAGGGTATAAGAAAGTATAGGAGTTAACAATTACACAATCTTATTGGTGATTTCTTCTTCTTACAAAACAGAGAGGATGAATGGCTTTGGAGTGGCATCCCTTCAAGGTAGTTCTCTGTTAAATTTTCCTAAGTTATGATGGAGCAAGTTATACTTCCCCCTCTGGATTTTGATTGGAATAAGATCTGAAATGCCATATTCATTCCCAAAATTAACTATTTTTGGTGGGTTGCAGTTCATGGTAGTATCCTCACCATAGACTAGAAGAGGTTTTTAGTTTGTTAACAGATTCTCCCTCTGTTATGAAGAGGCAAAGAGTATTGAGTACCTATTCTTCCATTGCTCTTTTGCCAAGGAACTCTTGACATATGTTTTAAGAATCTTGCTAGTAGATTGGGTTTTTCCCCATTCTGTAAGGGAATTTGTGGAACAATGAAATAGTTATCCTTTTAGTCACCCAATTATTGAAGATCTATGGAAGAAAATTCCTCCTTTTTTGTCATGGATCTTGTGGAAAGAAAGAAATAATAAAATATAATTTAGAGATCAAAGGAGGAGGAGTATGGTCTTCTTAAGCACAAAACAACAAATTCGGGACAATTTAAACTCTCAAAACTATGGCTTTTCAAAAAATATGTTGTCATATGGGGATCTTAGGATCAAACAAAATTGGGGAATTAAAAAAAAACTAACTGGAATTAATCAGGAAAAGCTTTTGAGCATAAAGATAACTAAATGTATCCCTCTGATCGAAGGTTGGATAAAGCTCAATTTTGACAGTTGCTCCAAAGGGAACTCAGACTTGGCTGCAGCTGGAGGAGTTATAACATATCACAAGGGCTATCTAATTGAAGGCTATACAAAGAATCTAGGTATCCGCACTAGCAATTTTGCTCAAGCAATTGCTATTTGGTGGGGTCTGAATAGAGTGATGGCAAGGGACTATAACAAAGTTGTTATAGAAGGAGACTCCAATTTGATCATAGATATTCTCAAGGGAGACCCTTCCGCTCCTTGGAAGGTAAAGAAATTGATAGAAGATTCAAGAAAGATGGTTGAGGGCCTTCATCAATATAAGTTAAACCATACATACACAAAAGGAAACAAGACAATAGATGCTGCTTCCAGTGTGGGGATCTCCTATCTGCACTAGGTAAGGTGGAATTATGATGATGTCCCTCAAAAAATAAAAGACCTAATTTCAAAAGAGAGATTGGGGAATAATAAGACCTTGAAAATTTAGAATAATATATAAAAATAGCATGATGTCTATGACTAAAGTGACTATGAAAGACTCTCAGATCCCCCTTCATGGCACTAGGAATCATTATAGTGCCACAAGTTTAAATTTCACAACTTTAAATTTTAAAGATGTTATGAAAAGAAAAGGGGCCAAGAATGATTATTATGATAAGGTGCAGTTCCTATCCAATCACAACAAAGATTTATACTAGATAGAGATTGTGTATATGCTTAATTGTAATCTAAATGAAAACATAAAACACTAAATGAAACCTTAAACTAAAGAAATTGAACTAAATTTAAATAAACAAAATCCTTCAGTGCTGTCTCATTTTTCTCTATCCACAGAGATTCTTTTGAAGCTTTTTGGCTCTCAGATTGTGTAAGCTTCTCCAAATGGCTGCTGTAGAACGAGTATGCAAAGGAAAACTATTCTATATGTTGGTGAAGGTGAAAATGCAGATGAATATGGACAGGGGCTGTAGATTATGTACAGGGGCTGTGAATTGAAAATATCATGATTATACTGCTATTATGCTATGATTCTATGCTATTGCTATGAAAATACTCTATGAATGCTAATGCTACTTGCAATTTGCCTATAATTTACTTGCTTAAAATTTCTATATGATTTGGAGCTCCCGGCAGCTGTATTTATAGATTTTTTGCAGGCTTCATCCCGGCTGGCAAGAATCTACGGCTATGAATTGTCTGGTAGGTTTGAATGGTGAGAGATTGAGAGGTTGAGAAGAAAATGGGGGAGGTTGAGAGGTTGGAGAGAAGAATGGAAGCTTGTCTTCAACCCACAGGAACAAGCCTGCACAGGAACAGAAGAAATTTAATTTTCTGTTTTGGCAGTTTGTTTCCCGGGAGTTGAAGATAAATCCCAAATTAAATAAATATTTAAATTTATTTAATTTTATTTATTACTTTTGATATTTGATTTTTGATTTTTGAAAACTATAGAAGAATTAATTAAATATTTTGTAATATTTAATCATGATGTGACTTTAGAAGATTTTTGAAATATTTAGAAGAATTTAATTAAATATTTTTGGAAATATTTAATTTAATTGAAGAGGAAATGAAAATGAATATTGGATTAGAGGAAATAATCAAATATTTTGGAATATTTAATTACAAATGATATTTAGAAGAATTATAATATTTTAATCTTTATTTGAATAAAATATTCAAACTAAGATTATATGATAATTAATATAAATAAATTGTAACATTTATTTAATTAATTAAGAAATGAATATGAAAAGGTGATTAAATATTTAATCGAAATGAAATCATGAACAATATAAATAAATTATTTAAATTTATTTATATGTAGATAGAATCAAAAGATTTTAATTAAATATTAAAAATATTTAATTAATTACCAGACAATGTGATATGACCATTTTTAAGTGTATACATTTTGCCCCTCTTTGAAGTGATGTGTTTTACGCATTACTTCAAAGAATTTTGAAATTTTGCCCCAAATATTGATTTGAAATGTTGATAGATGTATGCTCCCGCGAACGATGAATCGATATTTGAATTTTTTATTTTTATTTTTTATTTTTTTTATTTTTTACCATTATATAGGTTAAAAATGTCATTTTCCATGTCATTTTCAATTTTAACCTAGTAAAATTTTCAAATATTGAGCTCTGAGTGGATAATCATGGCACTTCCAGTTCACCTGCACCGTTTCGAGCGTATCCAACGTCATCAGCGGCCGGCGCACTACGGACCTCCGGTATGTGTCTCGCAAATTCCTGTCTTTCGAAAATTTTGTTTTTGAGATCTTGTGAGAACAGGCATAGATTTTACTGCAATTTTTACTTACTTTTGATCAAAAGAGTGAAATAGTGCAATTGATGTGGTATGTATGAAAGTCAGAATAGAATGAAAATTCTATGACTTATACGAAATTTTCTAATCTTATAGCTTGTGTTGTTCCCTAAGTGAAAGGATGAAAATCCTGTTAGTGGGAATATAAGCAAAAGATCAAGAAAATGATAATTTTTGCACTTTATGAAGTTTTGATCATGGCTTTGTAAAAGGATGGATTTAGTGATAGATGCCTAATGTTTTCTAAGTTCTCTATTGTAAGATTTGATTTGGACGAGTAGAGTATTCGATTGCTGGTTGGGGAATATAACTAAAACGGATGCGTTGACTATGGTTATGCCTTTGAGAAAGGGCTCTTCTTTGAAAATAAGCTTGTGAATACAAGGGCTCTATGGCATAATCATCTGAAAGACCTCTAACACAATCATGATACCTATGAAGAAAGGTTCTATATTTAAGTAAAACTTTTCGACTTTGATATAAGAATTTTTGTTTCTTCAATAATTTCTTGTGGTTGAGAGGTTTCTTTGGCTTCTTAATCCTTTTGGAAACGGATTTCTTTACAAATTTTGTAGATTTCCAATCTCGTAACATGAGATTGATCAATATGATAATGAGTGTTTTGGATGATCTTTATCTAAATTAATGTAATGAAAACACATCAAACAAGTTAAAAATGTTTGTTTTAAGTCCTATTCTAAACATCAAGTGTGTAACCAAAATGTTTTTCAAAAATTGTTTTAACAGGTTTTACACATGACAAGCACTTCAAATAGACTCACTCTTAGTTCTCAAGTAGGTCATCATAGCAATCAACAGCCCACATCTTAAAACTGCGTCGACTCACACAGCCGTGTCACCCCCGAAAGGGCGCCCGTGTTTTTGTCTTTTCCAGGTGCGTACTCAGAGTGACGGAAGTGGATACCGGATCCCCTGAGCAAACAATCCTTGGCAGTTATATGGTGAGTATCTTGGGGGTAGATTCTTCCCTCCCCTGCACTGTGATTGAAACAATGTTCGGAAACTGACTCGGTTAGTTACTACACTAGGTTCGTAGTAAGGATTTCCGTTCGGTGCGGCAAATGATAGACTCCCTCGAGAGACCTCCCTACCTTTAGAACAAAGGCTTTGGGGATGGTTATCAATGCACACTACCGTCAAAAGAGGGTTTCCCCAATTTTGCTTTAAATTTTATAGTGGGGTGGAATAGCCTGGCTTTGGCTTGAACCCACTTGAGTCGTTCCTCTTGGGTGAGTACTTTTTCCCACAAGAGCAGGCTCTCTACAAGGTTTTAATAAAGCTTAAAGATGCATAAAAATAAATAAGTGAGTTTGGCATTTTGATCACCCAGTTAAGGGGAGAGCATAGGCCTATCACTGAGAACAAAGCAAACACTAGGTTCAATTGTTAAGCACCAAAATAAAAATTTTCTAACTAAGTGAAGATGTTGCTTCACATAACAAGAAAATTCATTTTAAGCTTAAATTGAAAAATGAAGTATCTATCCTAGGATTGCTTTATTTTATGCTTTTTGATGACTACCCTAGGATTGATAAATTTTTATGCTTTAGATGGCTATCCTAGGATTGATAAATTTTTTGTAATAATTTTTTTTTAATTTTTAATAACTGTCTGCGGCTGCATCGGAGTCAGTTAAACTAAACTAAAGTTACAGATTACAGATTACAGTCCTCTAAAAATTTGCGCTGCAAAAAAAATTACGGGCGCTGCAATAAACGTTACGGGCGCTAAAACAGTCTTCACGGGCGCTGAAACAGTCTTCACGGGCGCTAAAACAGACTTCACGGGCGCTGAAACAGACTTCACGGGCGCTGAAAAAGACTTCACGGGCGCTGAAACAGACTTCACGGGCGCTGAAACAGACTTCACGGGCGCTAAACTGGAAGTGTCCTTCCAAAAACGTGTCGTCTGCGCTATTCCGCTGTTTTTCCTGTAACCTGTCAAAAAAAAAACTGCAAACAAAATATTAAAAAGGGGGCATAGGCCCCACGGTGGGCGCCAAAAATGTGTATATGCTTAATTGTAATCTAAATGAAAACATAAAAACACTAAGTGAAACCTTAAACTAAAGAAATTGAACTAAATTTAAATAAACAAAATCCTTCAGTGCTGTCCCATTTTTCTCTATCCACAGAGATTCTTTTGAAGCTTTTTGGCTCTCAGATTGTGTAAGCTTCTCCAAATGGCTGCTGCAGAACGAGTATGCAAAGGAAAACTATTTTATATGTTGGTGAAGGTGAAAATGCAGATGAATATGGACAGGGGCTGTAGATTATGTACAGGGGCTGTGAATTGAAAATATCATGATTCTACTGCTATTATGCTATGATTCTATGCTATTGCTATGAAAATACTCTATGAATGCTAATGCTACTTGCAATTTGCCTATAATTTACTTGCTTAAAATTTTTATATGATTTGGAGCTCCCGGCAGCTGTATTTATAGATTTTTTGCAGGCTTCATCCCGGCTGGCAAGAATCTACGGCTATGAATTGTCTGGTAGGTTTGAATGGTGAGAGATTGAGAGGTTGAGAAGAAAATGGGGGAGGTTGAGAGGTTGGAGAGAAGAATGGAAGCTTGTCTTCAACCCACGGGAACAAGCCTGCACAGGAACAGAAGAAATTTAATTTTCTGTTTTGGCAGTTTGTTTCCCGGGAGTTGAAGATAAATCCCAAATTAAATAAATATTTAAATTTATTTAATTTTATTTATTACTTTTGATATTTGATTTTTGATTTTTGAAACTATAGAAGAATTAATTAAATATTTTTAATATTTAATCATGATGTGACTTTAGAAGATTTTTGAAATATTTAGAAGAATTTAATTAAATATTTTTGGAAATATTTAATTATGAATAGATTTTTGAATTGAATTAGAGGAATTTTGAAATGATTTAAAATGAATATTGGATTAGAGGAAATAATCAAATATTTTGGAATATTTAATTACAAATGATATTTAGAAGAATTATAATATTTTAATCTTTATTTGAATAAAATATTCAAACTAAGATTATATGATAATTAATATAAATAAATTGTAACATTTATTTAATTAATTAAGAAATGAATATGAAAAGGTGATTAAATATTTAATCGAAATGAAATCATGAACAATATAAATAAATTATTTAAATTTATTTATATGTAGATAGAATCAAAAGATTTTAATTAAATATTAAAAATATTTAATTAATTACCAGACAATGTGATATGACCATTTTTAAGTGTATACAGAGATTTTCCTCCCATTATTATTGATTTGTACCTCCTTAATGGGGGAAGTATTGATTATATTTTATGAAGGTCAAAGGCTGAATCATTATATTAAAAGGGAAAGGCAATAATGTTTACAAAAGTTATAATAAGGTGGATTTCTGGAGTAGGGAAGAGGATTTCCTATTAATCATTCATAAGGACATGAAAGATCAGTGATATCTTCTTCCAAATCCAATGGATATGTATTCAGAGTATGTAACTATGGAAAAGCATGGAAATCTTAATTCTCGCAAAAACCCCATGTCTAATCCCCTGACTAATCCCACTATGCATAAGATTCAAATTAATGGGAGTATCTCGGGACTCTTCATTTAGGACAAGTGGTTTGTTTTCCTAGCAATTAACATAATTGGCTTGGCTCATTCCTCAATAGATCATTTTTATTTTTTTACCTACAACAATCATAGAAAGGGCCCCCATTATAATTCTATTTTGGTTTCTCTCATCCAGAGTGGAAAGTTATCTAGTTTTTTGGGTCTCCAACAAAGGTGGTGGAAGAATTTTGGGTGTATGATGGGTGGTCTAGGGAAGCACTCATAACCTATTTTATGTATCTATCTCAAGAAAAATGTAGATACTTGGAGGATTTATGAGGAAGCTAGTATCACACCTTTTTTCCTAGCCATACAGGGTTTCAACAATGAACTCACCTCCAAATTCTATGACTTTTAGAAGGAGGGGATGTTGTTTATTGGTGACTAGTATCCAATTCAAGTTGACTCCTAGACTCATAGAAGAGGTGGTCCAGGATTAGAATGTAAAGGAATAAAGGTCGCCCAAGTGAGAAAGGGAAACTATCTTGAAGATTTATAAATAATTTCTTTGAAAAAGACAACTAGAAGCCGCTAAGATTTCAGAATGGCTATAAAAGGGATTTCAACTACCGATTCTATTTGGTCTAGTAAGTTTACATGTAATGTGCTATTTTACTTTATAGTGAATATTTAAAACCATTCACAAGAACCATTTTCCTTTCCTGAACCACATTAGGCATAAAGAAAAAATTAATATCCCATTTTTTTACTATCATCCCTTTATCAATGCATTGCTAAGGGGGCATCCCCTCTGCTACACCAAGGTCTTATTTTAAGACTTTATAATAGTGGCTCACCCTTGTGGACAGAGATTTCTTCTTCCTTTACAAAAGGTTCTCTTTTGATGTTGACCTATTTTCAGAGAAGCTTCCCCATGCTACTATTTGTTCTCCTGAGCTACCACTATTAGAGGAATCTAACAATTGCATCATATGGCTGCCCACCAAGGACAAGGCCTACAATGAGGTGATTCTTCACCAAGCTAATTCATCATGCAAAACTTTTCATTCAGGGGATTTAATTCAATGGTTGCAAATTGATGAAGATTATAGTTTCAACCTAAAAGGGATAAGCTCTTTTAGAGGATCTATTTTTTACAAAGGAAAATTTATGTAATGTTCCTATTATTTTAGCGAATTTTGTGTACATATTTAAATTTGTCTCTTTTCCAAGAAGTGCTTTACACACCTTGCATTCTCCTTAAGGGAATGTATGTTCTAGTTTTTTGCTTTTCTCCAAGTGTAGGCTTGCACATGTTTTTTTTCCCTTGGGAGTCCTAGTTTTGTAAGACCTTTTCATGACTTCATGCCCATTGGACTGATAAGGCCCCTGGATTCCATGATTAGTAGGCAATCATCCCACAAAAATCACCATAAATATTGTCATTTCATGCCACTCTTTGATGATCCATCATTGATAACCAATCTGAGAGATCCTACTTGGGCCATCTTGCATGAATTTTCCTTGAGGAGGTTCCTAAAATTAGCTAATTCATTCAAAGTTTTGGGATTTCGGGTTTTTCCTTACCTCTCTACTAGCATGCCTTCTTCATTGCTCCCACTCCTTTGCCTTCCATTTTCTACTAAGTTTTTCGGGTTTTGACCTTCAGCCTTACCCTTTAACCCTTACTGCTTCCCTTTGGTAAGCCTTAAGCCTCACCCCAATCACCAAAGTTCCAAGGATGCTTTTCAACATTTTCCTAAGTCTTGACTTGTTAGACTTTGGGAACCGGGCTTCCATCTTATTGCTTTCCACCTTTAAGCTCAAGCAAGAAATAAGAATTCCTGCTGACCATCGAAGCCCGATTAAATCTTTCAAGATTTTTCTAAGTGTTGCATTTTCTAACTTCAAGGGTTGGTCTTCCCTCTTAACACTTTTCATCTTTTCATTGTAGGAAGTAGAGGTTCCTCCTGACCCCCAATCCCCAAAATCTCACCTCTAGCTTTTGGGCATCAAACTTTCATCTCCTGCCTTTCTTCCTTGTCACCTTCACTTCTTTAAAAAATTTACTAAGTGTCAAGTTTTTGAACTTCAAGCTTCAGCCTTATCCTTTACCTCTTACCTTTCTTTGGTAAGAGGTAACTCTTCTCTCTAACCCCAATAACTCCCTTTAGTCTTCCCTTTTTCCCTTTTTGCATTTGCGATAAGGCGTAAGCCTCCTTCCCAACATTCAAAGCCTGAAAAGGGTGATCCTTCTTGACTTCACAATTAACTCCTCCAACCTTCTCTCTTCTTTTCTTCTGGTATGTAGTAAGTGGTACTCCTAAATCTTGATCCTCACTGGTCTGATGCCAATGAAGAATAAAGTATGAAGCAAGCCCAAATCCCAATCCTCAACGAATGTGCATTCTTCGAGGGTATGGACCATTTAATTGTGCAAAGGTTTCTTTTTGAGCCTGATGCCCCAACCTTCCCACGAATTTGACTTATTTTCTAAGTGATGCAATTAATGATCAAACTACTTCCTTTGCTACCTGTTTCAACTTCTAGGCTTCAAGGACAACATTCAATACATTCTTTGACTTCTACAAGTGGATTTTATGGTTCCCATACTCATTTATTATTTCTTCTTTGTCCCTTCTGACATATTTATGCCCATATCCCTAATTTTATGGGGGGATTTGGATCATGCACTTTCAAGGAAATATTTATTGTTGGGTATGGTGTGGGATTCTTCGATTCTCTTGGCTCTCCTTTTGGCATGGATTTCATGAGTAGATCTTTCCTTGATCATATCTCCTTAATCGCTAACCCTAGTTGGGTTAGGTTTTGAGTTGCATTCATCCAAGTTATGCTTGATCTATTAAAGAAACACTTGTATTCTTTCTAATGGTTCTTCCTCTAGCTCCTCTGAGGGTTTTCTTTAGCAAACACTATATTTTACACTCTATTATTGTAAATATTTGTTTGTTGCCTCTACATCAATTAAATTGATCAAGCTCACCTCTCTCAACTTTTTTATGTTTTTTAAGTTCAATACCTGCATATCTGAGCATTTTTTCTCTCTTTTCATGCATGTATGTTTGAGTTAAATCATTTACAATTGTTGCTTGAGAATATCATTTTCCTTCCAATACCCTATCAAACCCTAACCTCCATGCTTGCCTTTGGGAATTGACCAAATAGAGATCTGTGTGAGTCCCCTGGTCTCCCTAGTCCTTCTTCAATGTTTTGTTGTGCAATCTCAACCAGGAAGAAACAACTTTCCATCTTGGTGTACCACCTCCATTTTCCTTCCATTCTTTCTTTCTCCCCTTTTCCCCTGTGAGCTATTAGAGTAGGATAGTGGTAGGCTTTCATGTGTCAGGTTGGACCAACACATTGCACTTGGATCAAAATAGGAAGTAAGACTTCTCCAAAGATTTGACCTCATACATGCTAAGGTCCCACACCTTGAGGTTATTTCCATTGTGTCATTAAAATGCTAAACTTTGTGCTCAACAAGGTGCAATTTCATGTGACAAAAATAACCATGTGCTATCTATCACTCCTCAACCATGTGTTGTTAAAGTTGTTAAACCTCTATAGATAAAGTCATCAAAAGACAAACCTCACTTTCTTCTGAATAATCCACTTTCAGAAAAGAAGCCCAAAAATTATCTCTTGGAAAATTTTGTTTCTCATACCCCTACCATATTTGAAATGGAGTCTATCTCCACCTCTCTAAAAATAAAAATCCATCAAACCCTATTTCTTCTAAAAGAAAGTTCTTAGGCCACTCGATAAGTAAGAGTGAGAAGGATGATGCTATAGAGATCCTGGATAAAGGTGATATGAGTCAGCATTGTGATTTAAGTAGTGGGATGGGTGAGAGGTCGACCCACTTAGCCAAAGTTGGTAACTAGAGTAAAAGTATAGATTACAAAGGGGAAAGTTGGCCTTCGACGTGGTAGTTTTGGAGTCCTCAAATGAGGAGTACTTCCCATTTTCTGAGGAGGAGAGCTAGGTTGATATCATGCAAGAGGCAGATTAGCTAGAAGCAAATGTGGTTCAGGAGGTTGACATTAGTGAGGAGGAAGAGGTTGAAGATATCAAAATGAAGTAAATAAATATTGGAAATGAGGACTTGAGGAGAATGAGATGGATTTTAGTTAGGAGGAAAATTTTGATAAGAATGAAGAAAGGGAGAGCTCAAAGAAATATGATGAGTTGGGTCTCGTGTCTCTACAAAATTTAAAAAACCAGATAATGGACTTGCAAGGTAGGGTTAATCATATTGAGTCAAATAGTGATAGAGAATTCCTAAAGGAGAAGATTTCTGACCTGAATAATGCAATCAGTTGCATTGTATCCATCACTAAAGGTACAATGCACTGTGCTATTTTGGTACTATCATAGGTCAATCAAAATTGAGGAACCTGAAGTGAAAGATGGAAAAAACTCTAGGAAGAAGAGAATATCATAAAGGACACTTTGGAAGATCTTGAGAAACCTTGGAAGAACAACCTTGACATGTTAAAGGAGGATTGGGGGCTTATTAAAAAACCTGAGTAATTTTCTTTGCTACATTAGGTTTTCTTAGGTTTAGCTCAGGATTGTGTGCCTATTTCTTCTTAGCCTGCATGTCATAGTTGGTTTTTTGTTTCTTGAGGTTAAGGTGCATCCTCTATTTTTCATTGTTTCCAAGGACTAGTTGGCCTCTAGGCCTCTTGTTAATTCTTTAACTTTTTTCTATGGGATTAGGGCCCTTACCCTAATTATCTAATTAAAAACATTCATAAACATGTGACATGTAACATAGATAAGTATTTAATATAATAACTAAAGGAAGTACTACAATCATAGACAATATGTTCTCAAGTAGAGAAAATAAAATATAAATTATAACATAAAGGTTGAAATGAGAATAGGAGACATGTCAAAAAATAATAAAATTCCTTTTTTAGGGAAACATACACACACAAACTCCTACATATATATATCCTAAGAATGCTAGAAAATATCAAACAATAACAAACTTAGAATGATCCTCATCCAAAATGTTACCTACATCCTACAAAGTAACATCAAGTTCATTGTGACGAACTCTTGTTCATGTAATCTAGATAGCACAAAATTTCTCTAACAAACATTATATAATAGAATAAGTAGAAATTTTGCATTATTCTTTTAAAACGAATACAAATCATATTAAAAAATTCACTACATCAAATTGTACATATAGTATTGTTCATCAAGTTTTGCATCATAAAGAGCACTGCTTAGCAATTCAAACTACAAGTACATATTACAAGTGCCAAATGATGGCATAAAGTACAAACACTAGTACAAAAATAACAATATATGACTGAAAAAACTACTAAAAACTATTTATAAATGACTAAACTAAGTGGTCATGTGACCATTAGTAGTTTATTGCCAGTCATTTATAACGTGACCAGATTGATGACTAAACCATTTTTAGTCTTTTATTGTTTGTTTGAATTGATTGATTTGGTAGTATATTTAGTCATTGATTGTTGTAATCTGGTCACTTATTTAGTCATTTTTTATTCACTAATATATTTAGTCGTTGATTTAGTCCTTGATTGTTGTAATCTAGTCACTTATTTAGTCATTTGTATTCACTGATTTCTATCCATTGGTAGTGTATTTAGTCATTAATTTTAATCATCATTTTGATCAATTTGGTAGTATATTTAGTCATTTTTATTTCATGGGTCATATATTTAGTCATATTTATTCATTGTTCACTGATTTATGTCAATTGGTAGTATATTTAGTCATTTTTATTTCACATGTCATACATTTAGTCATATTTATTCATTGTTCACTAATTTATGTCAATTGGTAGTATATTTAGTCATTTTTATTTCACAGGTCATATATTTAGTCATATTTATTCAGTGTTCACTAATTTCTATCAATTGGTAGCATATTTAGTCATATTTATTCAATGTTCACTGATTTCTGTCAATTGGTAGTATATTTAGTTAATTCAATTATTAGTTGATGTCAATTAGTAGTATATTTAATCATTTTAATTGACTGATATTTGAGGATTTAAACATAAAACACAAAAATACACATCAATCATCAATTGCACACAATAAGACAACCATTGAGAAGGAAAAATCGGTGAACTTTATTAATAAAAGAAATATAGTATTACAACTTTTTTATTTTCAGTCACAAGACTAAAAATCTGAGTTACAATATTCTAGTTATAGCTTAGAAATAGAGTATTACAATTTTTATTTTCAATCACAAGATTAAAAATTTGAGTTACAATATTGCACAGAAATGACTACAAGAAAGAAACTTCTCCAAAAAACTTTTGCAATGATGGAAACGCATGCTTGGAGCCCTTCAATGCAAGCAAATTCCCCTTTCATCTCTTAAAACTTCTACAATGTGGGCAATCTTCCTGGACCAAGTTGTAACGTGTAGAATCCAAGAAGGAGAGTGTTGATCGTGTCCCATATATGAAGCTCTCTCCTTCAATGCAGTCAAAAATAACCCAACTAGAATCTTTCTTCCTTTATATGCAACATGTCATCTGATATGAGCAACAGGGTCTACCTTTTCCACCATGAATGAAGTTGTGCCTCAAAACAACCAACAAAATTACTATTAGTCTCAATTTAGAAAGAATAAAAATGCATTGTATATTGCAAGTTTACAAAAGTAATTCCAAACATAGTAGAAAGATAAATCAATTAAAAAATTGTAGGGCAGATCACATCCACAAACATGGGAGAGCTATGTAATATTGGAGAAATTGGCTTGGCAAATGAAGGCAGCAAGGTATTTCCAGATTCAAGACTTTTACTTAATGATGTGGAATAGAAGAAAAAAGAATCATTTATCTTCCACCATAGTGAAAAGTTAGCAATTGCATTTGGTTTGTTAAACATGGTGCCTAGTACAACTATTAGGCAGGGACTAAAATATGCAAAATCACAATTGCTGACACTTACCAAATTTTCTACCCCAGGAAGGTTTCCTCTTTTAGCAAGATTCACAACAAGCTCAAGGAGAAATGCAACAAGCACATTTGTTAATACATGGAGAGATTTAAATGGAAAGCACAAAAGCTTCAGTCAAATACATATATAAGGATATAAAAAATCACCTATCCACTAACAAAAGGAACAATTATAGCTTCATTTACAGTTGCAAGCAACACTTGCCCCCTCTGATTGACAACAAAGAATCCACCAACTATAGTTGCTTCAGATATTAAAAAGATTGGATCAAGACTGATCCAATTCCTACAAACTGTTGTTGTTGTTTCTAAATCATAAACAAACAGAAGTCCCAGCTTTGTAATGACATATATCAAACTATACTTGTGTGATATCTATTCAAACCAGAGAATCGTGTTAGGAGACGAATATTTCAATTTTTCCCTACAGCATAGTCATTAGAAAATAATTTTCATGTACAAAATTCTATCAATGAAGATCTTATTTGCATGGATACTAGAAAATCATCTACAAAATATGGTGGGAAAAACAAATCTGCCTATTTCTTTGGGAACCCCAACTTACCTTATTTGATTCAAAAAACACAAAATTAGAACTCAAATATTCACTTTCCACTTTCTTTACCAATGCCATACAAAACGACAAAATACCAAATATAGCTAAAATATAAGCACTGTCCTTCACTCTCTTTGAATATCCACACTTAAAATAATAAAAAAGCATCAAACATAAGTATAACAGAGAAGGAAAACAATACAGAATAAACTAAAATGTTGCCATATAAAGGTATCCTAAACATTGGCTTTGAGAATGAAATAGACAACCACAAGTGTTTGATTGTGCAGCTATGATAAACTTCTCATCTAGAGGCATATTTAATGGCCAGAACTCTAAGCATACAATACAAAGCTCCTATTAGGTCTTAAGCATGAAATATACGTCATTTTTCTTACTACCATGGAAAAAAAAAATTAGGTCGAGTGTATAAGAAAAAACTAAGAAACTGGGTTGAAAAATATTTCTAAATACGCTCAAAATACTAAACTATTCTACAAGACAACTTAGAGTGCATGTTGCTATAAGTAAAAGAAAAAGAAAAATTCCACAATCAAACTCATTTGAAAGAGTTGCAATAGAGTGGTAATGTCCTTTCATATAATTGATAATCCTAGCAACACTGCCTGTGGATCATATATGAATATAGGTTGAGTATTCCAACAATATTTCTTTTTTAGTTGGATCCTAAAAATGTTGTAACTTATGTTCTTCTCTAAAACATCTGTGCAGAAGCAGGCAGGTGTGGTGAGGTTCAAACAGTAAGGATATTGATGAAAGATAAGAGGAATTAAAAAGATACTTGCATGTAGTTGGATTGAAGGGCATAAAATGGTACATGATTTTTTGTGTAGGAGACAGATCACATCCACAAACATGGGAGAGCTATGCAAAATTGGAGAAATTGGCTTGGCAAATGAAGGTAGTAGGGTATTTCCAAATTCAAGACTTTTACTTAATTATGTGGAATCAAAGTCATTTGCTTGTCTTTAACATTCACACTTTTGCAATCCCACCATGAAAACTAGGCATGCATAAGACAATCACAAGCAAGGCTCTATAACTATCAAATATAGACTTACAAGAAACTAGTGATATTGGTGCATGAACAAGAATCATCTGTAACCAATTAAAGAAAACTCATATGACATGGAAAAAAGGATAACTTAAAAGCAATTTAAATCATGAAAATCTTGGTTCAAGCACATATATTTAATGGGTTTTGACCTATTTAATAGATATTTGAACAATCAATGCTCCATATTATAATGTTGTCCAATGTCTATCAAATACAGTATAGTTCTTGAATCTAAGAATAGCTAATTTATATGAAACATTTAAATAACAAAAAAATCTTGAACTGAGGATGAGAGAACACACTCAATTCATGCCTAGGGTGATGCGGGAAAGCTCCACATCGCCGCAGGCATGACTTGAAGTTCCTGCAGGAGAGTGGGTGCTTCTCTGGCTCTCTCTCTGGATGGCTATCTCTCCCGACCAACGACCAACCAATCTGCTCCGGGTGGGTGCGAAACAATAACAATGACAAAATGATCTGTGCCTCGAACCTTTAAAAAACAAATTAGTCTTTGATCAATCGCCCTGAACAACATCATCCATTGTTGTTGAAAGTATCTTTAGATTTGACTACCTTAAATTTGGTTTGAAGATTGTTACGGAAATTGAGTCGGCCAAGAGGAATTGATGTATGCTTCTCTAAATAGAGAATGAAACCTCATATTTGAATTTGATCCTTCTATTTTAATTAGCAACATGTAAAGCTTCAATAAGTCATTACAATTAACCATTCGAGTAGGGCAAAGGCAAATTAGTCAGTCGAGAAATTCGGTTGTAGTCTTGAATCAAAAGATATAACTTCTCAACTAATGTCACTAAATTAAATACATAGGAATTAGAAAAGGAACCAATTTGGTGTATATATATAGGTAGGAATTAGAAAAGGAACCAATTTGGTGTATATATATATATATGGTTTTCCTGATGAAACTCTAAATTGTGATTTAGATAACTTTTAAGATAATTATAATCTTGGTTAATTAAACCCATACATTGCAAATTTGTGGTAAGGAGAATTAGTGTTTTGGCTTAGAGGAATTGATAGGCCTTTGTAGGGAATAGAAAGTAAGAGAAACATTTGGTTCTAAACGTCTAGATATTTAATTAGTATGAAAATAAGATAATAGTAAGATCTAGAAAACAAATAAACCTTACAATTTTTGTACGGAAGTAAGAAGGTGAACATTTGATTAAATTTTAAAACGACATATGCAAATAGCATACCATAGTAAGTTTCAAAAGGATCATAGTAATATGACATTGAATTTAAGTTTAAGTCTTATGGAATATAAAAATGTGATTAGCCATTTATGAAATAATTCAAACCCTCAATCTATGTATTAAATTTCTAAAACACTCAAATGGGAGAAATGTTATTGTGGTGATAGCTAACAAAATAAAAACTCTTGGAAGCTTGATCTTAACACTTGGAAAGAATATTGTTAAATGCAAATAGATCTATAATACAAAAGATACTTTTGATGGATCTTTGGAGAGAGATAAAGACATAATTAGTAGGTAAGGGATTCTCACATTGACTATTGGGAGACTCATGTACCTATTGCTAAGATAAAGTCAGTTCAAATTATTCTTGCTCTAGTGGAAAATTTTGGTTGGGAGGTACATCAAATGGAGATAAAATGTGCCTTCCTAAATGGAGATTTGAGAACAAAAATCTATGATGAATAGCCACAAGGGATTTTGCAAGATAATAAAGACATGGTTTGAGTGCAGGCATTGGGTTTCTCTATATAGTGCATGGTATTTGACAAAGTTCTTTCCTTTTTGGGCCTCACCAAAGGTGAGTTAGATCATAGTGTGTGTGTAGATCATAATGTGATGGTCATAAACTCATGGTGGTACTTTATGTTGATGATTTCATCATCACTAGAGATTCTGATTATTTGATACATGTTCATAAGGATCAACTAAAATTATCCTTTGAGATGACTGTTGGACTTTACTGTATTACTTCTTGGGGATACATGTTTTGCAGTCAGATGAAGGAATTACTTTTTCCTCAACATATATATGCACTATATTGAATAAAGAGGTTAAATTGGATTAGTGCAACCAACATGCTACCATGATAGATTCATTGCTTCGTTGCTCATTTAGATTTTCAAGACCATTGTCCTTGACTTGGTTATTGTAAAGTGATTGCCATCTTGGTATACTTTTCCCTTCTTTGAGTTCATTGTATTTTCATTGCATGATGACTATCATACATTACATTTAATGCTCTTGAATGTCCTTTTGATGTCTTTATGAACTATTTCCTCAACTTGAATCATCATGGTCTACACTTTCAATGTGAAGTCACATCTAAATTTTCCTATATTCAAACCTTGCATTCCTCATGTGTCTGTCTTCACTTTTTTTGCAAGGTGACTGTCCTTTTAAGTTCTACCATTGTCCTTTCAGATCTCAATACCAGTACTCTTTCTCTCTCAAACCTTACTCTATCCTTTTGACTGTCCCCGTGAATGGCATGACTATCTTTTGGAATTTTATACCTGCCCATCTTGTATGACTATACTGACTTTTGTGTGCTTGTATTTATAAATTTTTCCTTCAATCATCTCAAAGACTCTTCATCATTTTAATGCTTTTATTGTCCTTATTTTCTACCTCTTTGCACAATATCATTATCCCTATCACTCTTAAATAGCATTGTGCATCTATCATGAACAATGGCTATCTTTAAACTTCTTTGAAGTCTTTCACTCCTTACCAACTTCCTAACATTGTTGACTATCACCTATTGTTCTTGCAGGCTGTCCTTTATCCTTAGAGACCACTTTCATTCCCTTGTTCAAGGTGGTTTTCCATAATTTCTTGCGTCAAGGGTCCACTATACTCTTTCATGGACTCTCCTCCTTTATTAGAACCTTGTTGGTATCTTTATTTATGATGATTGTCACTATCCATTTGCATGGTGACTTTCATTCCATTTTAGGAGTCTTAAAGCTTTATTTACCCAATAATAGCTTACCAAAAAATTATCCTTGATTGTTATTCATTGATTGTCATTGAAAGCCTCTTGAAGATGCTACACTATTATGCTTTGACTATCCATGACTGTCAAGGTGACTATATGATTGTCCTTCTTGGATTGCACTTATTATCCATGCTCTGTCATGTTACCCCTTTGAACTTGACCTTTAGCTTCATGAAACTCTCTATCATAGGTTTTCTCTACCTTGGTGACTGTTACTTCTAAACCCTTACTCTTTGAGGTTTCTTGAAACTTTTATTATACATTATCTTCTCATGCTTGTTCTTCTCATGACTGCCCCTTTTTTAGCTCCTTGAAATAGTGGACTTTCATGGAGTATGCATTCCTAAGTGAGTTGAAACCCTCAATAACCTTTCATCCAGCATTCCACTGTCACTCTTTTGAGGTGGTTGTCCTTCTCTTTCATTATGCATGTTCTTCTCATGACTGCCCCTTTTTATCCAACCCTGCTCAATTGGCTTGACTTGCATTGACCCATTGTCATCTTGGGTATGGTGATTTTCATTAGATATTTTTAGATATTATGCTCTTCACAGTCTTCTTCTTGATAATTATCCATTTGCATTTAACATTGCACTCAATATCATAGTCGTATATCTATTGAGGGAAAACTCATTAAATGGATTGAGTTTTGCATGGTGTAACCCTCTTTCTCATGTCACTGTAATGAGGCTTCTTGAGGTCTGCACCTTCATGACATTCTAAGCATGGACTACCCTAGGAAACCTTGGTACACGCCTTGGGAACCTTAAAATGTGATTCCCTATAATGCTCAAACATTTGAGATATCCCCTCAAGGTGATTATTTTCCTTTGAGAAGATTGCTATTGACTATCCTTAAATAAAGATATTTGAAACCACTTTCTCTATTGCTTAAGAATGACTAACTTAAAAAAAGGTTGATGAGGAACAAGTTATTGACACCCACCATTTTATAGAAAAGAATTCAAGAATGAGATTTTGTGCCCTTGATTATAGATTCATCAGTCTGTAATCTTTTCATAAATACTTAAGGCTAAAGAAAATGCTACCTCATCTTTCAAATTGCAAGTTACATTGTTGCAAAGAGATTGTTTGTAAAGCTTTGATTCAAAGATTTTATTCAATTCAGTGGTGCAATTTTATGCCAATATTTTGTATTATTTTGTGAGCTTGCTCCAGTAAGTTACATATTTAAGATCATGTGACAATTATTTATACCAACAAAACATAGCAAAATGAAAATCATGTAGTTATATTAGTTTCGACTTAGAAATAGAAAAAACAAAATAAGGTCGAGAGAACACTCAAATTTGTTGAGATTGGTTATGTATTCCATTGGCTTATGATTAATTATTGATTGAAAAATATGACACAATGATTCCTTAAATAGTATTTAAAACCTAACATGAGAGTACAAAATATTCATACCTCTTGACAAGCCCATTCTATTGTCTTGCATTCTGAATTACACTCTCCCTCTTCTTCGTGTTCAACAATCTGAGCACACACAATGTATAGCCAAACTTGTCAATCTTAATAAACAATAAACACATAATGCAATTTATATCAAATAATTCTTATATGTTTAGATTAAACTAAGGAATTCACTAATAAAATTAGATGATGGAGAACTATACAATAATAGTTTAGTGTTCTAAGTTAAGGGTTTTTCGTTGACAATAAGGACAAAAGTCCAAAGAAAGTCCAAAGAATGACTATCCACATTTTTTAAAGGGAAGCCCAAACAGGAGGATATAAATCAAAGCAATCTAATAGCAAATGCCTCACCATGCAACACCTCTAAACTTCTATTTCATGGGGAATCCCTAAAATAAATGGCCATAAGGCATCAGAACAATCTAGAGATAATGTTGGAGCCTTCTGCTTTGGAAATAATGGCATCTGCTTCCATTGAAACTTTTGGTGATGTGTGAATGACTTCCAGGCTATAGCTACAGGTTTCCTTCAGTGTTCGGATTTTGTTTTGTGTGGTGTAGGCCTTTTCTCCTTGGAGTGGCGAGGATAAACCCTTCCTTATGAAGGATAAAGGTGGGGAAATTTTTTATGTGGTACTTTTAATTGTAATGAAATTTTTAAATGGTGGGGAAGAGGGAAATTACCAATTTATATGACTAATTATTTAGTCATTTTTATTTTTGTGACTAATTATTTAGTTGTGTCTTTTACCCGATGATCAAATTAGTCATTTATAGTTGTGTTGCAAAAAATTAGTACAATTTAGTCATTTTTTAGTTGTTGTGACTAAAATTTTTAGTCACCTAGTCATTTATTTTCCAAATTCTACTAGTGAAATCATAATGTCTCTAATAAACCAAGTCTTCAACATATCTTAACTACAAGAGGGAGAGTGTCATCTAAGTGCTTTTTAGGTCCAATGACAAACCAATATTCCCTTGCACACCTTCCATCAGGAAGTGGCCCTACCCTTCACGAGGATTGAAAATCAAGTGAATCATTATGATCACCATACCACCCGAGAACTAGTATTGTGTTCTAATATAAAGATTTTGTCATACAACTCAAGATACCATCTAGTTGAGTATGACTTGTCTGAATGATTTGTAATAAATATACATTGTGAATTGACAATGCAAGCAATGATTTTACATTATTTTGACCAAAGATTTAATAATAAAATAAACACATTCCATTAGGAAATATGTATTGTATGTTCACACACCTCTTTCTCAAATTGGTTATCAATACAAATAATTTCACATTCAATTTCATAAAATGGTTTGGATTATCTAGGGAACACATGTTCACATCAAAGGTGATCCTCATATCTATTTTCCACGGTTCAATAGTAAAATAGTTACTTCTAGTTTTTTTGATAATAATTTATCCCTTTTACATGGATAAATCATACATACATACATACATGTACGTACATACGTACACATGTACGTATGTATGTATGTATATTTATACTTCTATATCAACACAATAGAAATCATATCTATATATGTAATTACATATGTACATAAGTATGCTTCTTGCATATATGTGTACTCATGCAAGTACATATATATCCCTTATAATTTACTTGTATTTAAGAAAATTACAAAGAAAAAGGCTTAATACAGACATAGTATTCCTTCATTACCATTAGTAATTTTAAAATATCTATATCCTTCAACTAGTTTCATGGTCAAACTTCTCTATAATTTTTCAAAGTAAACAAATTTGTTCATGGACCGACTGTAGACACCTAAAATCTGACCTTACCTAACCACATCTAATTTTAGCTTATTCTAAGCCATTAATTAAATAAATATTTATTATTTATTTATTTAATTTACCCATCACCTTTATCCCACCTTGTCATAGCCAATTAATTAAATAAGTATCCACTATTTATTTAATTAATTTATCCATTACCCTTATCCTCAAATCCTCCAACTAGTTTAATTAATTAGTTTTTAATTAATTATTTTAGGCTAATTAATCCACATTACCTTTTCCTCCATTATTTAATTCCACTTTATCCTTCAATCCTTGTCCATTTAATCCTATCATTTGCTTCCATTCATGTGGATCACAATCTAAACTTGTCATCATATGATAAGTGTCCCTTTCACATGCCTAACTAGCTCCTTGTTTAGATTCATTGAACCTAGACACCTCCTCAAAATTCAAACTAACTTTTCATGTCATCCATTCATTTCATACCACCTCTTAATCCTAGCCATTCACATAAGGATATGCTCTAGTGCACTTCCTAAACCTAGCCATTATCCCTCACGTGTCACTTGTCACATGACTACAACTTTGATCTCAACCCTAATCCTCAATCAATCATATCCATCCATCAACCAATCCATCCTAGCCCTTGATTTCTCTCATGGAAATTCTATAAATGAGAGGCCTTCATTCCCATTTGAATCAATCTTCCATATTCATATCCTTATGTTGTTGAATTTTCTATCTACTTCTATCATTTTCTATCTACTTCTTCCATAACTTAGCTAACATTCCATCATCATATCCTTATCATCCTAATCCTATCATCATGTTGTTGGTTTTGTAAGCAACCACATTCCTCCATCAACACATCAAAAGATAAAATCAAGTGGATCTAGGGTGCACTCTACTTCAACTCTATTTGAGGATAAATAAGGGTTTTAGGTGAAGGTATTGAGTGGGACGTAATTCATTTTCTTTTATATTATTTACCTTCAATCTATTTTCTTGTCTTCACTGACAACTATTATTATTCAAGGTGGCAATAAACCAAATCAAAGGTTATCAGTATCATTATTGAATGTAAACCAAATATGGTTGATTGATTTAAATCTTTTTGTGATAGTATTCTTTTTTTTAATAGACCTTTTATATATAACTCAAGTCAATGCATCAATAATGCTTATGATTTAAATAGACCCTTCATAATAAATCCACTATTGATACATTAGTAGTAAACAATATTAGACATAAACCTTTCAAAATAAATCCACTATTGATATATCAACAGTGATCAAGATTTATAACATAGACCTTTCAAATAGAACCTTTACAACCCCTCCTTGAAGCATTGAACCCTATATTATCTTTCAAAATAACATTTGGTGCAAAGAATTTTAATTTAAATGATGGAAAGAAGGTAGTTTAGAATGAAGGACAAAATTTTGATTGGTCATATATCAAATGATTCTTGTTCAAACTTTCATTCCAAATTAATATATGATAATAATATAATATATAAACAAGATTAGATTATATATATATATATAATTATTATATAATATATATATATATAATTATTATATAATATATATATATATATAATTATTATATAATATATATATATATAATTATTATATAATATATATATATATATAATTATTATATAATATATATATATATAATTATTATATAATATATAATAGTATATTATATAGTGTTGTAACATAGAAAAAGGGAACCCTAAGTTTTATGTCTAAACCTACGATTACTTTTACTCCTTTTTCAAAGATACAATAGGATGCAAATCAACCAGGTGATTGATTAACCTTCAACCATGAAGGTGAGTCAATTAGACCTAGATCCAATCCTTTTAAACCTTGTAAAAGGATTGGAATTGATTTTATTTGATTGACCTAATTAGACTATGTGCCCTAATATAAAAATTGCAAGATCCCAACAACTAGCAGACTAAAACAGATATTTGCATGCAGTTCTAGGAAGGGCAGGGTGTTGTGTACCTATCCTAAAAATTTGGTATCAATTGGAATAGGAGGATAGTGGCACCCAAGGGTGTTTGAGTCCTTGTAGGGGTGTCCTATATCTATTTTTGTAGTCCTTTGATGTCGGATGTGAGCTCCTAATTCCCACTTGCAAAGTTGTCATATCACTATTAGATAATTCTATAGGTGATTTTTTGTGATTTGACAAGGTATAAGGCTTTGAATGCAACAATGGATGGTTGCAGTCAAGTGAAGAATGCAACTATGGTCTGAGGGAGGTCAACTCCTTCAAAAGGTTTATCTTTGATAGAGGCAATTTTTTTGGTTCACAATTTTGTAAAATTCATGTACATATTAGCTTGGTTGTTGCTTTTGCAAGAAGTGTTGCTACACACTCTACATTCTCCTTAAGGGAATGTATGATCTATATTTTTTGTTTTTCCTCCAAGTAAAGCTTACACATGTTGTTTAGTCATGTTTATTTTTTAGGAAAGCCAATTTTTCAAGTTCCTCTTATGACTTTATGCCCAATGGAATGATAAGGCCCCTAGATTCCATGAATAGCAGGCAATCATCTCACAAAAATTGCCAAAATGTTGTTCCTTTGTGTCACCCCTTTTATTCCCATCAATTATAACCAATATAAAAAATCGTAATGGGTATTTCATGCTCCAATATGCCTTTGGTAGTTGTATTATTCCTTTTCCAAGTTTCAATCAAAAGACCATTTGAAAAAATATCAAAAAAGATGGCTAACTAGTAGCAATTTTCTAAAATTCTAGCTCTCTATTGTTTCCAAGCCTTAGAAAGTGCAAAAGTTGTCAAAAGTGCAAAGTTGCAAAATTGCTTAAACCCTAGATAAACTATAAGATCATGTGTACACTTTATTTGGGTAAAATCACAAACTTGTGTTACACTTTTGACCAACTCAATAATTTTGAGCGAACAATTTCGCTCTAAACAATTTGTCCAAAACTACATGGTCTATACATGGCACATACAGTTTTGGCGAAATGCTTTCACCCAAAACTATACAATAAAAAAAATCCCTTTATAGTTTTCAAATGCCCCTCAATTTACATGTAAATTTTTAAACAAAAAAAATCGACCAAAACTTTTTTAGACAAAACCATCTATGTGGCATCCCTATTGGCAACCACCTCATCTAATTTTTTCAGAATTTTTTGAAACTTTCCACTTGAACATGATATTTTTTCAATCAGAGTGATTTTTTTCAAAAAACTAAAAATAACTCAGAGTCAAGAATCCACATATATATATTTTTATATTTTAATTAGTTTTAATATGTTGTTATTTTTAAATAATGTAAGTAGGTTGTTATGATAAAAAAAATGAGGTTGATTAGAAATTAAACAATAAATAATAAAACATATTAAAATATTTTGAAAAATATATGGTGCAACAAAAGAGAGAATCCTCTTAAAAAGGGTATAATTTTCTTTTTGAAAATGATAGAAAAAAATAGACAAAAGTTGACATCAAGTGAAAACTGCTAAATTCTAGTAAGTTTGACTTTAAAATATTATTATAAGAAAAATGTATACATCAAAAATTATTTTTATTTTTCTTGCACTAGATATTGAGGTTATCTATTTGGAAAAAAAAATCCTCGGAAAAATAAAATTGTTTTCTTTTTTTTTGTGATGTCAACTCAATGTCACTTTTTTCGAAAATTTTTAGTGATTCAAAATTTGCTCTTAAATTTATAAAAAAAAATATCCAATTTTTTTTTGAAAAAGTACAAGCATAAACTTTGTCAAGAGTTCTACATTTCATTAGCTTACATAATTTTGAAATTGAAAACATAAAGACCACTTTTATACGATTGAAGTTGAAACTTTTTGTTTGTGTTAGCCAATTCCTTTATAAAAGTGTGACACAAGTTTATACTTTTACCCATTTCTATTTCTTTGTTGACAAGTTCGGCCAGTCACATGTGACTTAGTTTCTTGCTTAAGTCCTCTCGCTTCATTTTTAACCAACTCCTAAGCCTAGCTTATCAATCTCATAGGTTCTCCCCACATGCAAAATTGGTAACTTAAGTGAAAGCTTCCTTCAGGCCCCACTTAGACATGAATTGGAATCCTACAAGCCCGCAAGCTCACTCTCTACCTATCCTATCAAGTTGTGGGCACATAATATTGTGACATCTAGCAGTGTTCTATTTAATTTTTCATGTCCACAAGTTTAATGAGGCGATCCCCATTATTGGTTACAAATTAGTGGAAACATGACAAATGCCCTCTTCTTCTATTGGTTTCATGTGTCCGCAGGTGCGACAGGGTGGGCTCCATTTCAAGCTATGGACTCGCAAAGGAATGACACATAGTCTTGGAGCTAACATATCTCACCCTTGAAAGTTCTCTATTCTTCGGATTCCATTATGCAATAGGTGTTAAGTTTCTATTAGTTTTCCGCACTTCCGCAAGCTCTTAGTTGTAGAAGGAAGTGGTAGTTACAAACTAGTGAAACACACAACACATGGCCCTATTTTCTATTGATTATGTGAGTCTGTAGGTACGATGAGGTGGGACCCATTTCAAGTTGCAGACTTGTGAAAGTATGATTTGTGGCCTTCTCAATGCCACAATGGTTGATGTCTCTCACCCTTTAAAAGTTCTTTATTTCATGGGCCCATGCAAATGACCTAGAGAAGCGAGATACATGGATTCACCTCATTAGTTTTATTTTTCAAAACCCATCAACCTCCTATCAAAAAATTTCAAAGTTGGTCAAGATAGTTGAGAATCGCCGATCTTACTCACATTTCTAAATATCAATGACCCATATTCAAACTTCAAAAATAGATAGCAGAATGCTCCTAGTTCACGCAACAAGTAGTAATGGTAGAAATATGTTTTCTACTAGATCTAATTCTTGAGGCTACAAGGGTGATTTTTAATGTATTTTTACCAGTTGCAAATGGAAAAAATGGTGCCCATACTTCATTGATTGATTGTAGACTACTTTTTTTTGTTAGAGATTCATCCTTAGCCATGATTTTGTTGCAAATTTTGTGGGGGTTTCTTCTTTTATCCTTAGACACATCAATATGGAAGCAAGGATATGATGTCAAGGCCTTTATGGCAAGCTTTCAGCTCAATATTTGAGGTCCACATGTCTACACCTAATTTGCAGGGTTTTTGGCTATGGTTTATTGCCCAATCATATATCATATCTCTCTCCTTCAACTTGTAGATGATATAAGGCACTTTTGTGCTCATTGTAAAGAGCTCTTCCATGTTTCTTTCAAAGAAACTGTAGCTTTATGCATTCTACAACTGTAAAAAATCTTATGCCTTTGTATTAATGAGAATTTTCATTTTACCTCTTCTCTCCTTTGGATATGTTGTGTATATCTCTCTTGCCTTCATGTCTAAATATATTTTCACCATTTTCTATGTTTATATATTGTGTTAATTACATTTGTGGGTGCTAGTTGTGAATATTTCTTTCCTTCTACTATCTTGTCAAACCCTAACCTCCATACGTACCCCTAAAAACTAGTGAAATAAAAAAAATTGTGTACTTGTCCTTTTGACTATTTCCATTGATGCATTTTGTTCTAAATAGGAAGAAACAACTCTAACTTAGGTGTATCACCTCACCTTCCCTTTTTTATGCAATTATTTCTCTCTTTTCCTCTATGAATTGGTAGAATAGGACTAGTACAGATAGGATTTCATATGTTGGGTTGGACCAACATAATTTTACCTCTAAGTTAATGAAACGTTTTCAGCTTTCTCTCGAGATCTAACCTCAAATTAAAGGTCCCAAACCTTGAGGTTATTTCCATTGTGCCATTGGAGTGTTGAGCCTATGTTCAGCAAGATGTAATATCATGTGACAATAGGGAGGGAAAAATAGAGAGGCATGAGGCTACTACAAACTAGTTTGGCCAAGAATTTATGCCTTGGTTGTCCATCTCTAGTAGGGTTCTCAAGGGAGGCCATATATCACCGTTACTACCTACCATATTCACTTGCAAGTTGGATGCCCAACATTGAAAGGCAATTAATGCATTGAGTGCCAATGGATAATAAAAGGGGATTTTTGTGGGTAGGAGGTAGAATTTGGAACTAAGACAAGGGAAATTCAAGACAAAATTGTTAGCATCCATTCTCAAGCATAAGTATTAGTTGGGCAACACATTTCCATGTATTTTATCCCTTCAACATGCTTCATTTGTTATTGTGTCATATTCTAGGTTATTTATATCATGCTAGAACAATTTAATGCCTCCTCACACTATTGTGACCCATGTTATGTTGTCATGTTGTCATGTTGTCATTGATGTCAAAAGGAGAGATCAATGGTAAAATGGAGTTGATTTCAAAATAGGGATCAAAGGTGAGATGGAACCGATCCTGCAAGTGAGGATGTTGGCATTAATGAAAAGTGTCATTGATTTCAAAGAAGAGATCAAAAGTGAGATGGAATTGATCCTAAAGGGAAAGTTGTTGGCATGATGACAAAAGGTGTCATTGATGCAAAAATTTTGTTCAGTGGTGTGCTTGGATGCCATGAAGACCAGAGGATCATTGTCTGGAAGAGTTGGTGCAAAATGTTGGTGAAAGAAGCATAATTTTGTAAATGTTACAAAGTTGCTCAAATGTTGCAATTTATTGTCATACAATGTTGACATATTGTTGCAGAGGCTTCTTCCAAATAATAGAGGTGAAAGCAGAGCGCAGATTTGAGATGGTTTTTTTGAGAGCTTCACAGTGATGTAATTTGTAGGTCTTGATGACAAGTGGTGCACTCATAATTGATTTAAGTCAACTCTTAGTCATAATTAGGGTTTATTGGTTAAACCCTAGGGTTGCAATCATGTTGCTCTAAAATAAATTCTATTTTGATGTTGACTACCTATTGCAGGTTATTGGTCGCATAAGTTACAACTTATGTCATTAAAGGAATTATGTGATCGACCCCTTTACCTAGTACTCTAGCTTGACGAAGTCCATTTGTTCGTATCGAGGGGACTACATCTCATCGAGAGGAGTCACTTTAGAGTCCCTTTGACATAACGATGATACTTGATCAATAGTTGTGATCAAGACCTGGAGGTCGGATGGTGACTATCAAAGTTGTAAGGTATATCGAAGTGACTTCAACATATCAGAGTGATTAATTTGGAGTCCCTCTAACACAATGATAGTCGAAGATGGCGTATGCCATGAATAGTTCGCAGTAATGAATGATAGAGATTAAACGAGGTTGATCGAATGGTGCACAATGTATGAATAGTGGGACCTACGAAGGAAGCATATGAAGTTAATGAAAGATGACGTCACATCAAAAGTGGCAACAAATTATTGCATCAATGATGAACCTAATCAATGACTATGATTGGGCTGGTAATGATTAGACAGTAGGATTACCTCATCAGGGAGACAGATGAATATCAGTAGAACCGAATGATTGGTCCCTTTGACATTCCGATAGAACTTCATCGAATAGACTTTTGGATATCGAAGTGAGTAGCTTTAGAGTCCATTCGACATGGCAATGAAAGATTAATCAACGATGTCAATTCAACTATGATGCACGGTGTACCTTGGTGGGACTCGATAGGAAGACGAAGTCAATGGAAGGTGATGACGTGTGAACAAGTGGCGTTAACCCATATCAGGGAGAAAGGAAAACATCAACAGGACCAAAATGATAGTCCCTTTGATACAATGATGGCACTAGATAAAGCTTAAGGTGGGACCCTTTATAAGAAGGCACGATGAGGGTGAATGATGGTGTGTGAGGAAAAGTGGCAGTGTTTGATTGACTAATATGTCAAGCTACATAGGTGATGTTTGTTGCACAAGTGCTAACAAGGATGACATGTGGCCAGTGGGACCACCCACTTGATAAGAGACAGTAGTGTAAGGTGTCAGCATGCCTAGATGGCAAAGAATAATTGACCGATTCACATTGTTGTGAATTTAATGGTGATGATGTGACTTCTTTGATGGAAAGATTGCAGAGACCTCCAGATATTGGAGTGAGTAATTTGAAGTCTCTTCAATGTAACAACATATCAATTCACATCATTTTTGTGAGTTGCAAGATGCTAACGAGGATGATAAATGGTAGCCTCCCATTGCCTCACCAAGAGTTTGTTGGTCTATGTCTTCTATCAACAGTATAGCAGGGGATGATGTAGATTGTTTGGCGATTGATCTAACGATGATCGTCAATTAGTGAAGATCAATGACGTTGGCTTAAAGAAATTTCATCTGACAACAACAGTTTAAAGATATGTCGATGAATGAGGAATGCTAGATCATGGCACAAAGAGACAGGATCGATGGCCTATATTCAAATGTGATGATATCAAAGCGGCTAAGTTCATGTAAACAAGGTTTCAATTGGTAATTGACATGGAGGAAAGAATTAATTGGTCCAACTGCACTTGTGACCAATGTCGATGAAGATTTGAACTATAGGTTAGCAGCACAAATCATCATGTCGAGGAAGATCAAGATCAAATCGATGAAAAAAAGAATATATTAAATGCACACCTAACCTTAGGTTTTTAGATTGAGCCACATTTACAAAATACATTGTAATAGAAAGTAATCCAGTAAGGCTCAATGTAGAGGTATGGCAATATCTAGTAAACCCTATCAAATGTCTTAATGATTAGTTGGACGATGGTGTAAGGCTCGAGATGCACTGATAGTTTGTTGGTGAAGATAGCAAGTGTGGTAAACCCTAATAGAGGATTTTAGTTGATCTGATTCTATGTGAGAATATCAAGGCATTGGTTGCAGATCAATGATGTCAAGAAAAAAGATGACAATCAGAAAAAATTTCAATGTGGAGTGGCTACTGTAGGAGAGGGTGTGAGAGAATAGTCTACAATAGTAGAGAGTACAAAATAGAATTATGTATTTTTGAGTATGCAACAAGTGTAGAATGTGCAGCAAAGAAAAATAGAGAATGTACATGTATCCTAAATTGTAATACAAAATATCTTCTAGGTGTTTGCATTCAAGGTGTTGAGGTGCAGTGCAGCAAGATAAAATAGAAAATGTTCTAAGTGTAGAGGAGAAGAGAGTGTGGAGTAGAGGGATGTGTTGTTGAGGTTGCAACATTAGCAGTAGAGAGTGAGTTGCAAAGATTGCAAAGTAAGTTGCAACATTGAATTGTAAACAAAAATGTATTTGTTAATGTAAATCTAATTGGTTGGTGTCATCACATAATTGAGTTGGTGCTCAGTTAAGGGATTGGTGTCTCCTTGGAGTTGGTGCTTCTTTAGGGTTGGTGCCCTTAAACAATGTAATAGAATATTTCTTTGTGACATTGGATTTGAGTAGTAGACTCAAGCAACCTTTGTCACTGTAGTTTTTCCCATCTTGGTTTTTCCACATATATTTGGTGTTATGTGATGTGTTGTGTGCTTGGTTATATTTTTGTACCATTGTTTTAATCTACACACTGAGAGTTTAAGAAGTTAGTCTACACAAATACATTAAGAGTTTAAGTAATCTACACAAAGGCTTTAAGGGCTAAGTTTTAATATCTACCAATTCACCCCCTCCCCCCCTCTCAGTAGATTGTTGTGTTCCAACATGTTTTGATTTTTTCTTATTACTTGAGTAAAAATTAGACACCCTTCTAGTCTAACTCACCGGGCTCTAATGGTTAATATCACATACCCACTAATGCTTTGGGTCTATTAGTTATATCTTTGGTCTAAAGAATTTATTTTAAATTGTTAAAATGGGACACTTCAAAGCAAGTCACTTACCCTCTATTTCTCTTTGCATTTACCTTGCCTTAAATTTTATTAGCTAGAGTTGCATTAAATTGATTGGTTGTGATAGGAAGGCATAAAACCTTAATATTTTTCTAGAGATTTAAACATGTTATCCTATTCTAATTTAAAGGAAGACTAACATACTAGAGGATAAAGAGGAAAATAAGTTTTAGTCTACTATGTTATAAATGTATTTTTAAATGTTAAGAAAATTATTTGTTTTTAGGAAAGAAATATTTATGAATGAAATGGTTAAATTTGACATATATGTGTATGGATTTGTGGGTGTGGGTGTTACATTATTAGTGTTGGAAAGTGAGGGTCTATCTAAAAATGGAATGGTAGAGAAAGAAAATATAACAAAATATATATACAAAACCTCAAACAACTAAATTTTACATATTAATTCTTAGACCTAAGTGGTGCAACAAACTTGCTTATTTAAAGTCTAGTTAGTGGTTGTTTACCTCTACCCACCTTTCCTTGGTATGTGTTTCATACCCTCTATTAGTTGAGTGATATCTTCTAAAAGGACCTTATGGAAAAATTTACTATCATGTCCTTCACATCATACCAATGCCAAAAAAATGTAGCATAGCCATAGATGATACATATCCTAGGTATTTACTTATTCTAAATCGAGTCTCTTTTATGAGTTATAGAGCTAAGCTTAGTACATAAGGTAACTTCTAATGAAGCACAAGACAATGTGAGTAAAGGACTCTAAGAGGGAATAGATAGAGGGTTGTATATCCCCTAAGTTGTAGGTTGTTCCTCTCCTTCCAAGGTGATCAGTGATTGGTATATCATATGACCTACATTTAAGGTAAGCTTATCAATGCTCCAACTTGAAAATAATCAGGGAGCATGCTCTACTTGTAGAATTTTTTAGTCATACCTTGAAGTTAGACAAGTTTCTCTAGTAGCATGCAAGCCATATATATAGTGGCATCTAGGTGATGGATGGCAAGTGCTACTTGTGAGGTATGGATGATTTCCACTAGTGGCATGTAGGTCATCAAGGCAATGACATGGGAGAGATGAATGCCATTTTCTATCAGTTGGAGTAGGGAATTCTTAACGTGGAATGGATAGTTAAGAGATTGCATGTTAAGCCTTGTAATAAAATCATACCATCTCTTATTTGAAAAGATGCAATGCAAACTAGTAGAAATAATAAACCATCACGGCTTCAAGGGTTTCTATGTTCTACCCTATGCATTGTATGATAGGCTTCAATAACATCTCTCACTGAGCTACAAAATCCACTTGGATGGGTTGGGTAGGGTCTATATCCATTTTTTGGGATCACATTGCACCCTAATTCACCTAGTTGGCAAGCAAAGATGGAGGAACCAACTTTACTCCTAGATTATCAACCAAGGTATGAATTCTTTATTAATGTTCTTTAATTTCAACAAACTAATGTACTCATGAAAGTTGATCTAATATATCATCATGTCTTACAAAATGTGCACATCACATAAATGCCTAATTTATTGTTATTGCACTCACAAGAGGATACCCTAGGAAAATACTTGAATTTATTGACTTCTCATCTTGCTAGTTATGTGGATGCAACAAAATCATGACTTCCATCTATGTTTTTTAGTTTCTTTCTCTCTATTGTTATTGAGATAGTAATGTCACATGTTATAAAAAATTATGTAGTAATCTAGGAGGATTATTACTTGGGTTATTACATATTTTAGTTTTATGATGGCAAAGATATGACAAAATTTACAATCTTGAATCATATAGGCATGATGGGACCTATATTTCTCCTAAAGCTAACAAGAGAGATGAATATACCAAAAGGTGTTTGGCCCTTGAGCAATTAAATTGATGCCTACTTTGTTGGGAAATCTAGTGAACTTGCAAAGATGATAAAAACATATCGAAAAATCAACAAATAAAACAAAGATTACATATACACAATATCAAAAGATAAGGAAGGCCACAAATGAATCTACTTAGTCATCCCTTACAAATCAACAATACCCTAAATGCAACAAAAGAAGACCACTACAAAAGAGTTTGTAAGTTTTTAGAATGTATGCCATATATTAATCAAATCTGGCTATGATCATTCCAACAAATATGACAAATGAGACAAAATTAGGTTAAAATCCCCTCTTGAGCCATAACTTATCATGGAGGCAAATTTACAAGAAAAATATTACTAGTCTACCCCTTCCCATAATATACAAACATGCTTCATCATTTGATACCCTACAACCTACTTGAAACACATAGTAAAAAATGTGGTATTTAATTCAATCATGATGCTTGAGCGATAATACAAGAGTGGTAAAAAAATTTGCAAGTCAACCATGTCTATCAAATCATCTTCACATGGTTGTGCACTTGTAACCATGAGCCTTGCATCAACAAGGTCATATGTCTTCAAATACAAACCATGTCTTTGAGGGGTCCATAAGTATTGTGAGGAATTAAAAATCCTTCCCCTATCTAATCACATCCGTTTGAAACCATTAACGACATCTTAAGTCATGTAGGGTGGTAGGTAGAGTTTCTTATTTGAATGGTAGGGTTCTAGGAATCTACAAGTTTAAGGGTCAAGAAAGTTAACAAAAATTCTAAAATCTCAAAGTCAAGGACTTGAGGAGTTTGGGAAATGGCATTCTAGGAAGGGAAATCCCAAAATCAAGGAAATGGAGGTAATGGAGAAGTTTGAGGAATGACATGTCAGTAAGGGAAATCCTGCAATTAAGAAATGAGGGGGAATGATGGACTTTCAGGAATGACATGAGAGTAAGGAAAATCTCAAAATTAGGGAAATGTAGGGAATGGGGGACTTTGAGGAATGACATGTCAATAAGGAAAATCTCAAAATCAAGGAAAAAAGGGGAATGGCCTAAGAATTTGAGGAGTGGCATACTAATAGGGGAAACCCTTAAATTAGGGAAACACAATAAATGAGGGACTTTGAGGAATGCCATGTTGGTGATGGAAATCCTAAAATCTTGAAATTAGGGAAATGGTGAGAATGGGGAACTTTGAGGAATGGCATGTCAATAGCGAGAATCCTAAAATGAGGGAAACAAGAGGAATGTGGGACTTTGAGGAATAACCTGCTAGTAAGGAAACCTTGAAATATTGCCCATGTTCAAAAATAGATTAAAAAACCCTCACACTTGGAATTTTTTTAAATTTAAAACCCTGACCGCCCAACCCCCCATCCCCCACCTTCGCCCCAAAATTAGGAGAACCCAAAAAATATGGATTTAACAAGAAGGCCAAGACAACAAAGAGGGCACAAGACTTTAAAAAAATTGCTTATATAAGCAAGTGCTAACACAAAATAATATTATTATTTGTTGTTATTCTAAGCAGGTGCTAACACAAAATAATTCTATTATTTGTTGTTATTCTTATTTTTAAAATTTTATTTTTTTACTTAATATCAATTACCCTACAAACACATTTTTCTAGAAATGCAATTGAATTTTCCTATATTTATTTAGTAAATAGTCAAATCTACTTACATGGATTAGTGATTAATCTTATATCTAGTTAAATAATAGCATGAATTAATTAATAAAACTTGTTTACTTCATTTATCCATAAAAATATAGAAAAAGACTATATGGTTATTTAGTTTCATTTAGTAAAATTGGGAGTAGATTAATCTTTTTATTTCCAACAATTTGATTTATCTATTTTACTTGTCACATTAGATTGCTTTACTCATTAAGCATAAAAATACTAAAAATGTCATGAAATTTTAAAAAGTAAATAAGCTAATTATCACATCCCTCCAAATTAATTCCAATCACTTACAAGAACTCCAAACATCATCATCAAATTACACTTTACGAAACAAAACATACGCATGCATCTAGCCATCCATTTATGCAATTGAAACCATATGTCTAATATGTCTATGCATATAATTATATAGAGTGAATCATAGTGCATCTCTACGAAGATGAAAAATAAAAAACAAAATGAAAAAAAACAAGAAAGAAAAGTTGTACATATTTGTATATTCCATAATATTTTTGAAGATAATTGTAGTTTTTGATTAATGTGGCTTTCTATCTTGAACTTGATTAAAGCAATTTTTTTCTAATCTTTTATCAAAACTTTCACAAATGCTCATCAATCAACTTAACATTTTCAACCTAAAAGGTGTTTCTTCATAATGTTAATCACTAAATTTCAACAACAAATCTTAATCAATTTTTCTACATAATGACCTAAAAACCATCATTTAATCCAAAAATAATTGTCATACCAATAACCTCAACTAATAAAATATATATAAAATAATTTTTTAACATTATAAAAATCTAATAAAAAAGTTACATTAATGCTCCAAAAAATTATTCTTTGGGTGAAAGTCATTAGATATCAACTTCATGAAAAGATGGGGTGAAACATCAAAAGTCCTTAGATATCAACTTCACCACTAAAGTCACCGCTGAAGTCCAAGCTAATGTCACGCCCAGGAGTAGGAGATATTTTCCCTGAGAACGAGCCGCCCTCCTTTCTAACCGACCCTGTGTATAAAACCACTATATGGGGACAAAATGGTCAATTCCAATGGCTAAGCAATGCATTGATGACGTCTTTCCAATTCAATTGCACTAATGATTTTTTGACTTTAATGCTCTTCAAACAAAATTAATGCGAATGTAAGATCAGACAAGTTTTGATGCGTATATCGTGGCTGCAATTTCTTGGGAATCAGCTTACCAAATGCTATCGCAAAGCTGCCGTGTTACATTTTTCCATGTCCTCTCTTCAATATATATTCATATCTTGGATTTACTCATGCATGCCCTACTAAAATTTAAAATTCAGCAGAGATTTCATTTACAGAAGGATTTGCTCATTGTGTAGAAAAGTAGAGGGAAAAATGGAGATTGGCAAGAGAGAAACACTTTTGTTTTGGTTTATCATAGCGATTCAAATTCATGCCCCTCTGCAATTCAAGGTGGACGGCCTCAACAGAGATGATTTTCCCGAAAATTTTATATTTGGTGCAAGCACATCTGCTTACCAGGTAACATCACTTGTCCTTAGTTTTTCTCTCTTTTCAATTATTTCTTTTACTGGTACAATAAATTTTGGTCTTTGGCTCTGGTATGGCTGTGTAAAGGTTGAAGGTGCAGCACAACTTGATGAACGTAAGCCTTGCATCTGGGATACTTATACGCATTCTGGTCAGTTCCTTCTTTTTTGGGATAAGAGGAAATATAGAATGTGAATGGATCCATTGATCATTTTTGGGCATTAAAATTCTTTCTTCTTCTTGAATAAGCACACTTAAAAGGACTATAAGTTAAATGTGCATGTACAGGGAAAATGTTAGATGGAAGCACAGGGGATGTTGCTGCAGATCAATACCACCATTATAAAGTAATCTCGATTACTACACTATGCTTGATTGGTGCTGTACCGCTGGTAATATAAAATAAATTTATATTCTATCAGCTTTAAGTTGGCTTACCATGTTTACTGCAAACATCTTTTCAGGAGGACGTCCGTCTGATGTTTAAAATGGGATTAAATGCATACAGATTTTCCATCTCATGGTCTCGACTGATACCTGGTACTGCCAGAATATTTTCTGTAAAACATAAAAAATTAGGAATAGCAGTGTATGCTTATTTTTCTTCATGGTCTTATCTACTATATAACTCCAAATTCTTTAAGAGGAAAAAAATAACCTCTTTTTTGCACTTGCACATTATCTCCACTTGCTGTTTGTTACAGATGGAAGGGGTGCCATCAATCCAAAGGGATTGGAATACTACAATAATCTCATCAATGAACTCATTCTCCATGGTAATTGTCACATGAAAAGAGCCCAAGGCCACTCATTCATTGTAAACACAATGCTTTCTAGTCCCAATCAAATTAAACTATATTATACAGCATTGAGTAAAAGAAATTTTGGAACTGAAAATTGCAGTAATTTAACCTATAAACGTGTGATGAAGACATTTGTAAAATTTGCAGGTATTCAACCGCATGTTACATTATTCCACTTCGATTTGCCCCAGAGCTTGCAAGATGCCTATGGAGGATGGCTCAGTCCCAGAATAGTGTAATGTTTCAATCTATAATTGATATTGTACTTGGTATTGTGTTGTAATTTCTAAGCTACACTTAATAACAATGTTCAGAAATCAGTATCTTAAGAAATAGCTATGGCTATTCATGACGCTAAGCTTTATTCTTAATAGATGCCTAACAGTTTTTGATTGGCTATTATTGTTAAACAGAGAAGATTTCAGAGCCTTTACAGAAGTTTGTTTCAGAGAATTTGGGGACAGAGTGAAGTACTGGACAACTTTCAACGAGCCAAATGCATTTCCCCCTTTAAGTTATGACATTGGTTGGTGGCCTCCGCAACGCTGTTCTTACCCATTTGGATTTAGCAACTGTAGTGCAGGAGATTCTACGGAGGAACCTTACATTGTTGGTCATCATATTTTGTTATCTCATGCTGAAGCAGTTGAACTCTACAGAGAAAAATTTCAGGTTGTAATTTTGAACACTTAAATAGGGGAATAGGTATTCTTATGAGTTGTCTTCCCATGCTCCCTTCTGAAAAGGCTCAAGTACTCTCCCTTGGGTTTAGCCCTAAACTAAGAAAATAGAAAAGTCCTGAAGGGCTATCAAACCAGGGTTTGAAATTTGGAACGAAGGAATTTACTTTTTAATAGGCCCATAAAGTTAAGATTTAACAGCTGGATAACTATGTTTTTCCTGCAGGCCAAGCAAAAGGGTTTTATCAGCTTGGTGATTCTGGCGATGTGGTTTGTGCCATTGACAAACTCGTCCAAGGACATAGCTGCAACTCAGAGGACACTTGATTTTCAAAATGGTTGGTAAGTGTTTACTGAATTGAAATGAGAGAATGCTTTTGAAAACCCTGATGATAGAATTTTACATCTATAACAATTTATTTTACTAAGGGCCTTTTCTTTCTTCATGTCCAAAAGGTTCATAGATCCCCTTTTCTTTGGGGACTATCCTTCCAGCATGAGGAAGATTGTAGGCTCTAGGCTGCCCACTTTCACCAAAGAACAATCTAAAAAGCTAAGGGGATCTTTTGATTTCGTCGGGTTGAATCATTACGGCACTTCCTATATCTCCGATTTACCTAGTGAGTGGGTTGCTACAGAAAGAGATTTTATGAGAGATATAAGCTCAAAATCCTCAGGTACATACCAAATTATGAAACACATTACAAAGTTTGGAATAGTGTTAAATCATTTTAGATACTGATGCATATATATTGGTCTGTGTAAAGTAATGCGAGACGGGGTCCCTATTGGTAAGGTAAGCCCATAATTTATTCCTTGGAAATCTCTAGGTAGTCGAAATCTTCAATGTTAAATAAAACTTGTAGAGTGGAACACGAAAATCTTATTGTTTAATTGCAGTTCGCACCAACTGGAATTACAATTGTTCCATCGGGATTTCGAGCATTATTGGAATATTTCAAGCAACACTATGGCAATCCAGCTATTATAATCTATGAAAATGGTACTACCTCTGGTGCTATATATAGATTACCTGAACAATTTAATTGTATGTTAATGGCTATTCAAGTAAAAAGAGCCTAAAGAGCCAGTGGTCTGTTTTTAGGGGACCCTTCTAGGCAAATTTCAATGTTTATTTGATTCCTTTTTTTGTTTCATTTCTGAAATGTTTTATGAATTGCTGCGTAGGATATGGCACCATAAACAACCAATCTCTTTCAATCTCTGAGGCATTAAATGATACGGGAAGGATGGAGTATCTCCATGACTACCTTGAGAGTTTGCTTGTCGCCATCAGGTAAGCTGAATATACACCATACCTTTAACTGTATAGAGCTTATTATATAGATTCTGGAATGCTTGAGAATTATAGTGAGCATGGTTGTGGTTGCAGGAACGGATCCAACACTCAAGGGTACTTCGTCTGGACATTGATGGACAATTTTGAGTTTTTGTTTGGTTTTAAGATTCGTTATGGCCTCTTCTATGTAGATTTCAAAGATAAAAATTTGAAGAGATATCCAACTCTTTCTGCTCGCTGGTTTACCAAATTTTTGAAAGGGAAGAAACAAATTGAATATTTATGGAAGAGAAGAGGAGGACCCACAAAGGGGGATGAAATAGCTCCATCCTCTCATTTTCTGTCCACTGATTAGTTTCATCAGGCTCGCTACCCATTTTATTTCCCTTATTGAAACGAAATTTCTGAACAGGACACAAGGGCCTGGGATTTTAAGTTATGTGCCCTGTTTTCAGGGTTTTATACGGTTCAGAACTTCAGTGGTTTTAGTTTCATCAGGCTCGCTACCCATTTTATTTCCCTTATTGAAACGAAATTTCTGAACAGGACACAAGGGCCTGGGATTTTAAGTTATGTGCCCTGTTTTCAGGGTTTTATACGGTTCAGAACTTCAACTCTGGTGTCAACTTTAATATGATGTCTTTTTACACAACGAAGTCGAGTTATAAAAGGCAGGGCTTTACTCTAGAACCTCAATAACTTACTACGTGCTTCAACCCATTTTATTTGAGGATGGCTATCATTCATATAAATGCAGTTGAGAAGGATAAATATACTAGTGCAAAGGAGGTTCAAGGGATATGTCGATAGGAAAATAAGAGTAAAATTTAAACGTATTTTACTATTACATAATTAGTTAGTTATATAACAATATAAATTTATATACGTTTTGATTTAAAATATGAATTTTAATTTGTATACATAATTAGTTAGTTATATAACAATATAAATTTATATATGTTTTGATTTAAAATATGAATTTTAATTTATACAAATAATTATTGTATTATATGAGTAGATATAGATATCATTCAACAATTTTTTGAATTTTTTTACTTCATTTTGCACTGTTCCTGAATTAAATGTCTAGAAAGGAAAAATAAAAAATCTAGGGTAACAATGAAGTGGGTCAAAAGAGAAAAGAAGAAACTGTAATAAAGGATCAGCACAACTATTTTTATAATTTTATTCACTACAAAATTGGAAGACATTGATGCAAGTTGATAAATATTTCTTTAACTTTTCACATCTTGCAAGTTGTACATGGAGATCATTGCACATACAAAGTTATTGGGCACTGTTTTTGAATGCAAAGCTTGCAAAAAGGTAAAGAAAGAAATATGTTCTCACATCAAATTTGACGCAGAATAACAAGAGATTGAATCGAAGCTTTTCTTAGCCTAGTATTCTTTATTTTGTATAAAAGAAAAGTAAGTCTAGTCACAAATGGGTGCTGAATAATTTCTTAGCCTTTGTTCATCAATGCAAAGATTACAGGTGTCGCTCTTATTTATGCTCATAGAGATATCAAAAGAATGACAGGGCATGATAGAACATTTTGGTAGCACATGGCCATCTAGTCCAGAGAGAGGAAAAGAAAATTGTTCTAGATTTTAATATGAGTAAAAGACAATTCATTATCTACTGGAAAAGTTAAATAATAAAACACACTTAACAGGGCATGATTGGACATTTTGCTAGAACATGGCCATCTAGTCCAAAGAGAAGAAAATAAAATTGTTCTAGATTTAATATGAGAAAAAGACAATTCATCATCTAGGGGAGAGGACCTGGTAGTTGTGCATCCTAACTTCATGCTTCTAATTATCCTATGTGGAAATTTCAAATCACTCCCAATTTTTTTACAGCCACTTACTTGGCAAGTCCTTTGCTTCTAACTTTCATTTCAGGGCCACATAAGCATGTTTTTTGTCAAAGTGTCCAAAAAGGCCCAAAAAAAAAATGAGACCAATACTCGTGCATTCATAGCATGGGCAGTTGAGTGCTGATGTGGCATCACATGATTGATTGCTTTTTAGATCAAAGGAATACATTTTGTTTATTTATGGATAGTCAAGTCCTAACTATTAGACATTATATAAACAACTACTATCACAACTATTGAAACATGCTCAACTACTGGGTCCTCTCCCCTACTGAAAAAGCTAAATAATAAAACACACTTACAACCGAAATCTTAAATTTTTTAAGAAAAGAGTTTGTAAAAGCTCTACTCTTGGCGTCTACCTGCACTGTTTGGAGGTTGCATGCTGCATAGTTACCTACTCTTTCATTTGCCACTTGCCATCCTGCGAGATTTTCTTACATGTTGCTCCTTCAAATGCCCCACCTGCATGCTTCCCATGCACATAAATCTATGCCTCCCTACGTATACCTCTCTCCTCTTACCCCTGTCTCTCCATAGATAAATCGTCTACTAGCCCTTGCACATTTGCAACACAATGTATCCAAAACTGAATCACACAATAGAACTACTTAAACATTCATACTATTTGTGACTCTCTACTCCTCAAACATATAAATTTTAAAAGAGACAATATACAGTAGAGGTAGAAACCCTAACTATTAGCTGCCATAACCATGAATGTTCTTCTAAGGGCTATGCCGCAACAGATAATTATTCTAGATTCAATGTAAAACAAACTTCAAACAGAAGAGAATGTACACCACCCCTTAGAAAGCTAAGCATAGGTACTATGAAGAGACAAAATTTTGGGGAGTGGATTTCTGAAAAGGATCTACAGTGGCAGGGGGTCTGTTGACAAGGCCATTTGAGAATTAAATGCACGCCCTCTTAATTTGGCAAGGGCACGCATTTTAATTGATGTTCGACAAATTGAGAAAGCCCTAAAAGCCTTTCCACGCGGAGGCGGATATGAGGGCTCGGCTGTGCCAGCCAAGCGTCAGGGATCCATTATTTTTTTCTACAGTGAAGCCCTCTCCAAAAAATAGGGTGTTGGAACCCAAGTGTGTCGGCCTGAAGCCAACACTGCCCAACCACATTCTCCATTGTGAAAGAGGCTCGTGTCTTTCTACTCAGAAGGGCCATCGTAGGCCACTATCATACAAAGGATTAGTTTAAGAACTGTAAAGCATGCATTTACACATGTAGAGAAGGTTTAAGAAGAGCTAATTAAGGTAAATTGTTTTACAGTGAAATAAAACACCAAAAACTGATAACCGTGCATACAAATTCAAAAAAAAAAAATCATTGAAACCGTAGCAAGCGACTGACCTGCACAAATTGTGTCCTGCTCTCAACGATACCGATGAGAAAAAATGGGCAGAATTTACAGGAAAAAATTACGAAACACTACCACACCAGAAATATTCTAAAATGAGACAGAAGAAATCCAATCTCCCTACATTTGTTGCTTCAATCTATTCACAAGAAACGAAAGATTTGAAAATAGATTTGATGTGTGTAACGAAAATCTATTTGATTCAGAGATCCAAATATTAAATGCCACCATCCCCTTCATTTCATTTCAGATGATGTAATTCATTTTTAGAGACCTGAATATGGTTTAATGGCAAAAAAAAAAACTTTGTTTTCAAGGCATGAGACAGGTATGTTGGGCTTTTGTGGACTTGTAAGTCCACAATAAAAGTCTATCGGTTAAAAACGTTCGTGTATATTGTAATGGTGAAATTTTCATATTTATATCAATTTTTATATTTATGTTAATTTTCATTTACTATTAGGTTTATTTGATGGAATGATTTAATCTAATTATATGTTGACATGTAGTGCACTTTCATGTTACGTTCAACTCATGACTTATTGTTTATTATTATCTTTTCACATTTATTTACATTTATCACTATTTTACACACTATCACATTCTCTAAAGACCCTATTTAATTTGCTATAGCAAGGTGCCTTGTTCAATTTGCCAATGATCAGATGCCAAATGATGTAGGTTTTGTAATTCAGTTGGGAAGTGTTCTAATGTTGATGTCAAGTCTAATGTTAATGGTGTTCATCGATGTCAGGACTCAATGCTATGATGAGGGTGAAAGTTATTCAATATTTTAGTTAGTCATTGATTAGCCAAGAAAACTTCAAAAAAACCTCTTTAATATATAATTTCTATTATAGACACTTAAATTTGGACACTTAATTTATCCAAACCCTTTTTGTCTAAGCATCCTCTTATTTGCATTAATTAAGTAATATCACTATTATTTAATTAATATCCTTAATTTCCTCTAAATCTCTAAGATATTCAATTAATAATTAAATAGCTTACCCTCTTTAATCCCCTTTTCATCAAATGACATTTATTTAATTTCTCACATCCCTTCCTTAATCTTAATCAATCTTCTAATCTCATCATTAAAGATGTGCACATGCCTAGTTGACCCTTAATCTCTTTTAGCCACCTAACCCTCCTATAATCCTTCATTAACTAGCTTAATCATTTTCCCAAGGAATTTTTAATTTCTTTTATCCTTTCAAGGAATATTAAATTATTTTTTCTCTTCCCCATGTGATCTTTGACTTGTCACATCAAGTCACATGTGAACTCTTCCCCTTTTCTCATGCATCTTCTAGAATCTGACTTGTCAGATCAAGTCACATGTGACAAATGCTTACCTTTTTAGGCACCTTGTCTTATCCAAGGTACTTTCCACCTCTCCCTTTGGAACCTTGTCTTATCCACAAGATCCCCCAATCATGTGAATTTTAAATTCATTTTTTATTCTTCCAAGGAATCTTCTCATCTCTCAATGTACTGGCAAGGTACATGTCCTTCCTCCACATCATGTACTCTCCTTCCATCTCACCTACACATCACCATTTCTAAGCCACTTCACCTTCCACATGTCGAGATGTGAGGGCTTGTAAGTCCTCAACTCACTATAGCCCTTCATCTTGACCTTGTTGGATGAATCTCAACCGTTGAATTATTTAGAGAATTCATTTTCCTCTATAAATACCCCCCATTTTTTCTTATTTAGGGGGGTTGATCATTGTGCTAACCAAACTCTTACAAAAATTCCATTTGAGTCATACTTAGCCAAAAATTTGCATTTCTTGCATTTATCATAACATTTTCATCAATTTTCCATCTATATTGCATCTCATTCATACATTTTTTGTCATCAAGAGGAACATACATCATGTCAACGATCCAAGGGCCAACCAAAGGAGTAGCTTAACAAGGTATTATCGTTCTATCTATTTTGTTGAGTTTAAATTTTTGCCCTATCTTGAGGTGTTAGGTGTTTAGGTGGTTTCTTGCATGTTTTGTATTGCTACTCATTTTTGGAACTGATTTTACTCCTGATCACATTTTTGGCACGCCCGGTGGGACCCACAGACGGGTCCTATTCTTTCACGTTTTCTATTTTTTTACTGTTTGCAGGTGTAGGTTGCAGAGGGGCAAACCCGACCTATCAAACAAATGTACGTGACCTCTAGGGGCGAACCTGATCTGCCTAGGGGCGTACCTGACCTTCAGGGGTGAACCTAACCCAGCAGACAGGCGAACCTGACCTTCACAGTGACCTGAAATTTGTTGTTTTCACCTTCAGGGGTGTACTTGACCTTCATAGGCGAACCTGACCCAACAGACAGGCAAACCTGACCTGCCCAAGGGTGTACCTGACCTTCAGGGGCGAACCTAACCCAACAGACAAGTGAACCTGACCTTCATAGTGACCTGAAATTTGTTGTTTTCACCTCCAGGGGCATACTTGACCTTCACAGGCGAACTTGACCCAATAGAGAAGTGAACCTGACCTACCCAGGGGCGTACCTGACCTTCAGGGGCGAACCTGACCCAACAGATAGGCGAACTTGACCTTCATAGTGACCTAAAATTTATTATTTTCACCTCCAAGGGTGTACCTGACCTTCATAGGAAAACCTAACCCTACAAATAGGCAAACCTGACCTGTCCAAGGGCATACCTAACCTCCAAGGGTGAACCTGACCCAACAGATAGGCAAACCTAACCAAAAACAACTTTTTCCAAAAGGTAAAAAGTGAAATTTAAGCACTATTTTTTATTGTTTTGAGTGTTTTTGATCCCCTAATGTGTGTTTTTTATGTCTATGCAAGCATTTGATCGGCATTTGGAGAAAAATGAAAAAGAAATCACTAACAAGTTTCTTGTAGGATTATCTATTTTGACACTTTTATCAGTTGTTTATCATTTTTCAGTAATTTAGGAACATAGATTAATTAGAGGAAGTCAATTTACCTTGTGTGCCATGTTTTCGGCAAGCTATTGATGTATCCAATCCCCTTGTGCCATTTGGCGATCCTAGGTTATGAGAAATCATAGATTACCAAGTCCTTTGAGTCACCTTTTTGCTTTTCTTAGCGAGACCTGCTTGAGGATTTCATCACCCCAAGGGATGATTCCAACCACGCGTACCGATGAGGTATATAAAGGGGGGAGAGCAAAAGTTGTACCTCAATCCAACCGCGTCGTAATGGGCGAGCATTGGGATGA